>OY979717.1:7788000-8380500 GCA_963855995.1 Muricea muricata
ATGTAACCTTAGTTATACTATCAGGCTCACAGCCCTTGTATAATCAACAATTTCTGGTATGATTAACAATTGACCGTAACGAAAAGATGGCGGATGTATATTCTACCTGAATGCATTGCGGTCGAAAATCGTTTCAAAAAGCATACTCACGTCTTTTGAAGGACAAGCATAAGAGAGGTTATTTTCTTTGATTTGTTCAAGTTGTCTTTTTGGGTTTTTTCTCGTTGTCTTTTTTCAGTCGCTTTTGCTTGATTCCTACTATTCTTAATAAAATGTACCTGCTGCCATCTTTTTTGTAATAGTCAATTGACCATAACGAAAAATATGGCAGCATTTACATTTTACCAAAATGCGCTGCGGGCATCAAGCAAAAACGACCGAAAAAAGATGCCAAAAAATGCCTAAGGGCAAAAACTTTAACAAGACAAAAAATAACCTCCTCTCCTATGCTTGTACTTCAACAGACGTCGACCGCAATGCATTCTGGTAAAAAGTACACCCGCCATCATCAAAGTGATTTCTTACGGTTCTGAGAAGAACCGTAAGAAAAGAAGAGGTTCTGAAAAATTAAGACAGTGATCGAAAGTATAGGGGATGTAAATTGTTTTGTACTTCACCTAGCCCTAGTCATTTAATCATTGATGTTCTTGTTTTATCTGATGTTCAAGATATTGGGCTGTTATTGATGATGCTTTACGAGCAGCGGCATTTGATCGAGGTGTTGAAGTTCACTTTATGGCCAGCGACTGGATTCATACTAAACCTGCAATGATCCCGTTCTTGAAATCACTGGCCATGTTGAATGATGTTAGTTATGTCAATGTCGAAGTGGTAATATGTACTTACTGTACTGGCCGTGACAAATTTCTAGTCAAGTAACAAGGATAGATATACAGTAGAAATAATAGCTTTATACGAATAAGTCTATACAGTAGGAATAAAGTACTAGCAATAACGGAACACTCTGTAGAGGAGGAGGCTGCACGTTTCATCTGTAAGATCGTATTTCGATCTTTGCGTTGCAAAGCAGCGCTTGTAAAGATTGTGAAGGCTTTCTGTCCAGTTCAAGAGTGACAAACTGGTACAACTCTAGTAAAGACTGTTAGGGTTTTCTGTCCAGTTGAAGAGTGACAAACTGGTACAACTATAGTAAAGATTGTTAAGGTTTTCTGTCCAGTTCAAGAGTGACAAACTGGTACATCTATAGTAAAGATTGTTAAGGTTTTCTGTCCAGTTCAAAAGTGACAAACTGGTACATCTATAGTAAAGATTGTTAAGGTTTTCTGTCCAGTTCAGGAGTGACAAACTGGTACATCTATAGTAAAGATTGTTAAGGTTTTCTGTCCAGTTCAGGAGTGACAAACTGGTACATCTATAGTAAAGATTTTTAAGGTTTTCTGTCCAGTTCAGGAGTGACAAACTGGTACATCTATAGTAAAGATTGTTAAGGTTTTCTGTCCAGTTCAGGAGTGACAAACTGGTACATCTATAGTAAAGATTGTTAAGGTTTTCTGTCCAGTTCAAGAGTGACAAACTGGCACATCTATAGTAAAGATTGTTAAGGTTTTCTGTCCAGTTCAAAAGTGACAAACTGGTACATCTATAGTAAAGATTGTTAAGGTTTTCTGTCCAGTTCAGGAGTGACAAACTGGTACATCTATAGTAAAGATTGTTAAGGTTTTCTGTCCAGTTCAGGAGTGACAAACTGGTACATCTATAGTAAAGATTGTTAAGGTTTTCTGTCCAGTTCAGGAGTGACAAACTGGTACATCTATAGACTATAGTGAAAGATTGTTAAGGTTTTCTGTCCAGTTCAGGAGTGGCAAACTGGTACGACTATAGTAAACTAATTGGAGCACCGATGCAAAATATGAATGTTGAAATACTAAGTTCAATAACTAGTTTTATCCAGTGGTCATGACGACAAATATAAGTACCTAAATTAAAGTAGCCCCAGTTTCGTAAATTAGTGGTCGTATAAGACTTTACTTTTAATTAGGTTAGATAGATCAGACTTTGCACTTTTACAATAATGACAGGATTTATATTAAAAATTAAAATGCTACATTTACTTGTATTTCAGAGAATGTTTAAAGTTCCAGCAAGTGAAAGTCAAGCAAAGATTCCTTATTCTCGCGTTCAGCACACTAAATACATGGTCACTGACAACGTTGCATATATAGGAACATCTAACTGGTCAGCAGACTATTTTGTGAGTACAGGTGGTATTGGTTATATCATCAATCAAACGTCGTCTGATGCAGAGAGCCTGTTGTCCTCAGATACCATCCAGAGACAACTAGAAGATGTGTTTTCCCGTGACTGGAACTCCAATTATACTAAATCGATATGGGATTATTGATTAGAAATGGATCGATTTGGATCAAGTTGATGAATGATATCTTATGGTCTAGAAAATTCATTGTATGGTATGATTTCCAGTACAATTTGGAAATAACTTACACGAATGAGTTTTTCAATGACGCCACATTGCACTCGTCTTGTGGACTCGTGCAATGTTGACGTCATTGAAAAACTCGCTCATGCATGTTATTTCCAAATTGCGCGGGAAATCATGCTATTACTTGTTAATAATATAAAGGAAATGTTTGAGGCAAGAATACACGCAATACAACAACCGTACTTATATCGAAATCGCTCGCCTTCACTTTTTCCTTTAAAAACTTTAAATTTACGCCTATAACCTCTT
This sequence comes from Muricea muricata, assembly GCA_963855995.1. Lineage (NCBI taxonomy): Eukaryota > Metazoa > Cnidaria > Anthozoa > Malacalcyonacea > Plexauridae > Muricea > Muricea muricata. Next base: position 7,790,711 of record OY979717.1, read on the forward strand.
TATAAATATGTGTCAAGCAGGCAGAACTTCCCAATCTGGAGTTTTTTTATTTCAATTACTCTAGTGGTTCTCCTAGTCCTGTTGTTACAAATTTTTGCACTCTTGTTTGGGATTAACTGCGCTAAAATTGACCAATCACAGTTGATAAACATTTCCTTGTATATTTTTATACTCGTAACTGGGCTAGAGCCTACGACTTCTACAGCTGGATGACGTTTAATGGCTCCCACGTAAATATCTAGGCCATATCTTGATCGACAATGCTCCATTCCCATTATTCTTTATAATGTAGCCAAATTGTCATTTTGTCATTTTCATTTTTCAAAACGCGAAAAAATGTAAAGACTTGTCTTCATTTTTCGTACGGGCGAAAAATGAAAAATAGAACATAAATTTTTATTTTTCATTTATAAAAAAATGAAAAATGAGTTTTTAACTTTCATTTTTCATTTTTTTAAAAAATGTGAAATGATTTGTTTGCGAAATGAAGTAATTTTCATTTATTCTTATGAAGCTGGCAAACTTTCCTAAGACATTTGGCATAACTGAACTCGCTAAAGGCTATTTCCCACATCTGTTCAACAGAACAGAGAATCAAACGTATATTGGACCAATTCCTCCAAGACCAAGTGCATATTACTACCCTGACGGAATGAGTCCCAGCGAGAAAGAGAAATTTTTAAGTTAGCATAAAAGTTTACAGCAAAGCAATTACGTTTTTAACTTTCAAGACGAGATACTGAAATATTGCCGGTCAGATGTTGACATTTTGCGACGTTGTTGCATGGATTTTCGCGAACTGTTTCGCAGTGTTACTAAAATGAGTAAAAGTGTTTGACGATAGCTTCTGCGTGTAATCTTGTTTCCAGAAAGTAGGTTAGTGTAGCTATGTTTTGTTAGTCTTGTACAAGTTTATGCGATGAGCAGATGAGTACCTGCTCATAACTGCTCATGAGTACATGCTCATACGCTCGATAAGGCCCGATGTTGCCCGATCACATATGAAACATAACATTTTTAAATCTGATTAGTTTTCAGTTATCTAACCAAGTACAGTAAAAAATGTTAAATTTGAGTCGATAAGAGCATACTGCTTGCAACTTTCACAGAGATAAGACTTTTAATGGAAAAGAACTTTTTGCGGTTACATGACTTAAACAAGCGTGTGGCAGAGGCTAGAAAAAGGGTTGAACATTTGAAGAAAAAGCCTGAGGACTGCATTATACCTTCGCAAACGGAGGGTTGACGTACAAACCTGGATGTTAAACAGTTTGGTAGACGATGCATGCCGCAACCTTAAAGAAATTAGATGGCTTAGAAACAACCAGGGAAAGCTGTGCCAGAGTTTGTTATGTAGGAAGTTGGCCTTGTCTTTCGCACATGACATTTACGAAAACGTTTGTGAGAAGGAATTAATAGAACAAACATTATGAAACTTTTGAAAAATAGCTGTAGTATATAAAGGATATATACACCTGTTGGCGTCGTTTTATTTGCATGTCCTCAATACATCCACCCCACATCGATGTCACATCGACTCCAAATAGACCCAAATCGACCTCTGGTCAACCTCATATAAGCAAGTGCTCATACCAATAGTTGGGACCGACATACGTAGGCCGGCCATAACGGTCAATACCTAACCGGTAGGGCCTTATCAACATTTCACTGATTTGAGTACCTGCCCATAACTTCTTATGAGCACTTGCTCACATGCTCATAAAAATACAGTGCTGCTCAATGACAAGGCATTTCTACACAATCAGTTCTAGCGGAATGAGCTATAAATTTTGCGGGAAAGCATTTAATCGTGGTTTCAATCTACGTCGACACGAAAACGAGTATTGTCCGCTGAAAAGCGAAGAGAGAGAGAAATGTCAGAAACAGAAAGTCAGACAATGCCGGGACTCTGAAGATGATGCTTCGACAACGTCAATGGTAAAAATTTCTTTAGAGAAATTTGGCAAGTACCCTTTTTCAAACTTGCGTTTTATCTTACTAATTCTTACTTGATCACCGATCTTAAACTTATACTTTACATTTTTGGGAGAACTTTTTTACGTCATCATACAGGCGGTGTACTCCACCATAGCCTCCGGAACGTTTGGTATTGTAATAAACACTAGATAGATAACTATCCATAACCACGTGCGAAATGAAAATATCGGTTAGTTTTTGTTGTTTTTATTCCTCTGCGTTCTCAATGTTATCGCTCTCATTTTGCAAGGTGCTAATTGGCTCACTGTCATCGGATATTAAAGCGTTCATTTCGTTTTCAACAGGTTTATAATTCTTAACAGTTTTGCTATTATAGCCTATCTGCAAATGTCCCTCGAGATTAAGATCATTTCGACCAAAACTTATGCCAAATCGAAACATTTTCTGGCGATTATGATTTTTATTAATCTTGGGGTTATGTCGTTTACAATTAAACTGACCCATTTCACTACAGCTTCTATCGGCTAATGAACGTTGTTTAACATTGCATGGGTATGTATAGTTATTGGGGTGGAAAAGTTATCAAGTTATTTTTAATTAAAAATAAATGTCACTAGCAGAAGTCTCGTTTAAGTGGGAGGCAGAGCAGTACTGGTCTGTTCCAGCCTCGTCCCCAGGCCCAACTGTTACCGTTGTGTGGGTATTGCGTGGAAAACACAGTCGGAAACGCGCGGTCGGGCCTGGCAGAAAATGCAGAAAAAAGTGTATGATTCAACGAAAAAGTGATAAGATAGTCTTTTATTGAGAATTTCGCTTTCCAGTCGCGTGTGTTGGCCGTACATATGTTTGATAGATGGAAGAGATTACCAAAAGCCTTAAGAAATCTAATCTCGAAGCTGCTCTTCTTCGCTTATATCGTCGAGGGGAGTTTCTATTAAACTTGGCAGTGGCTGCTCCACGCATTCCGCCATCTTGAATTCATTTTCTGCCAGGCGCTTTCACTCCCTTCCCCCTATTTTCTCCTCGCGTGTTTCCCGCGCGCATTCACGATATTAAATCTATATATACAATCCTATACACTTTTCCTGATTAGAAAATTAGAAAGCGCCTGGGAACGAGGCTGGGTCTGTTCATAGGCGGCCCAATTCAGTGTGTAGTTTCATATAGAGATCAGTGCGCACATGGTCTGTTTCAAGAGAAACTAATGAGGCAGAACATAAATATTGGCTCACCAACAACTTGCCCTGGTGTGAGGAACTTTCCGAAGGAAACCCGATCGAACTCGCTCGAGGGTATAAAAAGTGGGAACTTTTATGTGAGCGAGCACTCACTGCAAGATGGAACAGATAGTTGGAGTTATAGATATGGACGGGTTCGTACTAAATAAAACTTTTTATTGTAAAGAACTTGGTGTCCTAAACGTTGGTGAAGATGAGGGAGATTCGTATCGCTTTGATATTGGTATCCGCTGGCAGTGTAAACAACAAAAACATTGTATGTTTCTCACAAGAAACATACATAAGCTACCCTTCGGTGTTTCTCGGGGAACAAATCCCATTCCACTTAGCAACTTAAACACTATTGTGAAATGCTTTTACGATAGTGTTAAGCTAACAATCTCAGTAACATCGCGTACAAAGGCGGACATTTTGAGCTATATTTGCTGCAACACCTACAGATCCCCTCAGTTAATTTGAAAGATTTCGGGTGCCCAAAAGCCGAGTTTTTGTTCGATGGATTGGTTTGGCAAGAGATGTGTGGTCACCATCTTGGAACGCAAGCGTACCAGCACTGTCCGAAGGTCGAAGTTGAGGCGTTGCAGCGTTTGGAACATTGACATATATACATTGGATGTATTTGTGTCAATGGTTTGGAAAGTGGCTACACGAACAACAAAGAGGCTTTCTCTCACAATAGCCAACGCAGAGAGAGCAACAAAAAAACCCCGGTTCTTTTAAGAACCCCAAATGTTAAAAGAATATAAACAGATCGAATATTTAATTTTTTTATTTAAAGAGAAATGGCAACAAAAATTTTTATCGGCTTATTTGAAAGAGACTCCAAAACAATATATAGAAGTCTATCACAGAATTTTTATATCTGCCCTATTTGGTGAGATATTTTGACTTGAAATCTTTAGTTGTCCGCCATCTTGGATATTTGTAGATATGCATGGTACGTCACAACTGGGGTCACGCAATTTTTTTTTCTTACGACACAATGATTAATTTTCTCCAATAACCACACACATGGTAAGTGTTTCGGACTGAAAAGATTTTAAACAATATTTGATTGTTGGTAGATATTTAGGAGAAGCTTTGAATGGCTTATCCCTGTTGTAACGTCACCAAAACACGGACAGCTCGATTATTCAGGTGACAATATCTCCCAAAGCAAAACAGATATAAAAGTTTTGTAACAGACGTTTATATATTACTTTTAGAGTCTCTTTCAAATGAGACTGTTGCCATTTCCCTTTAAGAACAATTTGTTATCATTGACCAGTGTTTCAATTCTCCTTTTATAATATCTCGTGCTGTATAGTGAAAAGATTCCACGTAAATACAAGAAGAAAACAATACGAACAAAATTAACACTATTATGTATAAGCAAGGAAGTCAAAACGCAACATAGCTATAAACCGTTGTTAATAAAAATGTAGCAACGATTATTCGATTTAATAACTTCATTCAGCTATTCTAAACGAGTCAGTCCAATACATGTAATAACAGTTTATAAGTCAACTGCGCCAGGTGAATCAACTTGCCGGCCTAGCACGAACAACTGGCCCCATGTATGATTTACTGTAAAGGGTAAACCTGAAAGGTAAGAATACGTTAGCCCATGAATCGGGCCATCGGGCCGTAAAGTGCCTTATAGGGCCAAAACGGGCTAGAATGGGCCATATAAAATATCAATCACACGTTAACGCGAGCCAGTAATACTAGGAACTCGTGGAATAAACATGGGACGTAAACGTAGAAACTGTCCTGCTTTTGGCTGTGGAAGTACAAATCTTGCTAGACTAGCTAACCATTTTGACCAAGTACATGGAATGGATACGGAAGGACGAGCTAAGTGGTTAAAGTGGAGCAAACTCGGTATTTGTGTATCTCAACCACTGAGCTTTACTAATATATCTGGAGGAGCGGCTCCTATACTTGCTTCAGTAATCGGAGTGTCGCCAAAAACATGGCGGATTTCGGCCTCTGCTGACGCCAGATCCACGCCATATGGTTCCTTTGCCACTGACTGGGCTCAATTGTAAAGCAGGCTCATCTTTCACACCCCCCTTTTGTTTTTTTTTGCAAAATTTTGTTTTGTCTTTTAGTTTTCGCTGTAAATTTTGGGGGTTTTAAAAGCTTTTTTCACGTTTGCTGGACGCTTCACCAACTTTTGAAAAACTTATGCGCAAGTTTTACTAGTTATCGTGGACAGGAAAGGACAAAAAACCTCGAAATATATTGGTAAAAACAATATTTCAAGGGACAGTTGGATTGGTATAAAACCGAAAAATTTGCAGTTCTCATTCACGAGCAAAAAGCAAAATATTTCCAGCTAAAAGTGTTGAGTATAACGTATTTTTAGCCACGAGTATTTTTGTCTTTTAAGTCCGCGTTGTTGTACATCAACATTTGTTAATATATGGTTATGTTTGTATACCTGGTTTTTACAATCATGCTTTAATGTTTTTGAAATTGCTTACATTCATCGGCATCTTGTTTTCATGTGAACGTTGTATACATCAAGGCTTTTTGTTTCTTAACTGTCTTGAATGTTTATAGTTTACTGTAGATAGTAGAACTGAAAGTCTTGCATTTTACAAATATTTTGCAATTTACATACACGTTTTTGTGTCTCCTATAGTATTTTTTGCCAATAGTAGCTGCTATTGTATATAATTCTGCTCACAACGTTCAAGCATATAGTTCAAGTATGCTTGCTTGAGTCAAGCTTTCTCTCTCTTTTCCCCCTATGTTTAAGCTTGTGTTTTCTTGAATAACCAGTATATAATCTGACTATTATACTTGTTTACCTCAAAACCATTCCACAACAATACAGTTGAAATATGTATTATTTGTTTACACTATTTGAATTAACTCAGGTATAATTTTTCACTACCAACATTCCACAGAGATAAATACTCCACACAAGAAATGAGTACTACCTGTAATATGTGATATGGAGTGAGGGAATTGACTGCTGACAATAAAAGTACAGTATTAAGATGCCTAATCTAAATCCCCAATTGGGTGGAAAGGATGAAGCTCTCATCTCTCCATTATCCATCTTGTGCATTCCCCCTCCTTTTCTCCTTATGATTTCTACTGATTTTGAATTTTGTTAACAACTTATTAAATAATGTATTCTTATTAATACTACAAAACTAATCCACAGTGATACACTTCTTAGTTATATTAAAGTTTATATTCAAAGTGAAAAAATTCAAGGTTTGGTAATTATTAAACTAACAATGAGTCATTGAAGAAAAACACCAACTCCACATTTAGCAAGAGTAATTCTAACTCCACTTGAGCAATGTATGCTCCCTGTAGTGGCATGAGGAATATTATATTATGCTGATACTATAATAAAAATGCTAAATCATCTGATGGTTGAGAGAATGACATGAATCTCCCATCTCTGCATTGGTTGTGCAGATGTTTTCTGAAATTACAATAATTCCTAAAACTACATTGTATACTATTATGACTATGACATAACTATCATTGTGTTGTCCAAATGGGCTTTACTTCTGATCTCTTCTCAATTTTGATGTGGTATTGATAATAGATTGTTAGTGCAACATTTGAAGAAAACAGTTGTACTGCACAAAATACTACACATAATATGACATATATCCATGTTGACAGTACATGGTAGAACACATAATAAGTTAGGGTGGGAGTGTTTTGCTCTTACTACTTCTTGGTACATTTTATTAAAGTCTGCAATAAAATGAGAAACAAATTTACCACCTTGTTTGTGTTTAATTGATAGTAGAAACATGCAAGGCAATAATTAAAACCATTGAGTGTGCAGCACTCCCCATGATGAATAACCATCAGCTGTTGGACAGTAAAATAAGAAATGAGGTTCATAATGCATCTTACCAAACACATTACTCAAAAAAAGGAAAAAAAACAGTAAAATGTAAATTTTATGGGGTTTAGAGGCATGACCCAAAATGTTATCTTATGCACCACTGACACTACATTGCATTTCAAAAACAAGCTGAGTTAATTGCCTGTTTATCTACACTTCAATCTACAATTACTATGCAAACAGAGGTCACAGCGGCAAAGATGTTTTTATCAGGCACAGAGAGATTGTTCCACACCGTCAAGTGATATAATTTACTTCAGTATCAAACTACAAATGGGCAAATATTAAATCATGGATACATGACCATAAGCATTCATCAAGGAAAACTTGTTGTCTATATAAATAATATCAAAAACAGCTCTGTTAAAGTACAAGTCAGTGCCTGATGCTGAAGACAGGAATGTTTATACCGATATACCCAACAAATAAACAGACTTTGCATCAGCGTTTGACAAAAATTTTTCACGCACTCCAGTAAACTTCAGGAATCAAAATGCAAACTTTAGCCAGTAAAACGGTATAAAATTGAAAGTTTCGAGATTCTTACCTGCTAGGAGAAACATTTTCACATTATTTTTACAAATCCTTGCGTCCTCGAGCGAAAAAAAGCCTATTTTATCTTTGATTTCCCGGAGGTATACTGAAAACACAGTTTTTGTCAATTTTTGCTTGTTTTTATGACCATGATGCACGCAGATATTGACTATAATAAGAAAATATGTTGTAGCTTTCCAGTTTTTGTAATTTTAGGTGCAGACAGCCAGATTTTTGTGTAAATATTGAAGTTTTTCAACCTTAGGTTCTCCTTAGCAACGCATAGCAACCAGTTTTTGACCGGCTTTTTGCAGCGAGGTTTTGCAAAATATCTGCTAAATTATCCAACATCTGGACACAAATTGAACTTATTTGTCTTCAAACAGTTATAAAAATTGTTTTAGAGGTGCAACAAGGTGTACAACCACAATACTGCGATGTATTTAAACTTTAAGGACTTTTCTAGTGTGTTCATCTGATATTTCGAATCCAAAAATTGCATTTTCGCTCACAAATAATCAATATTAAACATACCCAACTTTATCCTGTATTCAAAATACAAAATTCAAAACGTTCAAGGCAATCCCACACTAATCTTTAACATTTTCGCCTTTGTTTTACATAAAAAACTTTGAGCGCGAAAAAATCGAAAAAAAGTTTTTCTCGAGCTTTCTCGATCTCTTGTTGTGAAAAGTCGATACCCAGCCAATAGGCGCCCAAACATACATCCGGGAATCACATCCGGGTCTTAAATTTGGCCCCCATTAGCAAGCTTCACTTTGTCCCTTTTGTTTGACTGAATTTATCCTACGATGCCCCCTCTATTCATTTATAATCTCTATGCAGTGAACTCTAATACAACTGGAACGATAACTTGGCCGCCATCTTTGAAGCCAAATTGAAGGCCGCCATGTACGTCACGCCGCGAAAATATGACCTATTTTCAAAAGCTCTTTTCGACCCTTTAACTTCGTGTTTTAGAGCCAGTTAGGTGCTAAATATTTTCTAGATAGATTGAAATTTCATGTACCTCAACTTTCTAGGACGTCCAGTAAGGTTTTAAAATATTTTTTGGCTGCTAAAAATGAAAAACAGTTCCGGCGAAAACTTTGTCACGAAATATCTTTTTTAAAAAAATGTTACCTCTCGAGTTTTAACAGTTAGATGGAAGAGGCTGCCAAGAACTATCCGTAACCGAAGTTTAAAGCTTTAAAACTAATGCTATCTGACGAAAAATGTAAGTTTTATACATATTTTTGAATTAACCATACAAATACACCACTTCGAAAACCTCAATTTACTCACGTATTAGAAGGGCTACAGCAAAGACTAAAAGCTCAAAATAGACAACGATACCTGGACTTTAGCACAAGAGACGTTTTGGAAGTGTTGAAATGTTTTAAAGCAATATATTTTCCAATTGAAGAGCGTAGTTTGCCTCGTAGTTTGCTTCGGCACGTTGAAACTTTCGTCATTTTCCAGAGTAAAAAAGTGATAGCCCTCAATTTTTGCCGTAACAAAGTGTAGAACAGTCAGGACTATCCAGAAAACCAGGGTCGAATCTTTAAAATTGAAGTCTTGTGATGAAAATTCTCATTTTTCAAGCATATTTTCGCTCAAAAACAAACTTTCCACTCCTCGTAACTTTCCCCAGTCCTTTCGAACAAGCCATTTTCCCAGCGCGGTTCCCGCCTTTTGCTTCAAATTTGGCTTCATCCAATCATAGGACGAAAACATAGGAGTTATCGTTCCAGTTGTATTAGAGTTCACTGTCTCTATGTGAGGAACCATATAGCGTCAGCAAAGGCCAAAATCCGCCATGTTTTTGGCGACACTTTTTCATGCCGAGCCGCTCCTCCAGATATATTAGTAAAGCTCAGTGATCTCAACAGAGAGAACAACCAGAGGAATTCAACATGGAGAAAAGTTTGAAAAAACTATTAAAGCGACAACAAGAAATGGAAACAAAATTTAATGCTTACTTACAAGCCGTCGAAGTAAAGAAGGATCACAGTAGCAAAGGACAAAAATAAATGGATAAAATATTAAATGACATATATTGGACTACAAAACATGTCTCGATCTAAGTGCCAGCAAAAAGGGAAGCGATGTGTTTGTGAAAGTGTTAGATGTCAAGACCGTTGAACACTGGGGAAAAGCACGTAAGCTCAGTGCAATCGCGCTGTATGTTAGAGTTAAATACCGAGGAGGAGGGATTTATGGCGTATACAGCCCGCGAGGAAGCGCAGCGTCCGAGGGCTGTATACGCCATAAATCCCGACTTTCGAGGTATTTAACTAACTTATTTTATTTTTGAGGAGGTTTTCTAGTAGAATCTTTCGACTTTAAACAATTTAAGTCGAAATTCGTCGAGATTTTTCCACAAGTTTGATCTAATTATTTATTCAAGAACTGTATCTGAGGTACAGCCCGCGGTACATCAAAGAAAACCGAGACAAAAATAAAATAAGACACAATTAGAATATGCCTTGCGGCATTTTGACAATGCTTAAGCATTAGCATATACTGTATATCATTGCATGAATTGACCTTGCCACGCGTACGTACGCTTAAAACAATGCCTAAACAGCAGCATAGCAAACGTACAACGTTTAAACAATACCGTACGTTCGCTCTTACAATATCCGGCACCCTGCAAAACAATACCTAAACACATTTACAAGCCGAACGGACGCTCTAAAACTACCTAACCTTTACTCCTACGCGTAACGCTTCACTGACTCAATACATGTATTGCAATATACTCTATCATAATACACTTGATCTCCAAGCTGTGCGGACACTAGCTACAATGGCACATTTCTTTAAGCAGATGTATTCTGATAACATTTTTAACCTCGAAGAACAATTTAATCCATAGCAACTGATTGCTGCGATAACTGTTAAACTGTAGAATTGATCACAAGAAAAATTAAAGAAATTGAACGAAAACACACAAACACTGTCACCGGGGAATTATGTAGTTGGTGGAACTGTTGCGAAGAAGCAAAATCGCATATCGGAAAAGAACATATCTGGATTCTAATCGTGGAAGCATTTAAAATCCTCAAGTACGAAGAACCACCAACAAAATGTCGGAAAATTTTTGAACAAACTTTTAAACTACACCATACTTAACTTTACATACTCTATCCACTAGTATCGAAAAAACTTTTACTTTTATCTCATAGATTATCTCATATGTTTATATCAACTGAAATATAATCATTAGTTTGTAAACCTTAAAAGTTGAAATTAATATTTTTTTAAACCTATATTGCATTTCTCTCTTTTCTGATACACATGCCGTGCTTGGGATCACCCTCGGAACCAAATCTGTACTGTTCACGTGCTGACTCCAAACCAATGAGCATGTGCTGTTCACGTGCTATGACGGCAATTCTATGTGCATGTGCTGTTCACGTGCTACGACAGCAATTCTATGTGCATGTGCTGTTCATGCGCGAAGACGTCATTGTCGACATCCCTTTAACGCTATATATGGGGGAGGGGGAATCTACTATACATGCATTTTTGTTGCGATTCAGTCTTTGCGTAGTGCAGCCGCACCACGTTTTTGTTAACTGATGAGGTACACCTTTACTGCAACGATTACTATTAGGCAATAAAGGGGAAAGGATCGGAAGTAATCGCCTGATAGCAGTGTTGCGCATCTGCTTGAGATGATCTTACAACTAAACGTTCGTCTTTTCGCCGGACGAAAAATCCAAACGAAAGCGATTACGGCCACACGGTCTTATAAAATGCCACTATTTTAATTTCTACGCTGAACAATAAAAGCATTAGCTATGCATCGTGTTGAATTTATTGTCATTTTTGTTAATATATAAACAAATTTAGCTAACAATCAACTGCGTTAAGTTGCCACCTACTTTCCAACATGCCTGTATATTTGGATTTTTTGCAGGTGGCCGAAAAAATTGCAGTTAGCCCTCTGTGGTTCAAACTTGCCCACTTTGCTTGAATTAGACAAACCACAAAACACTTGTTAGTTGCGACCAAGGATTTCAGTTAGCTTCAGGCACTTCTATTAGCGGTGGCTTAGCAGGTTGCGCCGCTACCTAGGATCCCAACGACAGGCATGCTTCCCAACTTTGAATTATTTACATGGTTGAATAGAATACAAGTTTGTACAAGTGTTTTTGATGGGCTAATACACGGAGTAGCTTATACACCGGATCGGAGGGCTTGTACAAGGCATTTTGGCTTACTGTGATACAATCTTAAAAGCCACGGAAACTGAAGTACCAACTGAAGAGCAAACTTTATTTTAAAGACTAAAATAACTTTGCTGAATAAATAAAATAATGAGCAAACTAGCCTTACACACTTGAAATTGTCTGAGTTACCAATATGTAGATTTTTTAGTGGCGAAGGGCATACACACCGGGGTGCTTATATACGGCGGGGCTTATACATAGAATAGTGGGAACGTTACTGATTTAATGGCTGTGCAGGGGGCTTATACACGGAGGGAAAATAGTCGGAGGTTTACTGACGGTACAACCATTCACTGCCTCATGTCCGTAGGTTTAATGCGTAGTTAGCTGCCGCAAGCTGAATAAGTATAATAGTAACTAATGATCTCAAAATGTAAATTGGGTATAAACAAATTAACAGCCAAATTTTTCTCAAAAACGTTCAGTATAGAAAATCACTAATTGCAAAGCTCACAGAATCATCCTCTGATCACATAACTATTCTTCTGGAACACAAAAAAATCTGCAGCTAGCACTGCTTTTTGAAACTTTTTCGCTTTTCAGTGCATTGGACATTTTCCCGTTGAACCAGTTAACGCATAAGGAACAAGAACGATTGTCGTTCCCGCATAAATGCATCTTTGGCGCTAACTATTTGTCTTTTGTATTTTCGTTTCAAAACTCAAAAAACTGACTTGACTAAACTGGCTTCATCCAATAACTGAACATTTGCATTGAGTTAGCGTTCCAGTTGTGTTACAGTTCAATGGTAATAACTCGCGACACTTTCCGGGAATATCCGATAACCTACGAGTTCTGGCAGTCTATAAACATTAAAAAACATTTATTTTTTATTCAAGGAAACGTATTTATTTTTCCTGAAATCACTCTCTTCATTTTGCAGTGCAACAAAACATGGACACCATTGCTTTGACTGAAGACGTAAAGTTGAAAAAGACTGGCAAACGTTTGCAGCCACGAAGAAAACTCTTGTGTTTTTCTGGTGTGTTCGTGGTTGTCATCCTTGTGGTATGCTCTGTATGCCTTGGTGTTTTCTTTCGGAACGACGAACATAAACAAAAGAATGAAGTTATTGGATTGTGCGGTACAACGGAATTCATGGAGAAATATGGAATTTGCTCGGATTTTTCGACAGTCAACTGTAATATAACCCTTATAGAAAGTATACCAGAAAATTTAACATACCCTCATAGCGCTCCATCTCATCCCTCAATATATAGTAGTTGGGTTAAGCTTCTAGATGCAGCGCAGTCAACTATCTATATTGCATCATCATATTGGTCTCTCAGATCTGAAGATTTGCCAGTTAAAGATCCCAGTTCATGGCAAGGGCAAGATATTTTTAATAAACTGATAGATGCAGGAAAAAGAGGTGATGTATAATACATTTCAATATGAGTATTTTCTTCAGAACTTTCATCTTCTACAAAGGGTAAATTAAACACTGAAATGTGGCACATACACTTCCTATTTCACATATGCAGACCTTAAAAAGATAACTAATGTAGATAGTATTAGACCTATTCTAATTTATGTGACTTCCAAACTAAGCTTATACCCCTGTACTACCCTAGCCATTCTACAATTTATATTTTCATACCATATATACATGCTACTACAGGGTGTATAAAAAAACCAGAAGAAATTTGGAATTGCTATCAACATCACCAAGTGGCTTGAAGTATGAAGTTTTTTATGCATATATAGATTGCTTGGGCACTTATGTTGTAGAGTAAACAAATAAATTCTGAAAACACCAGAGAGGTGCGTATATTCAAACACATGAAAAATGGCTTGCACACGAAATTGGAAGGCTTAAAAGTAATTTTAAGTCAGTTGGTATAAAATTTGATACATGTTTTAATGCTGTTCAAAATTTCAAGAGATTTGCTTGAGTTTAAGTCCTTCAAAACGCCATGTGAACTTGTATTTTTCTAAATAAGAATTGTTTTTCTTAAGAAAAGTTTTAATTAAATGTCTCTTAGCAGTTGTATGCAAATTAGGTAAATTAGTTATTAAATTAAGCAATGCACAAAGCTGCTCAAAATATGATTAGCCTTGTGCAACCTTTTGAACAACAATACCAGACATATGTTCCATCTACCAAGTCAACATTACTTTTAAGCATTAAGGTTTCGTGCATGAGCCGTATTTAATTTGTTGTAAAAGACACAACCCCATGTTTTAAAGTTTTAAATTTCTAATTTTTTCTGTTCATGCTACATTATAAGCACCCAAACAATCTATTTGAATAAATAATTTGTATATTGAGGCATTTCGCGAAGTAGAGATTGATTTCAGATTTTTTCGGGGTTTTTTATACACACTGTACATTTATATCATGATATCCATGAGCTGTGTCATCTCCATACTGCAATGACTATATCATTATATTCTATACTGTCTAATCTATATACTACCATATCCATACTGTCTAGTATTCTATAATGACTATGTCCATTGCACCATATCCAACAATTAATACTACTATACTCATATTACTCTATTCATTCCACTATATCTATACTATTAATACTATATACTATAGTCATATTACTATATCCATACCACTATATCTATATCACTATATCTATACCACTATATCTATACCACAATATGTATACCACTATGTCTATACTGGTCAGAATATCTATACCATTAATACTACTATAGGTAGTCATATTACTATATCCATACCACTACATCCATATTGCTATGGCTATATCCATACCACTATATCCATACTGCAATGGCTATATCCATACTTCTACAGTGAGTATCAAAATAATTTGAATTCAATTTTGACAGACTGCTGTTTGTAAAATAATAAAGTAAAGGATATAATTTTATGGGACTGGAGAATGACATATTAGGTTTCTGATTATATCATTCTTATATCCACACAAACAAAAATGAACAAGTAAACCTCTGTTAAAAATGGTTACTCAAAATCAAATGTTTCCGCTGATGGGAATTTGAAGTAAGATGTATAGACAAAAGATAGATAATCCATGTTCCAAAAAAGATCGATAACCCACTCATGGAGGAAATTTCTGCTGTCCAGAATGAGAGAGGGGATTTGTCTAAACGCATGGCTTAAATTTGTATAGGATGTCAAGAATAGGGGTATTGTTAATTTCCTCTGTGGGGAAAGGGTAGACCTAACTCTGGAACAACCCACCATTACCATATCCCTACCACTACTCCCTGCTAGTATATCTTATAAATTGAATCATTGTTAAATATGTGGGAACTGCATTGCTCTTCCCATACAATGATAATAATCTTAATTTTATAAATAATTCAACTCTAATAAGAAAAACTGTGGGGTTGGTAAAGGGAAATATATGGTTTTGATACAATAATTATATACATTAATTACATAGAACATGCAGCAACAATTTGATAAGGGTAGAGGTATGTCAAAAGACAATGTTAAAGTCATTCTTTAGAGGTCTGGGGAATGCTCTCCAGAAAATTGTTAAAAATATTGAGCCTCCAAAGACATACTTATGATACTGACTCGAACAAACCTGGAAAAACACTAATCATATTCCATTTGATGCCATGTGGTTCTATCTTTATAGTGTCTCCATGTTCTGATTGGCTTTATGTATATAAGTTGATGAGCTAAATGTTGTAAATCAGATAAATAGACTATAGCTTGCTACGCAAAATAGTCAAATATGCTACTTTCATTGATCTTACGGAGTTACTAGGTGTTTTATTCAGGTTTATGTATATTATAACGCACTACCCTGTCATCAAAAGACCAAACAGTGAAAGTTTAATTAAAATGAATTTTTAACACTTGTCCAAATTGCACTATACTTATATACTGAGGCATTGAGCAACACTTAGTTCCAAAAGATATTTTAAATCAAAACATGATCAATAAAACTCATCTACTGTAAATTAACATGTCTGATTTGGATAACGTTTATTATATTATAGCCAGAGGAATATACATTTACTGTATGTAACAAAGCATGATTTTACAAAAAAGCGAAAACTGCTACTGACAATAGCAACAAAATACCTTTTTCACTTTAACAACAGGATCACAACAATAGAGCAGCATGAACCGCCTGATTCTTTTACTTTCGTTTTATTAAATTCCAAGTATTCAGTACTTGTTTCTAAGAACAACCGGGAATGATATTCTTTCAACATGAATAAATTTGAATATTTGACATGCCAGCGGGGCGGGTCAGCTGTGTGGGGTTTTTCACCCGCCTCCTTTTCAGCAACGAATCATTTGTTATGATATTAAGGGGTTTGCGACATTGCAGGAAATATGCGATGGGGTCTGCAGGTAGGGGGCTGTGCTCTCTTCATTTTCCATCGCAGATGAGGTAGCTTATTTCCGAGCAAGACCGGCAAATCTTCTAACCAAATCCTGTAACCTTACCAAAACTGCAGTTGTTGAAATCAGTCGTATTTCCGAGGTTTTACATGTCAAAATTCCCCTGGGAATCACTTTTTTGGACCTTTCTTTCTTAGATGGCTCGGGCATTCGGCAGTCGTCCCCGCATCGTCGTTTTTTGGGCGAGAATTCAGCTGCCGGACTAAATTGATGAAAACTGGCAACAGCACCCTATCAATCAGCGGACAAATACTGTATTATATGTTGTCGAGTACTGTAAAATGTCACAAAGAAATAAATAAAAATAGTGAAATATTTATATAAATGAATCAAAATTAATATAATATTCACTGATGCTTTATAAAATTATATGTAGTGAAGCCTGGTAAAGAAATATATCCCAGTTTATAAACAAGGTTCCAGTATATATGATACCAACTGGTGCACACTGCATCTAAAATTGTAACCATTTCTGATTTTTGCAGGTGTCAAGATTAGAATTGTGCATCAGGTTGATACTAAATATCAGCCTAACGAAGATCCAAAAATATTGCAAGACATGGGGCTTGCCGAAGTCCGTAGTCTAGACCTGGATAGATTGATAGGCGATGGTATTTTACATAGCAAGATGTGGTTGGTTGACAATATTCATGTCTATCTTGGCAGTGCGAACATGGACTGGAGATCACTCACGCAGGTTTTGATGTCAACTTTCCCTTTACTCTCACGGCATGCTTTTAGATCCTTCTCTGTAGTAAAAGGTTGGGATGAGAAACAAAAACTCGTTGTATGCTTATGTTTCACGCATGAATTTACAGTTCTTTAATCACAGATCGTGATCAGATCAAAAGATCAAAGACGCATTAGGATATAATCAGATATAACCCGAAAACTCTTCCACATAAAGCTACTCGTTGTTACGTACCAGTTGGTGATACATATTCTTTTTAACTTCACCTTAATGGACCATTCCCCTTTTAGACAAACTATCGAATTAGTAACATTCATTAGCACAGCTGGAAAAGAGCCTCTTAAATATATTAAAATGGTGAAGTTTCGTTACAAAATATTGTAAAATGTGGGAACTATAGCCCTGTGAAGTTTGCGAATTTTGCAAAAGTGTACAAAATTCGCAAACTTCACAGGACTATATTTTCCACATTTTACAATGTTTTGCAACCAAACTTCACAATAGTACTAAATTTAGGATGCTCTTTTCACCTGTGCTGATAGATAAACCTAATTGAAACTTTTGTCTGAAAGGGGAATCGTCTATTCGGGGGAGGCTATACACTCGTAGCTACCTGTAGTTACTGCTTCTTTCTTTGCATTTTACGTTTCAAAAGTTTTTTGCGGAGCAATCATAAACTCTTTTACAGACAAGGTTTACTACTGGTGGGGGTGTCACTCCCCATACCCCCGCTTAGTATGACCCTGTTCATTTCACTTGCTCCAACTGCTACATTACATTTTCAGGTCAAAGAGCTTGGTCTACTGACGTCAAACTGTAGTTGCTTGGGAACTGATATGTCTAAGATCTTTGATATTTATTGGATGTTAGCCGAACCAAGCTCCACAATTCCTAAGCATTGGCCGCGAGACTTAGATACTTATTATAATAAAGGTAATATAAAGGATTTTGTAGTCAATAACAATTAAGTGTAATAAACTCCACAAACGATGCAACGATGAAAATGGAAGAAAAAGCAATTTCGTTATGTTGAACACAATCCAAGATAATTCATGAGATGTTTTATTTCATGAATCTAAAAACACGAGAGGTTAATCTAAATAGAGGTATATACTCGTGTCTCGCTGAATCTAGCCGTTAAGCCGTTAAGATAAACTTTAGGAAACCGCTGACCAAAATTCATAAAAAGCGAGACATGAATACATGCAACCTCGTACCCAGGGTATTTTTTGGAAAGTACCCTGGTGGATCGTGGTCACGTGTTTTAGCTCTGTTGTCCAGATTTTGGGAAATAAAACAATTTATTTTGAGGGAGGGTTGGGAAAAGCAATATAATATACCGACATGTTTGTATTGTGACTAAAAGGTGTTAATTTCAATCCTGGAAAATCGGAACAATACAATAATAAATTGTTTTATTGCCCAGTATCTGGGCAATAAAGCGAAACTACGTGATCATGATCCACCAGGGTACTTCCCTGGGTACGAGGTTGGACCTAAATGGAGCCAATGCGGAAAAAGTGTTACGAACTAACTAACTTCACTGATAAAACAATCCTATTGGTCTTGCGGAACTACCAAAGAGCATTTTCTTATTTCAGATTGGCCAATGTCACTGAGAATCAATGGTAATAAACAAGGCAAAGTTTATTTATCTTCTTCGCCACCTCCATTATGTACTAGGAATAGGACAACAGATATTGACTCAATTCTTGATGGAATACATAAAGCAAACAAATTCATTCATATCTCAGTCATGGATTATTCACCAACATTCTTATATACTTGGCCAGAAAAGTAAGTAAATACGCATTTAATTAACTAATTTAAAACAACTAAGGGTATAACTTGCCTATTTGTGCTGCGGAGCACAAATAGGTACAGCTATGCCGCTTTTTTATCATTCCTTCCCCCTTGGCCTTGTCATGTAACCTTAGTTATACTATCAGGCTCACAGCCCTTGTATAATCAACAATTTCTGGTATGATTAACAATTGACCGTAACGAAAAGATGGCGGATGTATATTCTACCTGAATGCATTGCGGTCGAAAATCGTTTCAAAAAGCATACTCACGTCTTTTGAAGGACAAGCATAAGAGAGGTTATTTTCTTTGATTTGTTCAAGTTGTCTTTTTGGGTTTTTTCTCGTCGTCTTTTTTCAGTCGCTTTTGCTTGATTCCTACTATTCTTAATAAAATGTACCTGCTGCCATCTTTTTTGTAATAGTCAATTGACCATAACGAAAAATATGGCAGCATTTACATTTTACCAAAATGCGTTGCGGGCACCAAGCAAAAACGACCGAAAAAAGATGCCAAAAAATGCCTAAGGGCAAAAACTTTAACAAGACAAAAAAATAACCTCCTCTCCTATGCTTGTACTTCAACAGACGTCGACCGCAATGCATTCTGGTAAAAAGTACACCCGCCATCATCAAAGTAATTTCTTACGGTTCTGAGAAGAACCGTAAGAAAAGAAGAGGTTCTGAAAAATTAAGACAGTGATCGAAAGTATAGGGGATGTAAATTGTTTTGTACTTCACCTAGCCCTAGTCATTTAATCATTGATGTTCTTGTTTTATCTGATGTTCAAGATATTGGGCTGTTATTGATGATGCTTTACGAGCAGCGGCATTTGATCGAGGTGTTGAAGTTCACTTTATGGCCAGCGACTGGATTCATACTAAACCTGCAATGATCCCGTTCTTGAAATCACTGGCCATGTTGAATGATGTTAGCCATGTCAATGTCGAAGTGGTAATATGTACTTACTGTACTGGCCGTGACAAATTTCTAGTCAAGTAACAAGGATAGATATACAGTAGAAATAATAGCTTTATACGAATAAGTCTATACAGTAGGAATAAAGTACTAGCAATAACGGAACACTCTGTAGAGGAGGAGGCTGCACGTTTCATCTGTAAGATCGTATTTCGATCTTTGCGTTGCAAAGCAGCGCTTGTAAAGATTGTGAAGGCTTTCTGTGCAGTTCAAGCGTGACAAACTGGTACAACTCTAGTAAAGACTGTTAGGGTTTTCTGTCCAGTTGAAGAGTGACAAACTGGTACAACTATAGTAAAGATTGTTAAGGTTTTCTGTCCAGTTCAAGAGTGACAAACTGGTACATCTATAGTAAAGATTGTTAAGGTTTTCTGTCCAGTTCAAAAGTGACAAACTGGTACATCTATAGTAAAGATTGTTAAGGTTTTCTGTCCAGTTCAGGAGTGACAAACTGGTACATCTATAGTAAAGATTGTTAAGGTTTTCTGTCCAGTTCAGGAGAGACAAACTGGTACAACTATAGTAAAGACTGTTAGGGTTTTCTGTCCAGTTCAGAAGTGACCAACTGGTACATCTATAGTAAAGATTTTTAAGGTTTTCTGTCCAGTTCAGGAGTGACAAACTGGTACATCTATAGTAAAGATTGTTAAGGTTTTCTGTCCAGTTCAAGAGTGACAAACTGGCACATCTATAGTAAAGATTGTTAAGGTTTTCTGTCCAGTTCAAAAGTGACAAACTGGTACATCTATAGTAAAGATTGTTAAGGTTTTCTGTCCAGTTCAGGAGTGACAAACTGGTACATCTATAGTAAAGATTGTTAAGGTTTTCTGTCCAGTTCAGGAGTGACAAACTGGTACATCTATAGTAAAGATTGTTAAGGTTTTCTGTCCAGTTCAGGAGTGACAAACTGGTACATCTATAGTAAAGATTGTTAAGGTTTTCTGTCCAGTTCAGGAGAGACAAACTGGTACAACTACAGTAAAGACTGTTAGGGTTTTCTGTCCAGTTCAGAAGTGACCAACTGGTACATCTATAGACTATAGTGAAAGATTGTTAAGGTTTTCTGTCCAGTTCAGGAGTGGCAAACTGGTACGACTATAGTAAACTAATTGGAGCACCGATGCAAAATATGAATGTTGAAATACTAAGTTCAATAACTAGTTTTATCCAGTGGTCATGACGACAAATATAAGTACCTAAATTAAAGTAGCCCCAGTTTCGTAAATTAGTGGTCGTATAAGACTTTACTTTTAATTAGGTTAGATAGATCAGACTTTGCACTTTTACAATAATGACAGGATTTATATTAAAAATTAAAATGCTACATTTACTTGTATTTCAGAGAATGTTTAAAGTTCCAGCAAGTGAAAGTCAAGCAAAGATTCCTTATTCTCGCGTTCAGCACACTAAATACATGGTCACTGACAACGTTGCATATATAGGAACATCTAACTGGTCAGCAGACTATTTTGTGAGTACAGGTGGTATTGGTTATATCATCAATCAAACGTCGTCTGATGCAGAGAGCCTGTTGTCCTCAGATACCATCCAGAGACAACTAGAAGATGTGTTTTCCCGTGACTGGAACTCCAATTATACTAAATCGATATGGGATTATTGATTAGAAATGGATCGATTTGGATCAAGTTGATGAATGATATCTTATGGTCTAGAAAATTCATTGTATGGTATGATTTCCAGTACAATTTGGAAATAACTTACACGAATGAGTTTTTCAATGACGCCACATTGCACTCGTCTTGTGGACTCGTGCAATGTTGACGTCATTGAAAAACTCGCTCATGCATGTTATTTCCAAATTGCGCGGGAAATCATGCTATTACTTGTTAATAATATAAAGGAAATGTTTGAGGCAAGAATACACGCAATACAACAACCGTACTTATATCGAAATCGCTCGCCTTCACTTTTTCCTTTAAAAACTTTAAATTTACGCCTATAACCTCTTTATAAATATGTGTCAAGCAGGCAGAACTTCCCAATCTGGAGTTTTTTTATTTCAATTACTCTAGTGGTTCTCCTAGTCCTGTTGTTACAAATTTTTGCACTCTTGTTTGGGATTAACTGCGCTAAAATTGACCAATCACAGTTGATAAACATTTTCTTGTATATTTTTATACTCGTAACTAGGCTAGAGCCTACGACTTCTACAGCTGGATGACGTTTAATGGCTCCCACGTAAATATCTAGGCCATATCTTGATCGACAATGCTCCATTCCCATTATTCTTTATAATGTAGCCAAATTTTTATTCAGAAATCACAAGGAATCACATTGTAATCACCCGGGTAATGACAGATCCTACCAGAAAGTTTCTTTGCTATTTAGTGTCGTTTTCGTGTTTCAAACCTTGTTTCTCTGGCCGTACACGTAATTACTGGTGACAAAGTTTATCTAAAACAATACGATGAAAGTTATGTTATAATCTAGTGTACAGTCCATTAATGTATACGAACTGAGGAGAACAGCTTTATCCCAGAGATACCAAAACGAGGCTCTATCGGCAAAGCTACTTTCTGGAAAGCTGTATTTTTTAAATTTGTGGAAGAGTTTATGACAAAATGATTTTGAACAAAGTATAAAATTTAATTTTTTTTAAGTATCTTTAAAGAAATTATACATTTGTTTCCGAGCATTTTGTATCTGATAAGTGCGAACTGTCAGTGTTCTAAATGACTTAATTTGTAGATTAACGAGTAAATAGGTTTTTGTTTTTCTTATACTAGCATTAGCCTTTGTTCATTCATTGTAATGGTAAAACATCCACCCATTCACACTCAAAATTAACGCTATCTAAACCGGGAAATTCGAACCTAATCTTTGTGCAAATTAAGACGAAGTTTTATCAAATATAAAAAATATGGTCGTGATTCCTGTACGAATATTCTTGGGTTTCACGTGACGTCATGAATTTCACGGGGGGTCAACTCCAAATCGATACACAGTCATTGGAGGGAAGCAATTTTTCACTGTATGTGTTGAGCTTGTGTTTGGCAGAAAATATGTGCAATTTTGTGAGATTTGTTCTCTTCAGTACAATATAATCATCAATACATCTTGGGTTGACCTCCACTCATATTTACTGCAAAATGCCCTAGTGAAACCCAAGAATTGTTAAAGTGACATGACAACAATACGTTATACGTAGATTTGTTTACGTTTTGCAGTAATTTCACATTAGCTGCCGTGATTTTCAAAGCCACGAAAATGGCTTCGTCTAGCTCACAACGTAAACATAGGCTGGTAGATTACCTGAATAATAGCACCAGCAAGAAAACAAAACAAAACAATATTCAGGTACTACCATTTGTAATCTACCATTAACCGTGACCAATTATTTTGTTTATTTACATGACGTTTGAGCGGGTAAACGTCATGTTTTGTAATTACACATTTTCTCGCTTATTTTAACTCTTTATGTCATTTTAAATGAATTGAACGAAATTTTCAATAATTCTCCATGCACCTAACTTACTAAATCGAATTATTCTTGTAAATCGTAATATCCTAGTGCAAACTTCAACTATTTGGGTGAGCAAACGCCAACAACTGTTATAACAAAACGTGTCGTTTACGCGCCCAAACCTCAACGGGAATAAACGTAAAACAAAACGTTTGATTGGTAACGGTTAACGGTAAATTGCAAATTGTGGTATAGCCTGTGTTCCAGGAGGACTGGAGAAAACAGAAGAAAAACAAAAACCTATTTACTCGGTAATCTACAAATCCTAAAATAACATGTACGCATGAATTGCAACGCGGATATTGTCCAGTATCTGTCCCTGAAGTTACTGATAGCTATCACAGTATTACGCGTAAAACTAGAAATCTCTAATAGAAAGGGAATGCTGCGAGGTATAGAGTACAGTAGTTGCATTACCTTAAACTCGTGCGGGCGCATAGCTATAGTTTTATAACGTCCGCTGCTGAACAATGAATGATAAATATTTTCAAATCGAGTGCCGTTGTCACAGTGATGTGGGTACCCCCGTGTTTTGTGTACCCCCATACTCATATAACTAGCAAATATGTCACAGTGAACTTAGACGTAAGCGTACTGTTTTGCTATATTAAACTTTACTAGCAAAAGATATTATATTTAAGACTATTCTCACTCACTGGGACTGTATCTACTTCACCAAATATAGCACCAAATTTAGCAAATGTATCTACTTCACCAAATTTAGCGCGACAATCATTACTCGCCCTTCGGGCTCGCGCTTTAGCTAAATTTGGTGAAGTAGATACAGTCCCAGTGAGTGAGAATAGTCTTAAATATAATACCTTTTGCTAGTAAAGTTTAATATAGCAAAACAGTACGCTTACGTCTAAGTCCACTGTGACATATTTGCTAGTTATGAGTATGGGGATACACAGAACACGGGGGTACCCATATCACTGTGACACCGTCAAGAATATGCCGCTCGCAGCAATAGTCGGAATGCGATTAATAGCGAATACGGGTTGAATAAAAAAATGTACTTTCTCACTTGCGACTGATAATGCTTCATGATGACGGACTAAAAAAATGGTCAGATATAAGTCATTTGTTATGGTCGTTATTTCCTGTGTGTCTGGCATAATTTTTTAAGCAGGCCGTGCACTAAATGAAAGCCGATGAAGCCGTGTTCTGGAGGGTGAAGCTCTGTTGGAGAAGGTTCAGTCTGCCTAGTTCTCTCGGCAAGCTGGCTTACGATGAACTCCATTCTGTGCAGTTATCTTCTAGCTAGAAGAGACTTCCGCCCATGCTAATATCCCGAGTTGATTAACGTCAATGATGCCGAGAATTAACCTCTCCAAGGACAGAGCTAACGTCACAACAATACAGTGGAACGGGGACTACATGATAAGGGAGAAACTACGATATACCTTGGTGAATAAACACAATACTTAACGCACATACCGGCCGACTGGACAATATATACTGCTCATAGCTCAGGAGCAAAGCACATGAGTTGAGGATCTTGAAAGAAATCCATCCGGACTACCCGGAGAGCAAGCCCGGCGTGCGGTTGCGGCAGTAACCAAACAATGAGTAAAACAGACGCACAGACAAAAGATGATTTACGAAACAAAACAAAGTGAAACACAGTCACTATTTCAGCCACCGGATCCGGCGAGCACCAGATGGGGAAGGCAAGCAGTCGCAGAACCCAGCAAACAGCCGAAAGGGCAGGCAAGCAGCCTGAAGCAGAGGGGACAACTACGACGGGTAGGGAGGAAAAATCAATTTGTAATTTGAAATCAATCACTAGTATAAGTGAGCCCAGAACCAGGCAACGCTTCCCAGCAACCCCACCCAAAGCCTCTGATTGGCTAGCAAACTTCAAAATTACGTAATGGCATAAATAACGCATAGTAACGCCTTGCAAGAACTCGTGCTTGATGTTTAATTACTTTTATTTCATTTACAGTAGAACCCCGCAAACTCGAGCTCGCTTAACTCGAATTCCTCGCTGATTCGAACAAATTTCATTCTTCCTTGGTCAAATTACCCAGTTTACTCAAACTCTAATCTCGAAACGCGGATTTGAAAACCTGAAATGAAACTTAAAGTTCATAATTCGAAAGCGTAAATTCGATTTAAACAATAACAGTTTAATCAATTTATACATACAGTATAGCTTCAAACATTCATAACCTAAAATTTGTTCCGAGCGAAATATGAGACAAAGTCAGCAGCAAAGGAGCATCAAATATTATTTGGAAGAAATACAAATGGATTGACATTACGACTGAGCCTTAGCCTTAGAGATTCGTTGTTAGTTTTCTTGTTTTATGGTTAGCACGGGTCTTTGTAAGTATCAGATTAAACTAGAACTATCTGTAAATTACACCGTAGTAGCTCACATTGTATATGAACAATAAAACTACCATAACTTATTAATTATTGACCTAATAAACGAATTTTAACACCAACCTCGCCAACTCGAGCCCCCGCTAACTCGAACAATTTTTCGTTTTCCTTCAGAGTTCGAGTTTAGCGGGGTTCTACTGAACTATCAAGTATCTAATTGTCCGTCTGTGACGTTAATGATGGCTGTCATGGTATTAGCTAACTAAAAATTTAATTGTTCTTGGCGTCAAACAATATTTGCAATCAATTTATTTTTCAATCGCTATTTTACAAGTAAGATGACATAAAACTGACATAAAATATGTTGAAATTGCTAAAATATTATTGATTATTATAAGCTGTACAATTCTCAGTCACATTCGTCACCTGATACATCGTTCCAAATATTGTGACAATAACACAACCGGCGGATGAAATTGATTTCTTAAATTTTCTACTTGAATCACCTGCTTTGGATCACCTAAGAGTTAAAAAGACAAGATTTACAAAACCCAATCAGTTCCAGCATACGTAATCGCGACGCTTGATGGAGCTTTGTTTCTGCATGATAAAAGAAACTAGCTGATCTGAAAACACGGA
Organism: Muricea muricata; assembly: GCA_963855995.1. Classification (NCBI taxonomy): domain Eukaryota; kingdom Metazoa; phylum Cnidaria; class Anthozoa; order Malacalcyonacea; family Plexauridae; genus Muricea; species Muricea muricata. Next base: position 7,816,825 of record OY979717.1, read on the forward strand.
AAAGTCCTGGCACTAGTTGTCAAATAGAAATCCATTTTTTGAACCAAGCTAGCAAATTTCTCATTAAGTATATTTTACTTTGGTTCCAAATTTCTGATGGACTTTTAATTTTCTTTACTGAACATGATTACTAAGTTTCAACAAGTTTCATAAAGGAAAATAAAAGGTATGAGTGATTAAAAACAGCGAAATAGATTTTTATTCGGCAGCTAGTCCAGGCCTTTTACTCACGGTCAGATCACCTGGAAGATATATGGAAAAAATCAGTAAATTACGTGTGGTATCACTGGTATTCCAGTTCATTGAAGCTGACATATAGCAATATTTCTCATGTCTGCATGGAATAACCTCTGGGTAATACTTGTCTTCTTGTCTCCCATAGCGATACAAAAGAAAAAATAAATTTGTGGAAACATACGTAATTTTAAATCATTAATTGTACTATTGACGTATTGTTGCAGTGATGGCTTGCAGGTCGAAAGCTCTGCAGCAAATTAACTTAATATATAGTGTTTCCACAAATTTAGCATTGTAATCTAATTCAAGCAGTGTAACCCAAGCATGTTTAAGCAGGCGCGAGTCAGCTACACTACTTTCGGCGATGCTTTCGCGTATTAATGCTGCGACTGCTTTGTTTTTCTCGCTTCGTCTCCACCGCTTGTATCAAGTATATACTTACTTTGTGAAGTTAAATTCATATACTGACAAATACCATGAATCAGTAACCTATCCAAGCTGCAAAATAATACATGGTTTAACAATTAGTCGTGGTGCTGCATAGCGAAGTGTTAAAAACAACCCACCCTTAACCTCTTCGGTCACGGGTTCGATTCTTACTAGGAGCTTTTCAATGTGATTAAAAAGCAGTCTTAGTGTGAAGAGTAACCATGGTGTAACTAAACCCTCCACTGATTATTGGGTACTCTGATACCTCGCACAGAAAGTTGGCACGATGGGTTAGGTCATACTTTTCTCGTGCAACAGATAAATTAGTCGCCCATGAACTTGGGCAAGAGTGTTCTTAAGCACTAAACTTGCCTTGATGGAATGAGAGAAATAAGAACAACTTCATTCATGTCCTTGAAAAAGGACAACATTTCTTCTTCAAAATACTTTAAAGTGGACTAAAAGACACAAAAAATCAGTTTAGCCAAAGTAAACAGCGATTTGAAACAAAAATGTTGCGAGTACGAATTTAAAAACAACTAAGAGATGTCAAAAACCTACTCAATACTCAGTAACAATACTCAGTTCAATAGGTCGTTTTATACAAATTTCTGGCATTCTCAAAAACGCATGTTCGGTTCAAAATGTCAATATCTCAGCTGCATTAACCCCCCCCCCCCCCCCCCGGTGCATACGCCTATGCGTATAGAAAATGCAAAATTATTCTTTTGAATTAATTACAAAATGTGAGAATTAAAAGAGAATGGAAATAGTAATCCAGCCAAGTAAGTCCTGTTCTGTTCTGTTCTGTGCTGTTTAGTGAAGTGTTGTCTCTTGTTGTGATGACTTATACCTTCTTAAATTAATATCACAGAAAGAACATGCAATCTACATAGCAATGCTTACCATTGATACATTTCTTCCCCTCAAAGTTGACTTAATTTTATTGTCAATACTTTGAAATTTTTTTGCTGCAATCTGAAGATCTGGAACAGTAAACAGTGGATATGTATAAATCTACCTTAAAACTGTAGCTGATTTGACATAAAAAGGGCATAATATTAAACAAAACCACAAGACACTACTATCATGGTTTATGGTTGAGAAAAGTTTGGAAAAACGATACCGTTGCCTAATTTCATAACCATACGGTAGGTGAAAGTCTCGGTTGACCCTGCTTGTGATAATGCATGCAGCAAATAATACGATATAGCAGACAGCTTGCTGGTTTATATGATTTAAATTAAAATATCATGAGAAGTAAACAACGTTAGAAGGAATCGGAAAATGAGACAAATTACAATTACCTGTATATTACGATATGCCTTCTATTTGCTTAATATTCTACCTAATCGGAAACAACATCACCGCAGACTAAAATCTATCGGTCATTTAGTTTTTGTGTTTGGCAAATAGCCGATTACCGACATTTATAATTGACACTGAACGTGTTAAGGCTAAAACAAATTGTGACGACCCGAAACTGAGACCTCACAGATTAGGCTGCGTGCAGGCCCACGGAGGAGAGGGAATAGTAAGCCTGCAAGGAAGACGGTGTATTTTGTACTTGCCGCGTTCGCACACGAATGCATCATTCTTATTGGCTGTTTGCTGTTGGATACCATAATTAGAGAATTTTCAAGATGGATTCAAACAATATATTTATTGCAAAGGCTCGTAATTAGCTTAAAATTGAATCTTGTCCCTTTTTTATCAAAAACGGAGCAAGAATAGACTGCTTATTTTAATGTGCCGTTATATCAGATAAAATCGTTGAACTTACAAGGTTTGGTAGTGTTGATGGATTTATAACCGCTAGAGTCGATCGCGATACACATCAGATTGTGTTTGACGAGGTGTTTACCCAGCCTAGCACGTTCCAAATAAGGCATTTACCGAAATGTATAAAAACTGGTCACGAAAGTTAAACAGTGCCTTCGAATTGCTCGTTGGAATTGCCTATTGCTTGATTTTTTACAGTTTAAATGTAATAAACCCAAGGTTTGACATTCTACAACAGAATGCAACACTGTAAAACGGCAGGCATTAATCTCTAACGTTGAGTTGCAAGATGTAACATTTTAACATTGCTACAAATGATATACAGCATGCTACATTTACCATGGATAACTGTGCAAAGACGTGTAATTTAAAAGTAAAGTTATGACCACTTAAGCTACAGTGTACTTGATACAAATATTAAACCACTTGCTGCAGTACTTATTTTTGACCTTGTGCAAATGCAACATGGGTGATTGCACAGCAAGCTAATCCAAGATGTATTTGAGAGAAATAATGAAATGTTCAATGTTGAGGATATCGTGTAATCATTTCCTATATTCGCAAAGCGTAATCTGCTTTGCTCGGTTTCGATCTCTGAGACGGCGCAACAGAAGACGCCAACCAGACGGTATTAAATTGTCCTTTGCATTGCCTTCTTTTGTCGATTTTCTTACTAAACTAAATTAAACGATTTAAGTTAAACATATTTCGTACTTTCCACCCGCACGAATTTAACAATCTGATAACGACACGATTTAAACGCCGAAAGAAGTACACATAATATGCTATAATGTATCCCACGACTTTCTCAGCAGTTCATGTTTGAAAGGCAGGTTTTCTGCTAAAATTCGGGGTAAATACCAACCTAAAATGATCAGGACTTGTGATTGGACTTTTGAAACAAAAGTCATCATTGTTTATGATTCGTTCTTTAGAAAACCTATTTCTATAATTTATTGTCTTTCATTGTTATAACCAACCACTCACAAAGCCTGTTAGAATCGACCCAATTTGCCGGTTCCGAATTTAGTCGAAAATCGATGAGCACTTGGATATTCACAATTATTCGTAGTTTCGACCTAATCCAGTTATTGTTTTACATTCCGAATAAGGGACCGATCATTAATTACGTCACAGGGGGCGTGGTTTTGATAAGGGGGTATGCTTTTCAACATTAGTAACTTTGGTGGGGGGGGGGGTAAAGTTTTATGCTACATTAAAAATGCAGGGGGTTAAACAGAAACATTTTTAAACAGAAATGTGAAGAGGGGCAATGTTTTCATTTTAGGTTATTGTAAAGGGGTAAAAATTTTATTTTTCCATTTTTTTCGGAAACCACCGCCCCCCCCCTGTGACGTAATTAACGATCGGTCCCTAGGCAGAGCAAACCCCGCAACATTTTGATGCGTGTTTGTTTAATTTTTTAGGTTGCTGTCATTTGATCTTTTTTGACAATTGACGGTTGAATGGGGCGTGTTACAAAAAGGGGCATTTTACAAAATACACCGTCTTCCTTGCAGGCCCACTATTCCCTCTCCTCCGTGGGCCCGCACGCAGGCTACCTTACAGATGGGCTGTTTGTGATTTCACCGTGAAAATTCTACAATTTCAAAATTCTACAAGTAGGGTTAGTATTTATACTGCAAATAACAAACTGAATAGAGACGATAAAACGACCAAATGAAATGAAAAAAAGGAGTTCAAAGTTCCGCATAATGATATGCTAGTACAGGCATTGTAACAGTTGTGTCAGATATACACATATTGCAGACAGGCAAACAAAACTTGAATAAAGATCGATCTAGTACTAACCTGAATCAGTTCCAGTACTTGGATTTGCATCAAGAGCATCCGCCTCGGATAATTCAGATAGATATCTGTCCTGATCTTCACCTCCTAGGTTTATGAATGCACTCCACCTCTGTTATAACAGGAAAACTTGAATGAATTTAATTTTACCCAATATGATAACCTAGTATGCACTGTACATTTTAAGAGCAAGATCTAGTCAGATATGTTATCTTGATTAATTTTGTTATTTTAGACAGGACAGCAGAATTTAACCTGAAGTATAATGCAAGCAAACAAATTATTTAACGTCATCATCGAAAAAGATACTGGGCAAGATAGAAACACTCTTCCGAACAACACAAATGTTTTCGGCTTAGTTTTTGGTGTATAGATAATTTCGAGTACAACCGGTATGCGCTATCTTAAACAGCAGCTATACTGAACAACAACCACCCAGCTTGCTAACATTGTGCCACTGATAAAAACCAAACCGATCAATGACATTTGCAAGCAGTTAAGACATATTTCACAGACCGATTTTCTCTCGAAAATCGCGGAGGGGCCGGAGGGCTGTGTTGTAACAAAATATATTGCTCCAGGGATCATGAGTATAATCGATCCAAGTCAATATGGAGTAATAACTACTCTCGCTGTTATTTCAGTTATTCACGAATGGACGCAAACGACTGATGGTACTGGGTCTGCTGTCAGAGTCATTCTATTCGATTATAAGAAGGCTTTTGACATCATCGATCACGATTTACAGGCTGAAAAAATTCCAATTTAACTATTCCACGTGCGGTTGTTCGCTGGACAATCGATTTCTTGATGAATCGAAAGCAGAGAGTGAAATTATCTAATGATTGCTACTCAGAATGGGGAGATGTACCCCCAGGTTTTTTATAAGGTACAAAACTTGGTCTGGTTACTGGGTCTTGTTATGTCAAGTACACTTCAATGGAATGATAACATCAAGACAAGCATAAAGAAAGCTAATAAATGTCTCTATTTTATAGTATTATTGAAACGTGAGGGTGTGAACTTTGAAGATGTCATTGAATTTCTACTGTACAGTGATCAGGCCTATGTTTGAGTATTATGCACAAGCCTTCCATCATTCCCTCCCAAAGTACTTGAAAGATGAACTTGAGGTTGTACAAAAACGTGAGCTAAAAATGATATCTCCTGAAATGGCATATCGCGAGGCCGATGAATATTTCAAACTCCCTACTTTATTCCAGAGAAGAGAGGACAAGTGTCATAAACTTTTCACAAAAATCACCGAAGACGCGATGCATAAACTTCATCATCTGCTGAGTGAGGCTGGCTACGCCTTGAGGAGTAACAGACGTTTTAATATGACGTCGTATAATATACGTGCGAATCGCTTTGAAAACGCTTTTATCCCTGCCATGTGTAGGACTTTAGTTAGATAGATTTTACACTTAATTGTATTTAGATTCAATTTGGTACGAGGTTTAGATATATTTGCATTAACAGTACATATAGTGCATATGTAAAACCACGCAATTCAGCTACCAGCTGCAATGCTGCAATGTGGTAATTTTTAAACTCAATAGTAATAATGGAAACTTTATTTCTTGATCATTAATATACACAACTACAATGATAAACCTCATTTAACAGGTAGTTTACCAGTGCCTACTTGAACTGAAGTTACATATAACAAAATTTTTTCATAGAAAAAAATTAACAAACGATTACACTGATTGACTCGAAATAGAAAAAAATATATGACCAGCCGAACAAATTTTTTTCGCAGGTCAAATAACATTAAACCTGACATTTCATTTATTTTTTTTTACTTGCCAGAAATGGCGAGGTCTTGTATGTTGTAGAAATAAATGTTTTCATTATAGGGATTAATTTTTAGTTTTACTGCCCTAAACTAAACTGGTATATATGACTGTAGTAATCTTGGATTTAAGTGCAAATATGCTGTACTAACAAATTTAGACTGCAAAATGATCTAGATTTCTACTGAGCATTTCAGGTATGAGCTAAAAATTCAATATTTCTCAGTAGTCATTGTTTCTTACGAGCTATGGTAATCAAATGAAATGAACTGACATAAACTCATCAATTGAATCTCGCTTGCCATTTTTTCTTTAATTTGGCCGTCCAGTTTTATTTTCGCCTGCCATCTCTAAAATATGCCCTGTTATTGGTCACTGGCAGCCCACTATTTCGAGCCCTGCCAATAACTGATTTAAATTTCAATATCATTTAAACTACAGATCCATCCAGAAAACCAATTGGAACAATGTTGCAACACAGTAAGCTAAAACCTAAATTTGCTGACACCCTTGCCATTACCTGCTTTCAGGTCAGTGCATTTTTGCTGCCATGATTAAGCAACAATCATAATAACTTTAAATGGTTAGTTGGTTAATGCACAACTCTATATCTAGTTAGAATGGTCTGTCATAGTCTCTGCTGAAATATGCTGTTAACTATTGATTCTTAATTTTTAGTTCTCAAAATTAACTTCAGTCTACAATATTACAATACATGCACTTACATTCATTTGGGACTGATCCTCAAACAATTTTTCAAAAGCTGATGCTGACTTTACCATGAAATCTGTGATGTTTAACTTTAAGTCTGAAAACTCCTCTGTTTCAATCAGATGTGAAAGAAAAGCAGCTAAAATAGACATGATATCACATTAAATTTTACATCAAGTAGATGAAGGCGATGACCTTTTAACATTAGTTTAGAGGAAAACAATGTGCTTTTATATGTTTGTTAACACTACTCCTAACGGTGAAAAATAATCCTTTGACAACCTGCGAGTTCAAAATTACAATTAATGTTTTGCTGCAGGGTGATCAAATGTATTTAAACACTTTATATAGCAGCTTTATAGTTCTCAACCATTTGTGGAATATTTGTCTGTAGATACATACCAAAGGTTTATACTTTATGCCAAAGGTTGTTGATAAATGTTTTTTTTATAGAAACATGTTTTTCTGATAAGATATGTCAATATATGTGGACAATAATGTAGTGGTTGCACAAATTCTCATTAAGAGTAGATCATGTACACTACTATCTCTGCCAGGCTACTTAAATTAGTTTAAAGTGTATATGACACGAAATTTTATATTTTAGAATTACAGACTTCTTTCTGCGATGATTATCGCAGAGTATTTTAGTTTTTAAAAAACATGATGCCAAGGGAATTATTTGACCGTTTTAATACGTGGCCGTGAGGCAAAAAACTGTCCTATGACTGGGAACGAAATTGCACCAAAATGACGTCACTGATGAGATGCATTTTACGCTCATTGACTCAATTTAACTCTGGGTAAAACCACTAACGTCATTATGACGTCATTTTGGTGCAATTTCGTTCCCAGTGGTAGGACAGTTTTTTGCATCACGCTTCACTTATTTAAACGTTTAAATAGTCCACTTAGCATCATCTTTTTGAAAAATAAATTACACCACGATAATCACCGCACAATGTACTCTATGATTCTAAAATATAAAATTTCGTGTCATATGCACTTTAATATAGATGAGACAGTTGCACCAAAGGCACAACCTCAAAGAAGAACCCCTTACCATATTCGTGATAAAGTTAAACCTGCAATTGAAATACTAAAGCAGGATGATGTAATAGAAAAAGTGCCTGAGTCACAACCTACTCCCTGGGTGTCGCCTATAGTGACTGTGCCTAAGAAAGATGGGGGAGTACGAATTATATTTCGAACACAGAAGTTCGATATAACAATGCTTTATTCTTCAAAGCAACCGAATACAGCTGATGAAAGGACTAAGTTCTAAAATAAAAACGTCATAATGTTTATCAGGTTGTCTAGCAACCTCTTCAGTTCTTCATCAGCTCAACCGAACACAGTTTGTATTTTTGCATTTGTTTAGGTTTTTCGCTTTTGTAGTGTTTTTTCTTTTAGGTTTGGGCTATTTTTGTAGCAGTTATGGCGGAGGCCATTGAGCATAACACCTCTGAGCAGATTGATTCTACGCCGCGAGAGTGTTTGCGAGATAAAACGCCGGCTGTTAAGCCGAGTAAAATCGTATCTGAGAGCCGTTTGTCGGCCCCTGCAAAACGGAGACTTTCCTCTCACAAAAAGGCCAAACACTCATCTAAGACCTAGCGAAGCAAATTTTCGCGAACATATTCCACGTCGACAGCGAGCGACAGCTCCTCTTCGGGGCCCAACGATTGGCTAGGCAAGATCGATCTGAAGGACGCGTATTTTGTGATCCCAATTTGGCGAGGTCACAGAAAATACCTGCGCTTTGTTTGGAGGCAAACTCTCCACGAATTTGCATGCCTTCCGTTCGGTCTTGCAGTAGCCCCCCGTGTATTTACGAAGATCATGAAACCAGCAGTGTCGCTTCTACGCCGGACCGGGGTTCGACTGATAATTTATTTGGACGACATTCTGCTTATGAATGCGTTCGAGACCGGTCTCCAGCAAGACATGCATACAGCTCAATACTTATTAGAGAACCTCGGTTTTGTGATCAACCTCGAGAAATCTTGTTTTCAACCAACCCAGCAGTTAGAATTTCTAGGGTTTCTAGTGAACACTCGGGATATGACTCTGCTCCTGCCAGACTGCAAAGTGAGTTCAATCAAGACGCTCTGTTCAACTCTTCTATCTCAACGCGATGTTTCAGTACGGGAACTATCTCGATTGATAGGCAAGTTGACCGCCTCTATCCAGGCTGTATTTCCCGCGCCTTTGCATTATCGCAATTTACAACAGTTGAAACACCAAGCTCTCTCTCGGGACAGGAGCTTCGATTCCCGGATATCACTCTCAATAGAGGCCATAGACGAACTTCGATGGTGGCTAGCACATCTCGATGCTTGGAACGGTCGAGCACTCCTTCACCCATCCCCGGATTTAATAATCAAGACCGACGCGTCTCGGCTGGGTTGTGGGGCTGTTTGTCAAGGCGTCCGAACCGGGGGCTTGTGGTCTCAGATGGAGCAGAAGCTCCACATCAATTGTCTGGAGCTCCTGGCGGGATCGTTTGCGATCAAAAGATTTACGAAAAATTGGTTGTGTGTTCATGTGCGCCCACGCATGGACAATACTTTTGCGGTGGTTTATCTCAACCGTTTAGGTGGGACTCGTTCGTTAGTTCTCTCCAATCTGGCCCTTGCTCTGTGGGAGTGGGCTTTGACACGCAATATCTTCCTCAGTGCCGAGCACATAGCGGGCAATCTGAACGTTTCAGCAGACTGGCAGTCGCGCAATTTTCTAGATTCGAGCAACTGGAAACTTTGTCTGGAAATTTTCCGTTCCCTGATGCAAATCCGAGGCCCTTGCACGATCGAACTCTTTGCGGATCGCTTGAACTGTCAACTTCCCCGATTTTGCAGTTGGAAACCGACCCAATGGCGTTAGCCACGGCTGCGTTTCAACAAAACTGGTCAACCGGGAGGAATTATGCGTTTCCCCCATTCTGTCTAATCATGCGCTGCCTTGCGAAGCTGAGAGCGGACAATCGAAGCAAACAGTGTCCCTAAAGCAATGACCTTGGATGAGATCATACAAGCTGCCAATGATGACCGAGTGTTACGAGGTGTAAGGGCGGCTATTAAACACAACAGGTGGAATTATGACATTGTCAAGCGGTACAAATTAATTAAGGATGAACTGACTGTAACAACAAAAGGGATCATCCTTCGAGGATCAAAAATTGTCATTCCTGAGACACTTAAGCAAAAAGCGATTGACATTGCACATGAGAGTCATCTTGGAATTAGTAAGACGAAAGCACTTATTCGAGAAAAGATTTGGTTTCCTAACATATATAGACAAAATGGTGCAAGATACATTAGATAACTGTATACCTTGCCAGGCAGTAGCAAAACCAAAACCAGCAGAACCAATCAGTATGACTGTTATGCCTAAAGGACCTTGGCAGGCACTTCACGTAGATTTTTATGGACCCCTACTTTCGGGAGAATACCTTCTGGTTGTCACAGATAGATACTCCCGATACCCAGAAGTGGAGATAGTCTCATCAAGAAAAGCATATGTGGTAATTCCTAAACTCGACAAAGTGTTTGCAACCCATGGTATTCCAGAGGTAATTCAGTCCGACAATAGACCACCCTTTAACAGAGAAGAATACTCCAGATATCTGAAAGTTTTATGCATTAATCCCAAGTCCTCCACCCCATACTGGCCACAAGGAAATGCCGAGACGGAGAAAATTATGCAGCCTTTACGAAAAGCTATAAAAACAGCCCATGCACAAGAAAGACCCTGGAAGCAAGAGCTCAACAGGTTCCTACTGCAATATCGTACTGCGCCACATACAACCCCCAAAACACCACCTGGCACCAGCAGAGTTACTATTTAATCGGATGGTTAAAGGAAAATTACCAGTACTGCAGAAATGTAACGTTGTGAATAAACACAAACAAGCACAAGAGAACGAGAAACAAATGCAAATATACAGTAAGGAGTATGCAGATACAGGTACATTGACATTGACATGGACATGACAACATGCCATATAAGAAGTTAGATATAGAGCATGAGGAAGGTAAACAAGACAGAAGCGAGAAGCTTATACTTTTGTGTAAAATATCAAATATAAAGATATAAAAGCGAGTAAATAAAAAATACAAAACAAAGATACTACAGTTTGGTATGGATCTTTCTTGGAAATACCCATTAGCTGTTATCAAATTCTAAAACTATATACTCAATTTGACATTGTGATCATGCAGATCTAGTAACATCTAAATGTAGTTTTATTTGTCAAGAATGGTGGCCAGTGATAGACGCTACGTGCTAAACAAATATGGGGCATCCACATGTTAAATTGTATTGTACCATAGACTACCGTCACACTATTGTTACTTAATAGAAACAATAAGAAAACTTGCAACAAACAAGGTGTACAATGTAATGTCTTAAAAATCATATTTTTTCATGATGCATCGTCTTGACAAGTAAAGACTGAAGTATATTTCTATTGACATTGAATAGCATCTTAACATGACCTTATACAAATCTAATGTAAAGTGCACTTTGTACTATATGGTAGTTATAACACCTTGTAAATTTTATTTTCTTCAAACAAAATAAATTCATTCATATAGTGTGTATAATGATGTTTATTGGTAAAATCAAGGCGTAGGTTCAACGGCAGCACTTTCCTTGCAATAGTAACTTCAAGTTATATTATTATACATTTTATATTTTTCAAACAAAATAAATTCATTCATACAGTGTGTATAATTATGTTTATTGGTAAAATCAAGGCGTCGGTAATGTACGGCAGCACTTTTCTTGCAATTATAGTAACTTCGAGTTATGTTATTATATATACTTAGCATCACATAATTACATACCATTTTCAAATTTTCTTGAGTTTGCACATCCCTTTGCTTTCCTACCAGTGTTTTTTATATATGTTTGAGGCCTTGGGGCTCGAGATGGTTTTAAACATGTTTGTGAATGTCTTGGCCTTCGTCGGTGATGACCTAAATCAATTTGCTCTTCAACTGTAGACCTAAATTAAAATCAATATTTTGCTCAATTAACCAGCATAAATGTGATATCTTCACACACAAGGGATATTAATAAATGTATCTTAAAATGTAAAGACATTGAGAGGCCTGGCATTGTGTCATGTGAGTGGCTATTAAAATTTGTAAATTGCCAGATGAGGAGTGACTCATATTTACAGAAGAAAGTAACTTAAACAACACACTTTAAAAAATAAATGAGACACATTATTGTTTGCTCATGTTAATTTCAGAACCTGCCAGCCCTGCAAGTGTGCATCAACAACCCTGCATTCTTCCAACATGTTGTGCCACCATGTCATTGGTAAACCAAGAATTCAATGCATCAGTTAGCTAAATTTCTATGTATATAGGATGTTTTAAGCCTAACTTAGTGCACATGCATGCCTTCCATTTGGTCTTTTCGGTCTTGCAGTAGCCCAGCTTGAGCTCCAGAGCCATAGATGAAACCCTAGCTAGGAGGTTGTTAGTGTACTCTTTGGATAGAATGCATCTTGCATAAATAGGAGTTGTTTCCCTGTGTACTATATAGCAGTGTTTTCATTTTCATTAAACTGCTGCAACTTTCCTTTGAAACTGCCATTTTTAAGCTAGAGAAATACACAGTGCACTCGCAATCTAGACACTGAAGATCAAGACAAAAAACATTCAAGAATGAATGACAAGCCCTTGACAAGCTCTTGAATCAAATATCATCAGCTTCATATCGAAATTGAAATCTGTAGCTCACATGGAGATAATCATCAGTTGGCAGAGTTTCAAAGAGCACGATTCAAAAGATATAGAAAGTATAAAATGGCATAAATACTTGTTCAAATGTAAAATTCATGGCTTACGTTTCACCAGCATCTTGATCTCCAACGACTGTGCTCAACAATTCATCTCTTTTCACACGATCTTGGGTGTTTAGTACACCCATATGTTTAGCCAGATGCTGCCAGTCAGACCTTCTTTTAAAAATATAATCAAAATTCACACGAAAACAACACCAACAGGAGATAAACAACAAACCTTTATTCGAAATCAGTACGAATAATAAATCGATACGATTGACTGTCGACCAATCGACGCGCAAAAACGCGCGTATATTCCGTGGATCCCACGCAGTTTCGTTTCAAAGTGATGATGTAATAATGAAAAATTTTGCCAGGGATGGATATGTCCATAGCAGGTAGCAGGTGATAGATGATATGCAGATATAATTCATTCATTTGCATATTCAGCCCCCTCTGTATCACAATTGCAGAGCATATATCGTGTGTATTCTATTATTTGTCTTGCACATCTGTTATGAATTCACAAAACTGACAATTCAATTTGTTTCCTATCATCAATAATCTTTTAAATAGATACAGTGGCCTAATATTCTTCCACTTCCTAACGTATATTATCTTAAACATTATGAATTGTTGAACGAACATAAAAGATAAGCGTACACTTACTGCGTGGCCGCATTAGGGTTAAAAATGTTTGGCGTGGAGACAAATTTTTTAGTGTAACGCATGTTTTGATATAACTTTTAGTTTATATTATAAACATAAAGAGTAAAGTGCTGTATTTGGGCGAAGGTTTGCAAGGCAATATATGTATATTTTATGAGGATTAAACGCCAGACACAGCGTCATAGTCTGGTTTGAGAGTCGCCACGGGAAATGAACACAGAACATCTGCACATGCTCTCTTCATTTGTCAAGTAAACAAAGCAAAATGGAGGCCGATACGGGTGATGGCAGTGACTTGGCAAGTGATGTTTCTAATCCGAAGGCAACAACGACTACTGCTATCGAATCAAGCGGCCCTGAAGATGAGGAACATGATGATGACGAACCGCCTAGCGTTCAATTTGTCAAAAGTGTATATTTTAAACGTTTAATTCAAATATCAATCGTGCTTAGTACAATTTCAATCTGTATGAATAGTAAGAAGACGTTTGACGGATGCAAACAATGCTGGTATGTTACTTTAACGCTTGATATTTTAGTGTTTTTTATTTTTCTTGTTGAATCGCTTATGGATATGAAAATATCACGCCTGTGGAAAGGGGAGACGGCATTCCTCAAAAATCGCGTCAATTTATTCAAGTTAGCGATGTTGATATTTATTCTGATGTCTGTAGTGTTACAAATTATCGAGGGACCTTCTTCGTCAGGACACGTCCCAGAATATTTAAAAGTAATAGCACGGGCTCCCCGCTCGTTCATCCTTATCAGAATTATGAAATACTTCATGAACTATTCTCTATTGACTCAAGTCTCGCGACGTTCGGGCAAACAAATCGGAAATGTTACAATATTTTTATTGTATTTCATGATCTTTGGCTCTTTAATCGGTGTTCAGCTTTTCGGAGAAGAGAGCTATTATTGTGTGAAAATAGGTGCAAATCGTGAAAATATTTCTTATAAAGATCTCAATTTGCCTGAAATACGCTGCAAAAGTCCAAGTACGAGCAACACGAGTAGCACAGAATCAGAATGTCCTGAACACTTTGTGTGTCTAAATTTAAAACTTTCTCAAGATAAAAAAACCACGTATTTTGAGAATATTTGGGACAGTTTTTTGACTGTTTACGAAAGTTCCACACAAGAGGGATGGGTACTTGTAATGTACGCCCAAATGAAGAGTCAGAATTATTATGTCAGTGCGGTTTATTTCGTATCGTTGATATTCTTTGTGGCTTGGATGGTCAAGAGTGTTTTCATTGCTGTAATTACGGAAACGTTCGCTGACCTGAGATCGCAGTTGTATTTAAAGAACTGGCGCAATAATCGCCGGGTAACCGGCTTATCTTCTGAGATCATTCAAGACGACGGCATGGGTTGGCATTTGGTCGCTATTAAGGAAGAATGGACTAAGACAAAAGCTTTTAATCGTGCTAGACAATTCCTCACTTCTAAATACTTCCGGTATATGATCTGGACATTATTAGCACTGGACGCTATACTTCAAGCAGTTTTAGATCCTTTTAATCGCCGTTTTCTGCAGCTAGTGTTTACAATCATATTTGACCTAGAAACCCTTTTTAAAATTTGGTGTGTTGGCATGAAAAGTTATTGGAAAATCCCGGTTTATCGGTTCGAGGTTTTTCTTGCCGTGGGTAGCACCCTTTGTATCGCAGTTACATATTGGGAGATAGATATTTTAGTAGCTTTTCATGTTTTACGTGTGACACGTCTAATCATCGCAGTGCCCAGTTTGAGAGCCTTTCTATATAAGGCCTTTGGAACAGGAACTAAAATCGGTGCTGTAGTTGTATTCACGATGTTTTTTTTGGTTTTCGCGTCGAGCTTGAGTCTCCAGCTGTTTTCTGGTATTGAAGGACCTTTTGCTGACTATGTGAAGTCGTCAAGTTCTATGTTCCAAATTATTACTCAGGAAGGATGGGTTGAAGTTCTAGACGAAGTGAAGAATGCATCCCCACCAATATTAGCCCCTCTTATCAGTATTTACTTTACTATTTACAACCTCTTTGCATCACTTATCCTTGGAAGTGTTTTTATTGCTGTTATTCTTGATAACTTGGAAATTGAAGAGGAAACAAAGATTTTAAAACAACGCAAATTAGGCGAAGAAGTTTTGAATGTACAAGAAAGTTTGCCAAAGCGTCTTCAAATATTTGCAAAATTCAAAGAAAGTCCAAGATTAGTAGAAACTTGGAAAGTCTCTGGTGATTTTCCTGTTCCTAAAGTGCGACAGAGTTTTATGAGAAAGTTTCTGGACGACACACGAACGCGATTGTCCCGTTTTACAGCGAATCCTAGTGTGTACGAAGATGCACTAATGACCCAAAGAAAGGATATGCCATTCAAATTATTGAGTTCTCCCGTTCGTGATGATGTCCACACTCTAAGATTGAAGAAACGGACGAGTCTAACACAACTTATTCAGGACTCAACGCGGCGGCGTAATCTTACTGATCACACAGCAACACAGGGCAGGCACACAGCCAAGTCATACCTGTTAGGTTATACAGCACGGCAGATAAATCGTAATGCATCAAAACTAACACAAGGCGCACGCAAGACGTCCGAAAAAGCGGACATGAATGCATTACGACAAATGAAGAGTCAAGGTGGACATGGAGCTGCAACGTTACCTCATAACACGGGTGGAACTCGAAATACCGAGGACTGGAATATAGGAGAATTGCGAGCTCGACGTGAACAAGCACAAAGGGTAAAAGCTGCACACGAGGAGTCCCTACGTGAAAACCATCCGTACTTTGATTTCCCGCTTTTCCTTGTTTCACGTGACAGTGCTTTACGTCAATGGTTACAACGCATAGTTCATGCCCGTTACGACATCGCAGGTAACCATGGAGAAGGACAGTCCAAACGGCTGATTAACGATGACTTTATCAAGAGAGTGTTATCAACTCAAACGTATTTAGAATGGGTCATAATCTTCATTACATTCTCATCCTGTGTTGCAATGATGTTTGAGAATTCAAACAATCGGACATTTGATGATCCTGTGCTTGAATTCTTTGAGTATCTTTTTGTTGTTTCCACGAGTCTAGAGTTGGTCATTCGTGTTCTTGCCGATGGTTTAATGTTTACACCCAATGCAGTCATACGAAGCTTTGGTGATGTCATGGATATATTTATCTATCTCATTGGTTTTATCTATGTGTCTTCATCACCGACGATTATTCCCAAGGGTTCAGCAGCTTATGCACTTGTGGTTTTTCGCGCCCTTAGACCACTTAGAGTGATTAACCTTATTCCCAAAACGAGGCAAGTTATTCAGGAGTTGTTTGGTGGATTTAAAGAAATCCTAAAGGTTGCAGCTCTGCAATTAGCACTGATGTTTATCTTTGCAAGTTATGGTGTACAGATGTTTGATAATAAACTTAAGAAATGTAACGATGGAAGCATTGCTGCTAAAGAAAAATGTCGTGGGGTGTTTTATACAGAGATGAAAGAACCACGTGAAATGCGGGAATTAGCTGGCGATTCAAACAAAATGTTGGTTCCCAGAGTCTGGCAAAATCCGAAAAATTTTGACTTTGACAATATTTTGCATGCATTATTAGCCCTGTTTGAAGCACTTTCACTGGAGGGCTGGTTGGATATAAGAAATGTTATTGAAGATTTGGGAATACATTATGGTTTTTATATTCATGGGTATGTTTTGCTTGCCTGCATGATCGGATTGGCACTTTTCGTCGGTGTTATAGTTAACAACTTTAACGAGAACAAAGGGACGGCACTTCTTACTGTTGATCAAAGAAGATGGGAAGATTTAAAAAAGAGACTGCGACTTACCCAGCCTCTTCATCTCCCTCTGCGTCCAGATGACAGTCCTGTCAGATCTAGATTATATGACCTCTTACAATCCAAACATTATGGTCGGGTGAATGTTTTCCTGGTTATTTTAAACTGTGCGACTTTGGCTGTTGTGCCCTGGATTGTTCATTCCGATATTTTACTTCCAAAGTTTCCAAAGTACTTGATGCTGATTTCGGCGGTATTCACTGGTCTATTTGTAATTGAATGCATTCTCAAGATTATTGCCTACACTTTCAGAGGTTATTGGAGAAGTCATCGCAACCGTTTTGACTTTTTTCTCACTTTGTTTGGTGTAGTGTGGATTATACTTTATGTAGCATTCGTCCACAATCATGATCATGACACGACCTACGACTCAACAGTTTGGTTAGGGGTTGTGATAATCCTGTTTCGGTTCCTAAGTCTATCTGGCAAACATGACACTTTAAAGATGTTAATGATGACAGTTTCAATGAGTTTAGTAAAGAGTTTCTATATTATATTCGTTGTGCTATTAATATTAATGTCGTATGCAATGATTGGAGTCATAATGTTTGGTACTGTTAAACATGGCGTGGCTATAAACCGCGATGCAAACTTCAAAGACAGTATTAGTGCAATGATAATGTTATTCCGGATAACGACTGGTGAAGATTGGAATAAAGTAATGCAAGATTGTCGAATACAAGAACCTTATTGTACTGAACCAATGAACTTGGAAAATTACTGGCAAACTGATTGTGGGTCTCATGTTGGAGCACTTTGTTACTTCATATCATTCTACGTGATCTTGACGTTTGTATTGTTGAATTTACTTATTGCTGTTATTATTGAAAACTTTTCTTTGTTCTACTCAAGTGAAGAGGATGCAGCTTTGAGTAATCAAGATGTGTATCAGTATCAATTGACTTGGAATCTAGTTGATAAAAATCGCAAAGGATTAATAACAGTTCGTCAAGCCAGACTAGTTTTACGGTTATTACGAGGCAACCTCGGTGTAGATCCTTCTACATTCTTATTTAAACATATTTGCTTGGAAATTGAAAAGTTGCGAAGTGGACGTGAGGTGTCTTTCCATGATTTGTTGGAAATTCTAGCTTACCGATCAATTGACGATATATCTCGAAGTTTACAACTTGAGGAGTTGCTAGCTCGTGAGGAGCTGGAGCGGTCGATCGAGGAAGAAGTAGCTATACAAACTATACGTGATTGGTTTTTAAACCTCAAGAAGGAGAAAGCTGTGAAAAAAAGTCGTGGGTACTCGTTCGGCGGGGTGAGTTCAGCGTCGAGTGTTGAGACGGAATCAAGTGATGAGGAGTATCAGGAACAATCTAATAGACTGTCCGTGAAAGGATTCCAGAAACGAAGTGTAAGCTCCAAATCATCAACGCCATCTATTACTGTTACTGATGAACCTAAAGCTGAAGCGAAGGAAGAACGAAAAAGTGAACCACAACGAAAGAATGAAACAAAACTAGATGAATGGTTTACTAATCAAGTAAAATTATGATAAAGGTGATGTATTAGAGGAAATTAGCTACAGTAACTGCACTCAGTTTTACTAAGGGCGAGGCGATGCCCTTCTTGTCGTCACAAGGTAATATTATGATGAAATTGATGCATTTTCTTGCAATTGCAACTCAACTCTGTCAAACTTAGGCTGATGTCATTTACAACTTGTATATTGCTAAAAAAGTTTGAATCCTGTTTACATTCTGCTTGATATTTCCTAACCTCAAAAAACCATCTTTTCGAGATAAATTACAAAAAAAATGCTATGAAATATTTTGGCACAGGATCATATTTAGTTTCTTTATCTTTTAACTACTGTTTTCATATAACATCGGCCTATGTCAAAACGAACTGCATTGCAAGTTGCAAGAACAATGGCAATGGGTATAGGCTCTCTTCCACTCAACGCAAAACCAACTCACAGGGCTACGAGGGTTATATTTTAAGCATTATATTTCAAGATATTCGCTTCCATTTAACAATGCATTGTCTTAATTTCATTCATACTAATCAAATAATACAGATTAGAAGTGAATGAAATATTTAATATTACACTACAGCTGTGACCAGCCTTGCACAATCTCAAATTGTGATTGGATGACGTCGCTCGCAGCAAGCTAGCGAGTTGGTATATTAGATGAGTGGAAAAGAGCCTTAACAGCGCCTTACATCGATCAAAGCCATAGACACTAATTCGATTTGAGGATTCGTGCGTTATTTGGGTAAATGTTACACGTGTTAGACTTCATCATCACAATCCCTCACAAGCTGGCTCCCGAAATCTGGGAGCCAGGTGACCAGCATTTACCAGGGTCTCTTCGTCTAGCAAGGGGCGCAGAGAAGAGAGTCTGACATTCTTTTAAAGGGGCACTTTTCTGCTTTGAATTTCATTCAGAAATCATTTACGGAATGTACACTTTCAAGACGCTTTCAGTTTCTTAATATCTTGTATTGTTCTCGAGATATTCATCTTTCAACGTCAGTAAATTAAAGCTAATTTGTGACGTCATCTTCTCACGGTCCCTAAAAAAAGCTACAACATTCTTATACTTTTGTAAAGTTTGAATAAATTCTGCTTTTTAGTTTCTACAATATTTCTGGTTTTCCACGATCTATCTGGAATTTATTATGTGTGAGAAGATGACATCACAATGCTAATTGTGCAATGCTATTTGCATGTTTTAAAAAAATAAATATCTGGTGAACGAGAGTTATTGAAAAACTAAAAACGCCTTGTTCGTTTACTTTGATATTATGTTTGATTGAGATCAAGACAAAAAAATGATTTTTCATCATGGTGCGTCTTTGAATGTGAAAACCAAAATGTTGCTGGCCATAAGCAAGGCGTATTTTCAAGAGTACGAGATTCATTAATTTGTTAAAATAATTATAATGTGGTCTTATGCAGTATCTATCAACATTAACTTAGACTTAGCATGTAGTTGTGCCATGTTTGGCAGCAAGGTTTATATTTGCTCATCTTTATACGGCCTTCGACACTTAGTGCAAATCATTCATTGCTTTTTAAGAACTTGGTTGGTTTGTATAGGTGTGGATTAGCGAGGAACAGTTTGCAGCGATCGCTTAACATCTTACAAGTTGTTAAAATTTTACCCACTGCTAGGGAGGACTTGGTTAAAGGCAGTATAGTTAAGTTTATAGAAATCAACGCAATTTAAAGCGTGTCACGCTTTAAATAGCGTTATGCAAGTTGTAAAAATCGTGCGAAAGATATGGTACGGCCATTTACACCAGGATAAGTGACTTGTCGCAAATTACGGGGGGTGAAAACTTATGGAGGGACTTTTTTAAGACACTAAAAGTGGAGGAATGGACTGCTCAGGGAGGGGGGGGGGCTCGTTCAAATTTATGAATGAGTTTATATAGTTGTTGGTTCACGGTATTTTTAAAACAGATATTAAAAGAATAGTGTTATGTTTGGTAAAACCCTGTCATTTTGGGGTCTTAAAAAATGATAACCCTTTCCATGCCCACACTGTTAGTTTCTGTCAAGTCGCTATTAAAATGACTATAGTCGCGACTTGACTTGGATGTATCCGTTTAATAAATTAGGGGTAATAATTCCATATTCTCAGTACGCGAAGTTAAATCTTAATTCAACTTCAATCCAACAAAGTTAAAACATGACAAATTAAGCGTTGGTTAGGGTTAGGGCTTCGATTAAAATTTATATTCGCCATACTGAAAACACGAAATTATTACCATATTAAAAGTTGTAAATTAACTGCCAATATTCGCAACCGAAGAAGACTGTGATTAATCGATAAGCCGCGACTTGTTTGAAGTACAACTTGGCTTATAAGAAGACGCGTTTCTTGTTTAAATGGCCCTATGATTCTTTCGCCACGAGTTGTATCAAAGGATTTGTCGAAAGCAGACTTTAAAAAACGTTTTGTTGCAAAAACGTGTCGACAGATTATGATTTAAAACGGAGATATGGCTTAATTCGTTGTACTTTCACTTGATATGTCATCGAAGTCGACTGTAAAAACTATAAATCTATATAAGCGCATTATAAGCTTATAGCAATAAGAGTACTATAGATATAGTGATAAATTATTTTAGGTCAAATTTCTAATGTGGAAGAAAAGTATCAAAATTTATATATTTAACTTATTAAATGGTGAATAAATAAATTGTGTTTCTGAAACTTTAACCTTTTTAACCACACTTTTAGAAAGGGGATTCTACGAAAAAACTACATTTCTAAATCCTACTATGTGACCAGGACTGTGGCAAAACAAATCGCAGGAAGTCTCACATTGTGTTCTCAGAATTTCAGGTGACCTTCTCTCTTCTTGCACCCCTATATTGCTTCTCGAACTATACCGGTCCCACTTTAATTTTTATAAGTAATACCATGATTTGAGGGAAATTAGTGATTAAATGTCCCCGGAAGCCGAGGGAGGTTTGTGGAATTGCACAAACCTCCCGAGGGTGAGGGACATTTAATCACTAATTTCCTGACATATCATGGTATTAGTTTGTAATACCATGATTAACGAGGATATACAGTATAATTTGAATTGTAAGAAATGGCTCGGGAATAAATTTATCAATAATGTGTGCTGTTGCGTGCAATAATATATTGTGTTAAAAATACATAAATACTTGATTAGTTTGTTGTGTAAAGTGTTGATTTGTTTGGATTCCAGTCATGCATACAAATTAGGGAAAATTTCTAATTTTCCCCGTTTTGGGGGAAAATTAGAGAAAATTCGCTCTTCTGCGTAATTTAGCGATTAAATGTCACTCTGAGAACAATAGAAACCGAGTTGATCATGGTATTACAAAGAGTTAACTCGATCTAATTTTCGCGTTTTCATCCGCTTCCCTTTCTACGGATCACCTATGACCAATCATTATACTTCAGCGCGAACACTTGAAAAACTTGGGAACGACGTTGGTTCACCTGATAAAATAGAACTTTCCACTTGCATCTCATTTGGAAAGTTCTTTATTATTTCAATTAAGAAGAGTCCAACGAGCACTGGCGTGTACTGTCTTGATACAGAACACTCCTGAATGACACTCCGTGGTCCCTGTTAATAATTCTACTCAAACAGTCACGTTGTACCAAAGATGATAACAAATCAAACAAGTGACAAGAATATATTTATTTAAAAGTGTGTGAAAGTCGTAGAAAGAGACATCTGGATCATTAAACACTGCAAATCTCTTGTATTACAAATTCACCCGCCATTCTTGTTTTTTTTTCTGAAAAAGAAAGCACAAGTTTATTGCTGGGGCAAAACAATTAATAATTTGAAATAGTAACTTTCTTATAGTCATTTCATGCTGATGTTACTAATTTGAGTAATAATATAAACCAAAACCCAACTATGCTAACAACTAGAAGTTCGTTAATCACTACTTTTAATGCACAGGATACTAAAAGTAACAGCTGAAAAAAAAAACTCTTGAAAATAAAACAATGAACTTACCCTATCGAAGCCTTCTGGCTTCTCTTTCAGATTCCAGCAAAGTTAAAACATCTCCCTCTCTTACTGGTCCTTTCACATTTCGGATGATGGAGCGATTGGAGTCATCAATAAATTCAACCCGGACCTAAGATAGATACTGCAATGAATACGAATTTCGGCACAGGGAAAATTGAACCTGCATTTAACAAGCTAAAAATATTGCGCTGTCCACATTGTTCAAAGTTTTCAACACTATTGTTTAGGAATATTTCACAATTACACCTGGGGCCGGTTGTATCAAAGGCGTTTAGCTTAAACGATGGATAAGTTAAAAATCTAAAACAAGTTTACATGATGTATAGACAAATCAGCAAAAGTTATTTGACCTGAGAAGAGCAATTATATATAAAACTAAATATTTATTCTATTAAATCCATAATTTAGGTTCCGTGCACGGTGTAAAAGTGATTTTTAAATTTTACTTATCCAACATTTAAGCTAAACGCCTTTGATACAACCGGCCCCTGAACAACATTGTTGAAGAGTATGTAAAATGTCTACAGCACAACATCTTTCCTGTTTTTATTTACATGGCAACAGGGTGGTCATTTTTTGCTCAGTCAGTTTTAGCCATTCGACTCTAGTAGCACTTTTATTTGATCAGTAAACTATACAGTTTAAAAAAAAAACTGTAATGTAATGCCGAAGAAAGCAGTTGTTATTTGGTATCAAATTATTTAACCAAATTTCAGCATATCATATGTCATAGATAGTCAGGTAAAGGAAAACTCTGTCAGGATGTTTCGTGTATTAAAACAATGTACCAAAGAAGATAAAAGTGGAGCTCCGCAAGGCTTCTTGGTTACACTTTTCAAGAACTGTTTAAAAATGATTTGGGGTTCAATCAAAAGGACAGAACCAAGGCAGTTGTTAGCAATTAGTAGAAATGGTATTTCAGACATTTAGCAGTTAAACAAGATTAATCAGTGAGTTTTAAAGATTTGATTCACCAGTCTTCTTAATATCAGACAACTGGAAAATTATTCAAAATAGAAAGGCAAACAAACATGCTACATGTGATCTACAGAAAAATTTAATTTATTCTGCTATCATGGGATTTATATAAATGCTAGAAAATCAGTATGATCTCAAAATCTGGTGAAGAGGTGTCAATGTGACAAAAAAGAAACTCTGTTTTAAAACCAACTTGCCAAGATACCCTGCCCATTTAAGCAACTGGCTCGGTGTCAAGGGATGTCAAAGTTAAAACCTTGACATGCTAGTTTTTCCAGCAGAAAACTTATGATAAAACAAGATTAAGAAACAGTTTTAGCATTTGTAAATAATTAGAGTCTGTTATTTTGATATAAATATAATTCACATACAAGGCACAGCGTTTATTTTCATCAAAATATTTTAGTTGATAAAAAACTGGTCTATTTCTTGACATCTTCAGGTTTTTTAAAAGAGCATCTCATCCTATTAGTTTCTACTCAATATTATGTTTTTGACTAAATTATATTTAAAAATATATCAGGTAAATGAGTCATACCTGGGTAGCTTGACCTTGGGATCCGGTTCTTCCCAAAACCTTGGTAACCTTGAACAAAAATATACTGAGTTTCAAATCCAGAAAAAAGAGTTTGCCCATTGTATACAATACATATTTGTTCACATAATCTCATACATCAAGTCATTAAATTGTGATCAATAAACTCTTCAATAAAGTGACTGGCAGCATGTCCGATTTTGTTTCAAAATATTGGAAATTTGAACCAAAGCTGCAATTCAAATCATTAATTTTCCTTTAATTCACTGCAAAAATACACTTTTAGACCAAAACTCACATCACCAAGTGAAATCATTTGGCATTGAGAAAAGTGAAACAGTACAAAGCATAGAGTAATGCAACATGATGAGTTATGCATAGGAATACAGTGTGCACTAAAACTCTGCATTAATAAGTTCTAGCACTATCTGCCAGTTATAATAGTGATACAACATGGACTGCATAAGCATCTAAGCAACTGCATATAAAAACTGAATTGGTTAATCAAGACCCACATTATTACTGAAGTTTGATCAGTTTGACTATTAAAAATAACTTTTCCCCAAGGGACTGGTCTGTACATAAACTACAACCTATCATCATGAAAATACAAATTGGTATAGTATTCTTAGCATAAAATACAGTTGTGGATTTGTTAAAGGGGGGATGTAATGGACTCAAGGGCAGGGGTGGAAAGCATATCGAACCATGGAACCATTGTTTGTAGAAAATTATTGAGTTTCCAGAACATAATGATATTTTAAGCTCACATGGAATTTATATAAATGCTAGAAAATCACTAAAGTCAGTAAAAACACGAAATGCAACTGGCCTCCTAGTTTTTTAAAACATGCAGATTTACCAAATGTAAAAAAAAAGGAATAGGATGTATTTTTTTGCAGTTACCAGCCACTTAATTAGTTGCAGGTCTTTAATCGGCAATATTAGCATAATTAAAACTTGGTTTGCATGCACTGGATATGCTTAAGATAAGACATTTCACTGATAGAACGGCTTGTGCATTCATATGTATTCAATCAAGGTATTCAAAAGGTTCATAACCCACCCATGGAGGAAATGCCCACTATCAAGAGAAGGGAATCTTACATTTGTATAGGATGTCAGGAGAGGCGGATGGGGCATTGTTAATTTCCTCCATGGTGGGGGTGGATCTTTTCTGGAACAACCTAATGAGCTTTTAAATTTAGTTGTACTGGAGGCCTGCTACTTGATCTGCCAGGCAAAATGGGAAGATGTTGATGACATTACTCTGAGTTTATTTCATAGAAATAATAGATATAGAATGCGTACTCCTATCTTTTCTCAGTAAAAATTTTGTCGCCACAAAATGGCGGATTTATAAGGGCATTTTGGCTAGTCCCAGACTCTTACGCAGACAATTTCATGCGGTTAGGAGGAGTGCAATTGTTTTTTTTTGTCAAGCAAAGTTTACAGAAAGATAAAAATTTGTGACTTTACATGGAAAAATGGTTCATAAAAACTTTTAAACAAAGGAAAACGAATTTTAAGAGTTTTTTACGAGAAAGGATTAGTCCTGAGCAGATAATACAAAGAAATTGGAGTTACAAAATACAAGTTGTCAAGATTGCTGCAAAAGCCAAAAAAGATAAAACTCAAAAACAGAGTCAGAGGATGAAAAACAATCTCAACAGGTGTGTTTTAGCGTTTTAAAATACATATATACATATGAAAACAGTTACGATGATTGATAGTTACAAAGAACAAAATGGTTACCTTTGTTGGTTCTTGTCTGTGTTTCTTAATAATATATTTAAAAGGCATGCAATTTGGCAATGACAATTTCAAGTTTAATTTATATTTGCTCATACAATTACATTTTACACTCAACATAATAGTTTACTATAGTTTACAAAGCTGCTGTTTTTTGAAACGGAAACTTGAAGATATATTAAAAAGTCAATGAAAAAACAATTATTTGGTCACTTTGGCTTTGTTTATATCGAAATTTTCAGTCATGCTTTGGGAATGCAAAATGTTTCAAAATTAAATCATGTTTACGCAAATCTTTAACAGTTTTTTGTGTTAAATACACGAGTATATGAAGAACTATCTTTATTTTGTTTTGTTTCTTCAAGAGCACTATATTCTAAACTGTAAACGTGATACTATTTAAGTGATTTATTTATGATGAACTTTGTATATACACTCTGCGGTTCAACTCCTAGTCAAATTCAATATGGCAGATTTAAAAGGGCACTTGCGAAAAAAAGTGGAGACATGATTCGTGACCGAGTACGCATTCTATATATATTATTTCTATGGTTTATATCTACACCAGCCTAAGTTAATAGAGCAGATGGTTTAGAAACTCATTAGAATGACAATATTGACTTATATTGTAGTTCTGAGTTTCCAAACCATCTAGCTCTATTAAATATGCACTACGTAAGCTGAATATGGATAACCACAGCAACAGGAGTCAAATCTAGGACCTTTGAAATGCTAGCCCATAATGTCCAGGAAATGCAACTAAACACAAACAAATCCATATAGATGGGGACGAACAATTGTAAATTTAAAGACCAAATGAAATATTGTCTACAACTGGGATCACAGTTGCACAACACAAGTTTTCTAGTCTAGACTAGAACTGTACTCTATATGATAAATTGTCATGCTAGCATTTACAAATGTCAAAACTAGTGGCTTGGTTCATCGCAGTGATAGCATTCGGACTAAATAACATTACACCAAACTGTAATTGTTTATGAATATCACAAAACAGACATATTACGAAGCGTAATCTTCAAAATAACTTGTAAGAGCAAACATGTGGCAGCTATTAAATGGGCTTATTTCGTCTTCTAGTTACAAGGCAAAACATCATCTTTCTACCTAATCCCGCTTTTTAGATGTTCTCTATAAATTTAAATTTATCAGTGGTGTATTGCTTGCGTCAACAACGCACCATCAGAAAAGAAAAAGGGATATACCTTGGCTAACTTCACTGGCTTGTCCATATTTTCAAAATGGCTGAGACGAAAAAGAAAGAAACACGTGAACAACTCATTCTTGTAACGCTAGCTGCATTGTGGGAATGTTATTGGGGTAATTTATCCCACCGGCTATTATCCAGGCTAATTCTAAAATTCGCTGGGCTATCCCATGATTCTATCCAATCAGGAATCTTGTAATTCAGCCAATAGGATAAGAGAAATTTTACTACTTTAAAATACAGTATTTCAAAAGCACAGAAGTTACTAGCATTTGTCAAACGCTTTGTTTTACGTTTATTTCCGTTGAAGTTTGGGCTTTAACCTTTGAAGACTTACAAGAATAATTCGATTAATACAGCCACAGGCAACACATCCAACACAAGCATAATGCTCTGAGGTTTTTGAAGACTGAAAGAGAAAGACTGAATTTTCCTTTGAATTTGTTTTGTTCTACCATAGCTTATGGTCGTAGACTTATGTCGATGGCTAAAACAATACAAAATAAAGAGCATTGTTAAATATTTTGCCTAATTATTCACGAATACTAGCAACCCTGCGAAAAACGAGTACTTTCAAATTTACAGCTGCCGATTGCCGGCTATTGTGTACTGTTAATATGATAGCTCTGAATTAATGCTTTAAATTGATGATGCACAAAAAAACAGCGTCTTGCCTTGTACAGATGGGAAATGTATGACGTTAGTTTTCTCATGTGTACGTGTTTTTGCAGGTCATTCGTTTGGGACTCTCTGTACGTTCGTTATGAATTGTGCAAAAATATATTCATCGTCACGTGTTTTCTGATCTTGTTTTTACTGAATAAACCAATTCTTGACTTGCACGTCGGCCATGTTGGTGTTGAAGTACAAAAGAATATTTTATCACTTCTATTGTGGGCACCAGCCAACGTGCAGGGTGAAAAACATATTGTCTAGTCGTGTGTCCCGAGAGATTTGTTGCAAGTCAAGAATAACGATTTGTACTGAAATCAATCCTGCCATATATATTGTTTGAATTTACAAAACAGCTTCGAAGCGTTTGCTTTGTTGCATCAATCTTGCCATGTTGCATCAATCCTGCCATGTTGATATTGTTTGAATTTACAAATCAGTTTCAAAGCGTTTGCTTCACTAGCAATCAATTCAATTTTTGCTGAGTCTTGACGCGAAGCCAGACATACCAATATCCGGAGCGTTTTAAACCCGCCCAGTTGTATCATCTCACGTCTCACCTGGTTAAATAACGGTGTTATGTTCTCATTATTTTCCTTAAATCATCAACATCTGACACATTACATATTGTAATATTATGCCAAATATTCAAATTTTGGATATCCTAAACAAAGAGAAATTCCTTCGTTAGCTGTGATTTCGTCATCAGCATTGTGTCGCGGGGTATTTGAACATTAGTACGCAAACTTGCTTAGAAATAACACCAAGCACTCTGCTGCTGTTTAGAACCTGTTTTGGATATCAGTTCACTTCTACATTTGCTGTCAGCGCGATATGAGCGAATTTGAGTCAGCCCAGATTACACAAGGCACGCGTACTCCGAAGTGTACGAGGTGCCGCAATCATGGAGTGCTTTCTGATCTTCGTGGCCACAAACATCAGTGTGTTTGGAGAGATTGCTCGTGTTCCAAATGCGAACTGGTTTCAGAAAGACAACGTATCACAGCCGCTCGTATTGCTCTCTACAGACAACTGAAAGTCGAAGAACCAGTAATGGCTAATGGTTCACAGACGGCAAGCGAAGACAGTCCACGAGGATCAAGCGAAACGAGAGAGCTCGAGCAATGGAATTCGGCTTACGATAGATCAGGTATGGTACAATATATATTTTGAGTTGTTGAAGTAAAACACATCTGTTCATACGTATTGTTAGTACATTAAATTACTTCAAATATTTTAGCTAGAAATAACCAAGGTAGTTTTAAAGTGTATACACGTAATATGCCGCATCGTGATGGTTCAAGAATTAATCAACGTTATGAAACCTATCAGCTTATCAAACCATAACCGCGATGAAATTTTCACCTGAGAGACAATGAGAATGCGCAATGCTTACTGTAAATGAGTATATGAGCGTCATTTTGCATGACTAGTTTTGATGATATTCTTTTTAGAGTCGCGAATATTCCTATTTGTTTTTTGGGGAATAAACTGAAAACTTGATGAAATATACTCGAATTAATATCGATAGAAGCAGTAAGTCTGATTGTAAGCTGTAACATATGAAATAAACTGATGGTGATCAGATTCCTGCTTCATGGACACGTAAAAGTATTATATATTTCAAGGGTTTTTGAACAATATACCGTGTTGTGAAGTCGATCAAATATGTCACAGCAATAACATGATAATCTCTCATCTCTGCAGTACCTTGAATATCTACCATTTTATCATGAACTTTTAATGTTTGGCTAATAAAATCACAGAGTGTTTTGCCTGGACAAAAAAGCACGCACGACGCACATGCTATAGACAGTAAATTAAATTGTTTACGCACGTTTTACTTTACTCACTGTCTAGTTTTTAGAATAACTAAGGAGTAATCCTGCCTAACTATTGTTTTCCTCCAGCAATATCACAGGGCTCGCACGTGTTGAAACTATCACACAGGCTCACAATGTTGTGCGCATGATTAATGTATGTGCGTGCGATTTTAGGGTCAAATCTTTGTAATAAAGCTAACAAGTTCTGAAATAGAGCTACTATAAAAAATGTCGCAGGAAACTAATCTTAAGCATGCCTACAGTGTTGGTGGATGAAATACCGCCTGTGAGACTTTTTGTGTTTAAATTGGAATTTATAAGTCGCAGCAATTCGTGTTACGTCGACATCCTAAATTGCATAGAGTTAGCTAGCTATATATATATGGTTAAAGGCAACCAACAAGTCCATATTATTTCTGTTTAAATACAAATGCAACTTGAAATAATTAATTGTACCATTCAAACCACTCGACTGGTTGCGTTTGCAATAAATTATGTCAGAGCAGGCCTAACAATTCTTGAGTGATTCCTGGATAATATTTTTGAAGTCATTTATTTGTATTTAAGAACGAAAATTAATTAATAATCATAGCTGTTGTGCTTCCTATTTCACTTGTATATCGATTACTATCAGGTAACGTTTAGATATCTATTAATTATGACAAATTAGCGATTACGCTTTTTAGGAATTGGAATATATTTATGCTGGCGCTACACATTTCCTTTCATGTGACCGGGATACCACTTCGAATTAGCCGGCAGGTTTCATGGACTATACAAAGCTTTGTTCACATCATGAAATTTATGGTGTATTGTGCCCATGTAAATATTTCTTTTTGTGCAAATACATTTGTTGATAATGGCTCATTAGGCTGACACACTAGGCACGCGTACGCTTTTGTCGTGAACGAGGAACGCCGGATTAGCGCATTGATTTTGAACTTTTTTGTATTGATATGAATTTTTGTATAAAATAATTTTAACGATCGGAAATGAAAAGTAATGATACTTTCTAAGTTTCGGTACAAAGTTTATGAACTATACAAAAATAGGTTAAATGCCAATAATTGACTCATTATAACTTTTGAATCAAGATGAAGATTTGGTTTGGCATAATCAGAAGTGCTTTTATCTACCGATATTTCGCATTACTTGCATTGGTATCAATCATGAGCACAAAATGTCGTCCGAGATTGAGCCGCACGAGACTGACCATTTGCCAAAGCTAGAGATAAACCATTTGTTCATACCACAAAAGATTTTCGATCTCTTTTACACGGTTGGCTTTTTAACTAAGCGCCCGCGGACCTTAATGACTATGTGACATATACTAAAAGAGATTTTGTGAATCCGTGAAAGTCAGTACGTAATCTAATAATCAGATGAATAGAAATATAATTGCTATTTGTACCCGGTCAATTAATAGCTTCATACAGTTTCCCGTATTGCAAGAATTGGCTAGTGGGGTAAGATTTAAATAGAGTGTCGGGGATATATTTTTGTGCGATGTGGCCATTGGTGGGAGGATTAAGGAATTGACGTCACGTAACCTTGCAAACAATACTCGGACACACAAACAGGAAAATGTTTTCAGTGAAAAGACTTTTAATGGTTTCCGGCGGATGGGCCCAGGTAAAAAACAACAAACGACATTACTAATAACTGAAGCTAAATGTTGTATATGAGAAACTTAAAATGTACATGTTACAAGTATCAAATTCGAGTATGTCGTGTGACATAAACTTTAAAGCTTAACTTATTGGTTTATTTTGGTGCTATTTGACTTGGCCGGACGTTTCTATCTTGAGGGTCTTATGGAAAATCCACAGTCACTGTCAATGTAGAAGACAATATTTTCCTGAAATACAGTACGTATGCTTTCTTATCAAACTGCTTTATTAACAAGAGAATATTTTTCAGAACAAGAGAAACGAAAAGCTGAGATGACGAATGATACGGAACAATCCGAAACCAAACGAGTCCGAATTCCTATAGACATTCCACTAAACTGCATCACGAATCCAAGCCCAACGCCATCAGACATCGACCTACTCGCGAGATTATTTCCCAGTGAACAACGCTTCCTTCTAGAGATGATTTTACAAGGTTGCTATGGGAACATCCTTCACGCCATTCAGGTCATCGCACGATCATCTACATCATCGGGGGTCGGTCCTTCACCAACACCCATGCCATCAACAACCCTGCCATCAACTACCAGCACCGACTCTCCTTTACTTAATTTCGGAGCAAGCTTTATCAACAATACCTATCGCTACCTTTACCCGGGATATGTAACTCCACCCTCATACCTGTATCCTGGGGCATCAGGTATGGGTTACTTTCGCCCATACTTCCCTAAAATACCTAGCACCTCCAGTCCAATGCAAATAAATGGCAGTAGCAGCAGCGCGTCAGTAGGGAATGGAGATGAGTCGACAAAAGCGACATACAATGGTAAAGAGTATAATAGTCTAAACATGACGCCATCGCCAAGCCCAAAGAGAGAGGAAGCAGAGCATTTATGTCTCAAGTGTAATCATAAGCAAAAGAATGGTAAAATTTGTGAACAATGTGGACAAAACAGTAACATTATCGTCAACATGAATCAAGCAGACAATTTGTGATAATTTATCTGGTGTGCTTGACATCAAAGGCATTCTCAAACATTTTAGTGCGCTGCGAAGTTCTTTTTTATAAAAGTATGAACCTGGATTAAGTTGTTCAAAGAACATTTGCATTACGTTAGAAAGTTAAATTTTACATCTAATTAGTACACATTGAAAGTTTGCGGTTTATTTTAAATTTTTAGACAGGAATTTTATTACAAAAAATGATTATACTGTCGCATACTTTTAAGGATTATTTATTGTACTCTTCCACAAGGGATGATGAGGATATTCTTTTGAGCAATTTCTCCCAAAGTTCATCTACTTTGGATGTACGGTACAGTCGAAACCAAAGATTAAATACATGATTAAATACTGTTTAGCTTTATAGTACGTTGGCTACTGAAACGCTTTTTAAATCTGATTTTTAATATGCTTAGACATTCTCTGTGTATGTTTACTGTATTTATTAGTAATAGATATCTATTTTATTTAATATAGGCGTTATTTTATTATTGTATTAGAAAAACATATATATTTAAAACCTGTTTGCTTTTGCTTTTGCTTTTTTTGAGTTCTAATGACTTATGATAATATTTCAATAAAATTGATTTGAAAACACTAAGGCTGTCCATGTTAAAACGAAGCTCATCAACAAGACCGTTCCATAGTCGACAAGTTCTTACAAGAAATGATTTTTGGTAGGTAATAGTTTTGCATTTACTTATAACGTATTTCACGGTGTGGTTGGATGATGATTGTGTCATTCTGTTAGTTACACCATAGGCGGCCCAAATCTTAGTGTTGTTTTGTCTTAGTGTTGTTTTGAATGTTTTCTCTAAGCTTTTCGCTGTTTGAAAGCAAGAAAACACACGCGTGAAGAGATTTCACGGTCGCGTGACGCTCGCGCGCGTAGCGCTCGCACTTTCGTGTCGTCACGGCCCAAATCTTAGTGTTGTTTTGTCTTAGTGTTGTTTTGAATGTTTTCTCTAAGCTTTTCGCTGTTTGAAAGCAAGAAAACACACGCGTGAAGAGATTTCACGGTCGCGTGACGCTCGCGCGCGTAGCGCTCGCACTTTCGTGTCGTCATGGTTCACGAAAGTACGAGCGCTACGCGCGCGAGCGTCACGCGACCGTGAAATCTCTTCACGCGTGTGTTTTCTTGCTTTCAAACAGCGAAAAGCTTAGAGAAAACATTCAAAACAACACTAAGACAAAACAACACTAAGATTTGGGCCGCCTATGGTTACACGGACGACGGGGAGAGCGGACGTTTCTACGAAGCCATGCGTGATTTTGAAAAAAGGCGGTCAGATCTAGATATTCGTGCCAGTACGATATAGGAAGAAGACGAAGGGATTGTAGTCTTGTCCGATAGTCAACGTCTGTCGAAAATGGCGATTTCAAGATGTACTTTGTCGCGAATCTCTGAGTACTTTCCAACATGTTGATGAGATCAATCGACTGAGGTGCCCAAATCTGTGAGCAATAGCCAGAATAAGAGCGAACCAGTGCTAGATAGATTGTTCGTCTTGATTTTATATCTCTCACAATTCACAGACATAGTGTTTCTCCTGATATAGCCCAGACGTTTACTTGCTTTCGAAACTTGTTGACTATTTGTAATATGAAACACAATATATGACTTAAATAATATAATAGTTCACAACATAAGGGCTTTAAACACACAAAAATACAAAGAATTTCTTCTCCACTCCTTATAAAAATAAGCTGACTCAGCATTTCTAGTATACTGTCGTTGCACGCTTTGATTTGTCCATATTCAATGGTCCATAATTTGCCTTTATTTGCCCAGGCTTTTATATATGGCAACGCAGGCGCCAGTAAGGCCTGGGTTCGATGATGATAACGACGTATTACAGCATTATAATTATAGAGTATTACATAACTGAGCTGAGTGAGTTGCGTGTCGGTGATATTTTTTGATCCAAAACCTATCGAACTGATCTACAAGAAAGTTTTTTATTCGACTGTAAATTTATTTCATAATGGTTAATTTTTTGGAGACCAAGGTAACTATATTTAATGTAGTTTAATATATACTTGATTACAATATATAAAATTTTACTTGATCAAGGTCGTATAAAAATTATAAAAGCATCAAATATGCCACTTGTATTTCAAGTGTTTAAAGTCGTATTATAGAAGCACGAATTAGGCAACGATTTAGTAAATGTTTATTTGTAGTAAGATTTAACATGATATTGAATCCCACATGGTACTAATTCGATTTCTCATCTGTGCCATCCTAACATCAGGGTGGTAATGGTACAGTAAGGGCCTGTTTATATACCCTATCAAGCAGGTGAAGTTATTTGCCTTCACTGAATGCCAAGCAAACAAGAATAGTTACAACACTGAAACAAAACAAGTAATTGATCAAGACATAGCATCATATAGCTTGCCACTACAACTTCATGTTTCAATGCCATTTTTTAAATGAACGGCTCTTGCAACAACATTAAAGAGGGGTTACAGTCTGCATGTAAACAAATGCTTTGTTTACATTTTGAAATTCTATATTCGTAAAATATGACTTACTAAATGAATATCTGACACTTTTCTGGTTTGCTATGCTTATACATGAATGTAAACCAGAGTTTCAATTCAAAAAGAGTTTGAAAAATGTGAAATTTGGACAATGTTTATATTTGGTGGCCCACCTTTGTTATGAGCAAAACCGATGTGCAGAACGGACTGTAACCCCTCTTTAAGAAAGGTGACCCTACCAGGCATTACATAACCCCAGCAGTGGGGTCACCCCATCTCGTGTAAATGCTTGCTATTTTCTGACATGTTTACAAAGTAACCCTTCTACTAGGGTCACCTAGTTACCTTCATGTAGACAGGGCCTAAAGGGGTGTGGATTATGTTTCACATCAGGAGAGAAAGCAGTTTCACAATTCACATGTTTTAAAAAGCAGTTTCAGGTTCATCTACATAACTGTTTGTTTACAGATCTATATTGTGTTTCTTTAGACTAGATCTTACTGTATATATCTATGTATAATCCACCAATATGTATCAACCTTTGAAACTGGCTTCTGAAGAATTCTTTACTCTTATTTAAACAATTGACTCCTAATGCAGGAGCTTGACATAATGCAGGAGCTTGACACCTATTATTCTCATTTCACTGAGCAAAATTTGTTTGGAGAATCATATGTCACAGTTGTAGAACAAATCACATTTCATGGCACCAAAATCAAGTATTTCACACAATCGTACAGATATTTGCCAATCACAGCTCACAAAAATACCCTTTACCACCCTTCAACATGTTAGTCAGAGCTATTAATGCTAAAGCTGAAATTTTAATGACAACAGGATGACCTACAAATTGTTGGCCATAGCAACAATTTGAGATGTATTGACATTCATTGCATGATAAAGCCACAGTGTCATTGAAGCCAAGCTGTGATTGAAAGTTTATTGTTTCAATGATTAACAGCAATGTTCCCTAAAACTTAAAATTGCATTTAATTCCTTTCATATCATATGATACAACTTAATACATGTTTCTGAAGTCCATAACTATCAATATTTGAGGTGAACAAGCACGAAAAAAGCAAAAATTGTTGAAATTTACAAATCA
The DNA here is from genome assembly GCA_963855995.1 of Muricea muricata. Lineage (NCBI taxonomy): Eukaryota > Metazoa > Cnidaria > Anthozoa > Malacalcyonacea > Plexauridae > Muricea > Muricea muricata. The sequence goes on from OY979717.1 coordinate 7,852,585, forward strand.
ACTTTGTGATCAACATATTGGGTTTGTAATCCACAAGTCCACAAAGCACACATTCTTAGCTATTTGATGCACGTTGTATAAAAGAAAATGCTATTAATATATAAATTACAACTTTTAGGATTCCACTAAGGTGCACAATAATCAAACATTATTTCACGAAAAATTACATAATTGTCAATGCTGGAGACTTGGTTGGAGAATTGTCAAGTTTAATATACTACTGTATCAATACAACTGTATAAATCTATACTGCTGCCAGCTGAGGCTCATACATAGGCATATACTAGCATGTACCAGCTCATAGGCATATACCAGCTCAGGCACTATAGTAGTGCGATGTGGCTGGCAGCTGAGGAAAATGTAGAATACTGTATTACAGCACAGCTGCCAGCCAAGGCTCTTGTAGTATGTTATTGGACAGCTGCGGTGTACTACAGTATGCTGCAGTTAGTCCTGACTGGCAGCTGTGTTGTACTATAGCTGTGTACTGCCTTGGCTTGCATTTTCAAACATGCTCATCATGTGCTTTGTTGGTTCTTTACAAAGATTTTGAAGTCTGTTGAGCAAGTAATCTAAATTTAAGATATAACTTACAACTCAATTGTTACCTCTTTTCATGCAACCATTCTTATTAAAAACTGTATATTCTTATTTTAGGCAGATTTTGACAACTTTCTTGATGAAAACCATGCTATTCTAGTTGTGATTGATTTCACAGCTTCTTGGTGTGGTCCATGCAAGAGAATTGCTCCATTTTTTAAGGTAAGTTAAAGTAATATTAATGCAATTTATCATGCATCAGTTAGGTAAATTCCTACCCTCTCCAATCTGTGTATGTGTGGATTTGGTATAATTTGATTTGAAAATAAAATTCTTAAGTGGGTAAATATGTTATTAATCCCCAAGTAATCCCTACATAGGCTTGGGGTGTAGGAGTAGGGTTTACATGCTAGTGCATGTATTGTTCAAATAGGTAGCATTGATGGTACATGTGATCACTTAAATGAATTACCTTTCTTAATTCCTACCTCCATGCCTTCATATTTTGAGTTGCAGAGTTTAACTAGTCATGATAGAGGAACAAACATGTTTGACATTTGGTATGTAAAGTATTGCATAGTGGTTTGTCTTCTGTAACATAATATTTTCATGACAAAATATATTAAGGTTTATATGAATAATGGACATATTCCTATAAGCGTTACTGAAGATAACGCAGCAATCAATATAAATTCCTCCACTCCCAAGGCTGGGGCTAGTGGAGGATTAGCAGCTTGTTGTCCCCTTATTGATAATCTACAAATGTCAAACATGTGGGTTCCCAGTCTAACATGATTATCTACAATCCTGGCCAAAATTATGTGGACACCTGCGCAAAAATACGCACGCAGCGCCTTTTCGTGAAGAAATAGCTCCCCCCTCTCCCCCCAAACAATGTTGGTGCTATGATTCATATCTCTTGGTGTTTATTCAACATAGTAGGACACAACATTGTACAGGGGGTGCGGGGGATGAAAGAAATGATAGTACGTTTTGCATTTAGATATGAAAACTTGGTAAAATAATTACTGTCCACAGGGGCGGATCTAGGGTAGTTTTTCGACAAGAAATTTTAATCACCTCTGTCAGTTTAAGAATCTTCACCAAAATAAATATAATACAAAATATTCTTCTCAAATATCGTATTTCTGGCCATTTTTTGAACGATTTTTTAAAAATTTCGCGCAAATTTCGCTGCTTTTCATCGCATTTTCCTGCTGGGAAACTGGGAACCAGTGGGAAACACTCGCGTTTATAAGGAAACTATCACTCAGTGGAAACTATTAGGAAACTACTGAGGTTTCCATATATGGCGATTGGAAACTACTGCGTCAGCAAAATTTGCTTTGGAAACTACTGCGTCAGCAAGATTCATTTGGAAACTACTGAGCCTCGAGGCCTGATTGGTCGGAAACTACTGAGGAAACTACCGAGAAAAGTATAAATACCCAAGCCTACCCCCCTGTGTCCTCTGTTTTGTTACTACACTCTCTTGAAAACAACGCTAGCAAACGCTAGTTATAATAAGTGTGATTTCAATAATTGTGATCGATACATTCGAAATATTTATACTGAGAAGAATACTAGTGCTCTTTCTAATACATTGGAGTTACGATCATTTTGCGCGCATCATTCACTATACACAGAAGCAGTTGAATTAGCGGGGAGTATTCAAATTGATCCAACCATGCCAATGATACTTCACAGATAAATTCGTCGAACCAGTGCTCCAGCTGCAGCACCAGAGCAGTATTACAATATAAATTTGACAAGAGTGTTCTTGGACCATGCAAATTCAACACTTGGCATCAGATTTCAAGCTCAAGTACATATTTGCTATAAAGGATTGTCAATAATTCCATCAATTTTGCTTGGACAACCCTAGGATTGGAAAAATAATGTAAGAGAATTTTGTGAGAGCTACAATCAAGACATACCAAACATAGCTGGCTTAGAAGCAGAATTAATCCTGTGGGAGAGATTGTGGAATGAAAAGAAAGCAAAAGAAGAAGTATCCTGACAGACTAAGTAGTGCCTTAATAAAATTCATTGACAAAGATACAAGTATTGGCAACTATTCCAGTTTCATCCTCAAGTTGTGATTGTGAAAGATCTATTTCAACTCTTCGAAACCTAAAAAGCTATTTGAGGAACACAATGAGCCATGGTAGACTAAATGGATTAGCACTCATGGACACTCATGCAGAGATTAAGCTGGATCTCAATGATCTCATTGATTTATTCCAACCTACAGCCCAGAAGAATGAGGATGGCAAATATCTTGAAAGATTAGATACATTGCTTTGGTGACGAATTCACTACTGTTTCTAGAGTACTTGTGAGTTGTGAACTGTCTGGATTTTTTAATGCTTAAACTGACAGTGAACAGTACAGCCGGTATCAATTTGCTACACATGCATTTGCTTCCCTTTATTTGCTGACATTTGTTCTCATGGACTCTCTGTTGTTATGTGCATCCCTTCCCATTGTTGATCCTTAGCTGTCTACCAGGAAAATATCAGGTATACATTTTACACCATATGCAGCTAAATACATAATCTTTATTTTACTCATAATAAAGTTTAATTATCTTTAATTATTATGGTGTTTATTTTTCATGTATTTATTATTCATTTTATCATCTCTAAGATTACTTGCTGTTGCTGTTATTAATGATTTTTAAAAGAAACAGACTGAGATGTCAGGTATAACTTTATGTAGTTCATACTGTTAATCAGTATTTTTGTAACTGCAATGAAGTTTACTGACTTTACTCATCTTTTGGCTGGCTGTGGTATTGAGGTGGATGTTGCAAAAACCATTAGAGATAAGTCTATACAGTTCTTATAATGCTGGTAACATTTGTCAACAATCTCTATCGAATAAGGGGCAAGTTTGAAATTTTTTTATATAAATCAGCTGTACTTATTCAGTGATCTAACTCACAAATCTATCGCAAATTTACTCCAACACTACAGTAGTTCAACAGGAATGAATTTTGTACTGATTTATCTTTTTGGTATATAGAGACACATATTAAATACATCATATTTGCATGGTCTTGTCTGACAAATGTTGTTAACGAAGGTATAGATTTATCTTCAATTAAAGTATTGTTGTTTCAATGAATACTTTTTTGTTTTTAGTGGGGGTTAGGAAATGTCCTCCAGGGGGGGGACCCTAATGTTACAATAAAAAAATTGGAAACTACTGAGGAAAAATTCTAGATCCGCCCCTGGTCCACATAGTTTTTGTCCAGGATTGTCTGAAAAACTTGCGTTTTAAAAAACGTTAATTTTTTTGGCCAAACAGCCGTCAAATAGAGCTGTTAACATCATTTAAGTATTGTTTACTACATTTATCGATAAAATATACGGTTTTGGTATATTTTAAACTATTTCGCAATTTTTAGTTGCTCTTTATTACAGAATTGTATAAGTGATTAAAATTTATATGCGGCAATAAGAGGCGCGCTGACCAAGCAACGATAAATGTTGAGGTGTTTACTTTATATTAAAAATCTGCATCCGGTCATTTTAGCATTAGTAAGCGACGAAATATGATCCACAAAATATATCAGGGTGTTTGTTCAGATATAACTCGTGCATGTGAATAAAGTTTCAACTGGTGATAACACTTAGATATGGCTGCGACAAAACAGGAAGTTTCGATTCGGAATTCTGTAGTTAGAAGTGTATATCTCATTACGTAAACACCGCGGAAAAAAGTCTGCGCATGCGTCAATTTTACTGAGATTGGCTTCATAAATCGGGTGTTTCGAGCTTGTTTATTTCGCAATATGGCGGTGAAAAGAAGTACCTAACATATGTGCCTTTGGAGTAAAATTATTAGCTGACCAACGAACGTATGAACTTAAAAACAAGAAATAATTGTAGTTTACATACCTAGAAAATAACATTATTTTAGATGTAGGCCAAAGGTGAGTAATGAAAAAATTATTGTTTACGAAAGCTACTCGACCGAATGAACAAGGAAATTTTCCATAGGGTAATTTTATCCACATTTTTGCCAATAACTTTTTTTGCGTAGAATGAAAAAATTTTGCGTTGACTGTATTTAAAGGTAATGACCTGCTATACAACTTAAGCATATGCAAATGCAAAACTCTTTCACAGTTTGCAAAACTCTTGTGTTTTAATCCAGTGTTCGAGAATTTTTCAAGAAGTACTCGCACGCCTGTCGGACTCAAACGTCAATTTTTAAATTAAATTTTGTGTTCTTAAATTTAGAAAACTACTTATTAATAGCCAAACTACTCGTCCTAATGTTGTTTTGTTTATTTCACTTATCTTTTATAGCAAGTAAAAGGAATGATTTTGCTTCAGGAAACGGGATTTAAATTCCCCACAATATTTTCAAGTACTTGCGCATGCGCAGACGTTTTTCCGCGGTGTTCATTACGTATAGCCAGGCTGACTTAGAAAAATTCCCAAACCGTAGCGCCTTTGCAAAAGCGGTTGTCACTTCATTCGAAAATGGGTCATCAAATGTAGTCGAACACTGGTGCTGTAGTCAAGAAAGCCATGCAAATGGCGGTCAACATTACCATTTGGCACTAAAGTTGAATAGATCACGAAGATGGCTGCAGTCAAAAAGATTTCTTGAAGAAAATTTTGGCATTAAGTGAATTATTCGAGCGTACACCATAACTATTACAGTGCTTGGCAGTATGTTACGAAAGATGATACAGAGTACGAAGAAAGCCCAGGCCATCCTCATTTAAATGATGCGCCTAAAACAACCAATGCCAGCTTGGCCAAGACAAGAAATGCAAATAACAAACGCGAAGTACAAGAGCCTCCACAGGGTCGAAAGAAACGTACGAGAAAAGAAAAGAAAAAGCGTTTAACAGCATTAGATGTGTCTGATGTCATCTTAGAAAGAAACATTAAAACTATCACTGAGCTGCATGCATATGCCCAGGAACAACGAGAGCAGGGAAAAGCAGATCTGGTGCATTTTATACTAAATAAACAGCCAAAAGCAGTGCATGATTTGATAAACACTACTTGGCTTATGAAAACTGCTAAAGAAACATTAGATCGGGCGAACAAATCCAGAACAGATCTACTTGAGGAAGCGTCAAAGAGGCAATGTGTAGCTGGATGTAACGGTGCCTGGCTGGAATGTGCCGATGAAATTCTAAGCAACAATAGCGTAGACAAAGGAAAATTCGTAGAGGCAGTCGTTCGTTTACTAACCAAGGGGCGCGGAAAGCATCGTAATTTGATGATCGTCGGTCAATGTTGGTGCTATGATTCATATCTCTTGGTGTTTATTCAACATAGTAGGACACAACATTGTACAGGGGGTGCGGGGGATGAAAGAAATGATAGTACGTTTTGCATTTAGATATGAAAACTTGGTAAAATAATTACTGTCCACATAGTTTTTGTCCAGGATTGTAGGTTCCTGTACTCAATCTTCTAGCCTGGTTTTTCTTTGCAGGGATTTCCTGTTTATTTCTCCTTTACAAACATTCTTGTACTCCGGTTTCATGCATGACAACATCAGCGAATTAGTGCACCAAAAATTATTTGCTATGTTTTGTTTGCTGCCATAACTTTTTATCTCACTCTGATTCACAGACTAAATTTATAATTATATTTGCAGGCTAAACTCATTACATGTAATATTTAAATTTGTGTTTAGACCCTATCTGAAAAATATTCTAATGTTGCATTTGCTAAAGTAGACGTTGATGAAAATCAGGTTTGTGATTTTGTTTATTGATAGTGTTTCTTTGTAGTGGAACCTTGTACTAAGTTATAATCTTGATAGGGCGCTCTCTTTTCGCAACCTCTTGTATGTCTCTATTGTTAAATAGCTAGATTGCAGATGACCCTACAACTTTACTCAAATAGGGTAAAGTGGCAAATAACAAAAGTGTAGTGAGTTTTAGAGCTTCTTTGCCACTCATATTGCCCATCGTTGTGTTTGTAATATAGGAAACTGCAGAATCATGTGGCGTGAGTGCAATGCCTACCTTTATTTTGTATAAAAACAAGGCAAAGGTTAGTATATTTGAATGAGTTACAACACAAATTATTTAGTATTAATACAGGGTGTTCCAAACAGATTACAGTTAGAAAGAACCTGCATTCCTGAGTAAAATTTATCAATTTTTAGGTTGCTAGCGTGACTGGAGCAAATGAAGCAAAACTTGAAGAATTGGTTGTCACACATAAGTAATTTTCCTAATCCAGTCTTTTAGCTGCTGAGAACAATGTGATCTTATTTATTCTAGCAACTCTGATATGCAGTAACTTAGTGAGTTCATGTGATTAAAGGCAATAACTTTAACGATCTAATAAATTATCTATGTTTCAAATAAATTTCACAAATAAGTTTCCCATACGCGTGCAACAGTTGACATTTCTGCCTGTCTTTGTTAAAACGGCCTTAAAACATCAATGTTGACCACTACCGAAGCCAGCCCGACAATTTTGTCATGCTATCCAAAATTTAAATCATCATTATTCACTCCTTTAAAAACTCATTTCTTATACAGTCTATAAACACAGAAAAACTTGCATTTGCATGACCAAATGTCAGCCTGCCTTCGCCACTCATGTTGACTTAATTCTTTAAGACGAAATGATCAACTGAATTTTTCTATCATATCGATGAAAGTAATTTTTATTACATGAGTAAAGAGATTTATTCATCGATATGGCTGTGCGTAATAATCGTTCCAAATTAGCAATAGCCAATCGGCATCAAGAACGATAAAATTTCACTCGGTGAAAAATCATCGTTCACGGCCTTTGATTGGACGAACGATGTTTTTTCACCAGTGAAAATTTATCGTTCAGTGTTCTGATTGGCTGACCCGAACGTGCAACACCTGCTCGCAGGCTAGTGTAAACAAGGAGTCTGATTTTACAAGTATTTTTTTAACTCACCGACCCCGAAAGAGAGATTTAAGACAATTTCACTGATAAAACAACCACCTAAAATCATAACGACGAAATTCGTGGCCTCATTAACTTGAAATAAACCTCATGGTTTCATTTTCAGCAAGAAAACAAAGCAATAAATGGTAAGAAATTCCATTTTAATAATTTGCTTGAGTATTTGTTTTTGTCAGTAACATATATCCGTATCTTTATACACTCATCTTTATACTCATATAATAAATAAAATTACTTCATGGTTGGTTCGTTTGTACGATTTTTATTATTCACTCGTTGTGAAGGATCGCTAAACTCACTCGTTCGCTGCGCTCACTCGTTCGTTTAACGATCCTTCACAACTCGTGGATAAAAATCCTACGCACTCACCAACCATGAAGTAATCTCTATCTACTGCATCAATAAAAAAACATTTAAACAAAGACGTTTATCCTACCATGTCGCAAATCGCCCAACGTGGGGCTCGAACCAACGACCATGAGATTAAGAGTTTCATGCTCTACCGACTGAGGTAGCCGGGCAACGGTGCCCATCAAGACGATGGGTACTCGAATAAAACGTCCAAAAGAACGAAAATATACAAAATATTTAACCAAAAGGTAGATGTTGGTGTCCTGTTTCAGAGAAGAACACAAAACATTTAAATTATTACACCAATGCGCTATCCATCGCGCTAAAAGAACTATGGGCACAAAAAGGTTAAATGCAGAATAAATTTATTCTTGTGTTCAAAAGCTGCTGCCTAGCATACTTTTTTTTTCTTATCAAAAATTAGATTTAACTATCAAAGGAATTTGCTTTCCACATCGATGAAAGTAATTTCTTGACATTAATAAAAATTTTAAAAACGTAGACGTCCGTCATTACGATGTTGAAAATCTCGCCACGTAAGATTCAAACCAACAACCCTGAGATTAAGATTCTCAAGTTCTACTGCCTGAGCTATCTGGCAACGGTGCCCACTTCGGCGATCAGTACTTAAGTAATTCGTCCTAAACAACAGTAATCTACAAAAATTGTAAAGAAAACGTAGATGTTGGTGCCCTGTGTGAGGGTTGAACTCACGACATTTAGATTATGAGACTAACGCGCTACCTACTGCGCTAACAGGGCTACTGGCACAAAGGTTAGTGTAGAAAAATCTTTTTTTTTATCAAAGACTGAAGGCTAGCATACTCATTTTGTCTTATCAAAAACTAGTTTCAATAGGCCTTTTCTGAAATAAGAGAACAAGATGCATGCTGGTATAGCTTCAGTACAAGCAATTCCATATAAGGTATGATAAATTAATTATTTTGTACTGAATCTAAACCACAATGCACCATGCTTTGTAGTTCAGAAAAGGTCTATGATCACCTGAAATTTTTTCCATATGGATCATAACATTTTGCCAATATCAACAAAAAATATTTGAACATGCAGACACGTTTATCCTACCAGGTTGAAAATCGCCCAACGTGGGGCTCGAACCCACGACCCTGAGATTAAGAGTCTCATGCTCTACCGACTGAGCTAGCCGGGCAACGGTGCCCATCAAGGCGATGGGTACTCTAATAAAACATCACAAACAACGATAATTTACAAAATATTTAACAAAAAAGTAAATGTTGGTGTCCTGTGTGACAGAGAAAAAGAAAACATTTAAATTATGACAGTATTCCGCTATCAATCGCGTTAAAACAACTATGGGCACAAAAAGGTAATGCAGAATAAATTTATTCTTGTCTTCAATGTTGAACAAGATCATCCTTCCTCTTTTTTGCCCAAAATTAGATTTAACCATCAATGGAATTTTCCATCCACATCAATGAAAGTAATTTCTCAGCATTAACAAAGCTTTTTTAAACATAGACGTTTGTTTTTACGACGTTGAAAATCTCGCCACGTGGGACTTAAACCAACAACCCTGAGATTAAGATTCTTAACTTCTACTGCCTAAGTTATCCGGCAACGGTGCCCACTTCGGCGATCAGTACTTAAGTATTCGTCCTAAAAAACAGTAATCCACAAAAATCTTAGGAAAACGTAGATGTTGGTGCCGTGGGTGAGGGTCGAACTCACGACCTTTAGATTATGAGACTAACGCGCTACCTACTGCGCTAACAGGGCTACTTGCACAAAGGTTAGTGTAGAAAAATCTATTTTTTTTATCAAAGACTGAAGGCTAGATACTCATTTTGTCTTATCAAAAATTAGTTTCAATGATCACCTGAAATTTCTTCCATATGGATCATAATAATTTGCCAATATCAACAATAAATATTTGAACAGACACGTTTATCCTACCATGTTGCAAATCGCCCAACGTGGGGCTCGAACCCACGACCCTGAGATTAAGAGTCTCATGCTCTACCGACTGAGCTAGCCGGGCAACGGTGCCCATCAAGGCGATGGGTACTCTAATAAAACGTACCAAACAACGATAATTTACAAAATTTTTGACCAAAAAGTCAATGCTGGTGTCCTGTGTGACAGAGAAAAACAAGAAAGTTAAAATATGACAGTATTCCGCTATCAATCGCGTAAAGAACACTATGGGAAGAAAAAGGTAATGCAGAATAAATTTATTCTAGTCTTCAATGCTGAACAAGATCATCCTACTTTTCTCTTGCCGAAAATTAGATTTAACCATCAATGGAATTTTCCATCCACATCAATGGAAGTAATTTCTCAGCATTAACAAAGCGCTTTTAAACATAGACGTTAATTTTTACGACGTTGAAAATCTCGCCACGTGGGACACAAACCAACAACCCTGAGATTAAGATTCTTAAGTTCTACTGCCTGAGTTATCGGGCAACGGTGCCCAGTTCGGCGATCAGTACTTAAGTAATTCGTCCTAAACAACAGTAATATAAAAAGATATAAGGAAAACGTAGATGTTGGTGCCCTGTGTGAGGGTCGAACTCACGACCTTTAGATTATGAGACTAACGCGCTACCTACTGCGCTAACAGGGCTACTGGCACAAAAGTTAGTCTAGAAAAATCTACTTTTTTTATCAAAGACTGAAGGCTAGCATACTAATTTTGTCTTATCAAAAATTAGTTTCAATGATCACTTGAAATTTCTTCCATCTGGATCATATTATTTTGCACGTGTCAACAAAAAATATTTAAACAGACACGTTTATCCTACCATTTTTAAATCGCCCAACGTGTGGCTCGAACCTACGACCCTGAGATTAAGAGTCTCATGCTCTACCGACTGAGCTAGCCGGGCAACGGTGCCCATCAATGCGATGGGTACTCTAATAAAACATCACAAACAACGACAATTTAAAAAATATTTAACAAAAAAGTAAATGTTGGTGTCCTGTGTGACAGAGAAAAACAAGACATTTAAATTATGATAGTATTCCGCTATCAATCGCGCTAAAACAAGTATAGGCACACAAAGGTAATGCAGAATAAATTTATTCTAGTCTTCAATGTTGAACAAGATCATCCTACTTTTTTCTTGCCGAAATTTAGATTTAACCATCAATGGAATTTTTCATCCACATCAATGAAAGTAATTTCTCAGCATTAACAAAGATTTTTTAAACATAGACATTTGTTTTTACGACGTTGAACATCTCGCCACGTGGGACTCAAATCAACAACCCTGAGATTAAGATTCTAAAGTTCTACTGCCTGAGTTATCTGGCAACGGTGCCCACTTCGGCGATCAGTAGTTAAGTAATTCGTCCTAAACAACAGTAATCTACAAAAATCTAACGAAAACGTAGATCTTGGTGCCCTTTGTGAGGGTCGAACTCACGACCTTTAAATTATGAGACTAACGCGCTACCTACTGCACTAACAGGGCTACTGGCACAAAGGTTAGTGTAGAAAAATCTATTTTTTTTATCAAAGACTGAAGGCTAGCATACTCATTTTGTCTTATCAAAAACTAGTTTCAATGATCACCTGAAATTTCTACCATATGGATCATAATATTTTGCCAATATCAACAAAAAATATTTGAACAGAAACGTTTATCCTACCAGATTGAAAATCGCCTAACGTAGAGCTCGAACCCACGACCCTGAGATTAAGAGTCTCATGCTCTACCGACTGAGCTAGCCGGGCAACGGTACCCATCAAGGCGATGGGTACTCTAATAAAACGTACCAAACAACGATAATTTACAAAATTTTTAACCAAAAAGTCAATGCTGGTGTCCTGTGTGACAGACAAAACAAGACAGTTAAAATATGACAGTATTCCGCTATCAATCGCGTAAAAAACACTATGGGAAGAAAAAGGTAATGCAGAATAAATTTATTCTAGTCTTCAATGCTGAACAAGATCATCCTACTTTTCTCTTGCCGAAAATTAGATTTAACCATCAATGGAATTTTCCATCCACATCAATGAAAGTAATTTCTCAGCATTAACAAAGCTTTTTTAAACATAGACGTTTGTTTTTACGACGTTGAAAATCTCGCCACGTGGGACTTAAACCAACAACCCTGAGATTAAGATTCTTAACTTCTACTGCCTAAGTTATCCGGCAACGGTGCCCACTTCGGCGATCAGTACTTAAGTATTCGTCCTAAAAAACAGTAATCCACAAAAATCTAAGGAAAACGTAGATGTTGGTGCCGTGGGTGAGGGTCGAACTCACGACCTTTAGTTTATGAGACTAACGCGCTACCTACTGCGCTAACAGGGCTACTTGCACAAAGGTTAGTGTAGAAAAATCTATTTTTTTTATCAAAGACTGAAGGCTAGATACTCACTTTGTCTTATCAAAAATTAGTTTCAATGATCACCTGAAATTTCTTCCATATGGATCATAATAATTTGCCAATATCAACACTAAATATTTGAACAGACACGTTTATCCTACCATGTTGCAAATCGCCCAACGTGGGGCGCGAACCCACGACCCTGAGATTAAGAGTCTCATGCTCTACCGACTGAGCTAGCCGGGCAACGGTGCCCATCAAGGCGATGGGTACTCTAATAAAACGTACCAAACAACGATAATTTACAAAATTTTTGACCAAAAAGTCAATGCTGGTGTCCTGTGTGACAGAGAAAACAAGACAGTTAAAATATCACAGTATTCCGCTATCAATCGCGTAAAGAACACTATGGGAAGAAAAAGGTAATGCAGAATAAATTTATTCTAGTCTTCAATGCTGAACAAGATCATCCTACTTTTCTCTTGCCGAAAATTAGATTTAACCATCAATGGAATTTTCCATCCACATCAATGTAAGTAATTTCTCAGCATTAACAAAGCGCTTTTAAACATAGACGTTAATTTTTACGACGTTGAAAATCTCGCCACGTGGGACACAAACCAACAACCCTGAGATTAAGATTCTTAAGTTCTACTGCCTGAGTTATCGGGCAACGGTGCCCAGTTCGGCGATCAGTACTTAAGTAATTCGTCCTAAACAACAGTAATATAAAAAGATATAAGGAAAACGTAGATGTTGGTGCCCTGTGTGAGGGTCGAACTCACGACCTTTAGATTATGAGACTAACGCGCTACCTACTGCGCTAACAGGGCTACTGGCACAAAAGTTAGTCTAGAAAAATCTACTTTTTTTATCAAAGACTGAAGGCTAGCATACTAATTTTGTCTTATCAAAAATTAGTTTCAATGATCACTTGAAATTTCTTCCATCTGGATCATATTATTTTGCACGTGTCAACAAAAAATATTTAAACAGACACGTTTATCCTACCATTTTTAAATCGCCCAACGTGTGCCTCGAACCTACGACCCTGAGATTAAGAGCCTCATGCTCTACCGACTGAGCTAGCCGGGCAACGGTGCCCATCAATGCGATGGGTACTCTAATAAAACATCACAAACAACGACAATTTAAAAAATATTTAACAAAAAAGTAAATGTTGGTGTCCTGTGTGACAGAGAAAAACAAGACATTTAAATTATGATAGTATTCCGCTATCAATCGCGCTAAAACAAGTATGGGCACACAAAGGTAATGCAGAATAAATTTATTCTAGTCTTCAATGTTAAACAAGATCATCCTACTTTTTTCTTGCCGAAATTTAGATTTAACCATCAATGGAATTTTTCATCCACATCAATGAAAGTAATTTCTCAGCATTAACAAAGATTTTTTAAACATAGACGTTTGTTTTTACGACGTTGAACATCTCGCCACGTGGGACTCAAATCAACAACCCTGAGATTAAGATTCTAAAGTTCTACTGCCTGAGTTATCTGGCAACGGTGCCCACTTCGGCGATCAGTAGTTAAGTAATTCGTCCTAAACAACAGTAATCTACAAAAATCTAACGAAAACGTAGATCTTGGTGCCCTTTGTGAGGGTCGAACTCACGACCTTTAGATTATGAGACTAACGCGCTACCTACTGCACTAACAGGGCTACTAGCACAAAGGTTAGTGTAGAAAAATCTATTTTTTTTATCAAAGACTGAAGGCTAGCATACTCATTTTGTCTTATCAAAAATTAGTTTCAATGATCACCTGAAATTTCTACCATATGGATCATAATATTTTGCCAATATCAACAAAAAATATTTGAACAGACACATTTATCCTACCAGATTGAAAATCGCCTAACGTAGAGCTCGAACCCACGACCCTGAGACTAAGAGTCTCATGCTCTACGGACTGAGATAGCCGGGCAACGGTACCCATCAAGGCGATGGGTACTCTAATAAAACGTACCAAACAACGATAAATTACAAAATTTTTAACCAAAAAGTCAATGCTGGTGTCCTGTGTGACAGAGAAAACAAGACAGTTAAAATATGACAGTATTCCGCTATCAATCGCGTAAAAAACACTATGGGAAGAAAAAGGTAATGCAGAATAAATTTATTCTAGTCTTCAATGCTGAACAAGATCATCCTACTTTTCTCTTGCCGAAAATTAGATTTAACCATCAATGGAATTTTCCATCCACATCAATGAAAGTAATTTCTCAGCATTAACAAAGCGTTTTTAAACATAGACGTCAATTTTTACGACGTTGAAAATCTCGCCACGTGGGACACAAACCAACAACCCTGAGATTAAGATTCTTAAATTCTACTGCCTGAGTTATCCGGCAACGGTGCCCACTTCGGCGATCAGTACTTAAGTAATTCGTCCTAAACAACAGTAATCTACAAAAATCTAACGAAAACGTAGATCTTGGTGCCCTTTGTGAGGGTCGAACTCACGACCTTTAGATTATGAGACTAACGCGCTACCTACTGCACTAACAGGGCTACTAGCACAAAGGTTAGTGTAGAAAAATCTATTTTTTTTATCAAAGACTGAAGGCTAGCATACTCATTTTGTCTTATCAAAAATTAGTTTCAATGATCACCTGAAATTTCTACCATATGGATCATAATATTTTGCCAATATCAACAAAAAATATTTGAACAGACACGTTTATCCTACCAGATTGAAAATCGCCTAACGTAGAGCTCGAACCCACGACCCTGAGATTAAGAGTCTCATGCTCTACCGACTGAGCTAGCCGTGCAACGGTACTCATCAAGGCGATGGGTACTCTAATAAAACGTACCAAACAACGATAATTTACAAAATTTTTAACCAAAAAGTCAATGCTGGTGTCCTGTGTGACAGAGAAAACAAGACAGTTAAAATATGACAGTATTCCGCTATCAATCGCGTAAAAAACACTATGGGAAGAAAAAGGTAATGCAGAATAAATTTATTCTAGTCTTCAATGCTGAACAAGATCATCCTACTTTTCTCTTGCCGAAAATTAGATTTAACCATCAATGGAATTTTCCATCCACATCAATGAAAGTAATTTCTCAGCATTAACAAAGCGTTTTTAAACATAGACGTTAATTTTTACGACGTTGAAAATCTCGCCACGTGGGACACAAACCAACAACCCTGAGATTAAGATTCTTAAATTCTACTGCCTGAGTTATCCGGCAACGGTGCCCACTTCGGCGATCAGTACTTAAGTAATTCGTCCTAAACAACAGTAATCTACAAAAATCTAACGAAAACGTAGATGTTAGTGCCCTGTGTGAGGGTCGAACTCACGACCTTTAGATTATGAGACTAACGCGCTACCTACTGCGCTAACAGGGCTACTGGCACAAAAGTTAGTGTAGAAAAATATATCTTTTCTATAAATGACTGAATTCTAGCATACTAATTTTGTCTTATCAAAAATTAGTTTCAATGATCACCTGAAATTTCTTCCATATGGATCATAACATTTTGCTCATGTACACAAAAAATATTTAAACAGACACGTTCATCCTACCATGTTGCAAATCGCCCAACGTGGGGTTCGAACCCACGACTCTGAGATTAAGAGTCTCATGCTCTACCGACTGAGCTAGCCGGGCCACGGTGCCCATCAAAGCGATGGGTACTCCAATAAAACGTACTAAACAACGATAATTTAAAAAAATAATAAACAAAAAAGTAAATGTTGGTGTCCTGTGTGACAGAGAAAAACAAGACATTTAAATTATGATAGTATTCCGCTATCAATCGCGCTAAAACAACTATGGGCACACAAAGGTAATGCAGAATAATTTTATTCTAGTCTTCAATGTTGAACAAGATCATCCTACTTTTTTCTTGCCGAAATTTAGATTTAACCATCAATGGAATTTTTCATCCACATCAATGAAAGTAATTTCTCAGCATTAACAAAGATTTTTTGAACATAGACGTTTGTTTTTACGACGTTGAACATCTCGCCACGTGGGACTCATACCTACAACCCTGAGATTAAGATTCTTAAGTTCTACTGCCTGAGTTATCTGGCAACGGTGCCCACTTCGGCGATCAGTAGTTTAGTAATTCGTCCTAAACAACAGTAATCTACAAAAATCTAAGGAAAACGTAGATGTTGGTGCGCTGTGTGAGGGTCGAACTCACGACCTTTAGATTATGAGACTAACGCGCTACCTGCTGCACTAACAGGGCTACTGGCACAAAGGTTAGTGTACAAAAATCTACTTTTTTTATCAAAGACTGAAGGCTAGCATACTAATTTTGTCTTATCAAAAATTATTTTCAATGATCACCTGAAATTTCTTCCATATAGATCATAACATTTTGCTCATGGAACCCACGACCCTGAGATTAAGAGTCTGATGCTCTACCGACTGAGCTACTTGGGCAACGGTGCCCATCAAGGCGATGGGTACTCCAATAAAACATACCAAACAACGATAATTTAAAAAAATATTTAACAAAAAAGTAAATAATGGTGTGCTGTGTTACCAAGAAAAACAAGACATTTAAATTATCACAGTATTCCGCTATCAATCGCGTTAAAACAACTATGGCCACAAAAAGGTAATGAAAAATAAATTTATTCTTGTCTTCAATGTTGAACAAGATCATCCTACTTTTTTCTTGCCGAAAATTAGATTTAACCATCAATGGAATTTTCCATCCACATCAATGAAAGTAATTTCTCAGCATTAACAAAGCGTTTTTAAACATAGACGTTAATTTTTACGAGGTTTAAAATCTCGCCACGTTTGACACAAACCATTAACCCTGAGATTAAGATTCTTAAGTTCTACTGCCTGAGTTATCCGGAAACGGTGCCCACTTCGGCGACCAGTACTTAAGTAATTCGTCGTCCTAAACAACAGTAATCTAAAAAAATCTAAGGAAAACGTAGATGTTGGTGCCCTGTGTGAGGGTCGAACTCACGACCTTTAGCTTATGAGACTAACGCGCTACCTACTGCGCTAACAGGGCTACTGGCACAAAGGTTAGTGTAGAAAAATCTATTTTTTTATCAAAGACTGAAGCTAGCATACTAAGTTTGTCTTATCAAAAATTAGTTTCAATGATCACTTGAAATTTCTTCAATATGGATCATAATATTTTTCCAATATCAACAAAAAATATTCGAACAGACACGTTTATCCTACCATGTTGCAAATCGCCCAACGTGGGGCTCGAACCCACGACCCTGAGATTAAGAGTCTCATGCTCTACCGACTGAGCTAGCCATGCAACGGTGCCAATCAAGCCGATGGGTACTCTAATAAAACGTACCAAACAACGATAATTTAAAAAATTTTTGACCAAAAAGTCAATGCTATTGTCCTGTGTGACAGAGAAAAACAAGACAGTTAAAATATGACAGTATTCCGCTATCAATCGCGTAAAGAACACTATGGGAAGAAAAAGGTAATGAAGAATAAATTTATTCTAGTCTTCAATGCTGAACAAGATCATCCTACTTTTCTCTTGCCGAAAAATAGATTTAACCATCAATGGAATTTTCCATCCACATCAATGAAAGTAATTTCTCAGCATTAACAAAGCGTTTTTAAACATAGACGTTAATTTTTACGACGTTTAAAATCTCGCCACGTGGGACACAAACCATTAACCCTGAGATTAAGATTCTTAAGTTCTACTGCCTGAGTTATCCGGCAACGGTGCCCACTTCGGGAATCAGTACTTAAGTAATTCGTCCTAAACAACAGTAATATAAAAAAATCTAAGGAAAACGTAGATGTTGATGCCCTGTGTGAGGGTCGAACTCACGACCTTTAGATTATGAGACTAACGCGCTACCTACTGCGCTAACAGGGCTACTTGCACAAAGGTTAGTGTAAAAAAATCTATTTTTTTTATCAAAGACTGAAGGCTAGCATACTCATTTTGTCTTATCAAAAATTAGTTTCAATGATCACCTGAAATTTCTTCCATATGGATAATAATAATTTGCCAATATCAACAATAAACATTTGAACAGACACGTTTATCCTACCATGTTGCAAATCGCCCAACCTGGGGCTCGAACCCACGACCCTGATATTAAGAGTCTCATGCTCTACCGACTGAGCTAGCCGGGCAACGGTGCCCATCAAGGCGATGGGTACTCTAATCAAACGTCACAAACAACGATAATTTACAAAATATTTAACAAAAAAATAAATGTTGGTGTGCTGTGTTACAAAGAAAAACAAGACATTTAAATTATGACATTATTCCGCTATCAATCGCGTTAAAACAACTATGGCCTCAAAAAGGTAATGCAGATTAAATTTATTCTTGTCTTCAATGTTGAAACAGATCATCCTACTTTTTTCTTGCCGAAAATTAGATTTAACTATCAATGGAATTTTCCATCCACATCAATGAAAGTAATTTCTCAGCATTAACAAAGCGTTTTTAAACATAGACGTTAATTTTTACGACGTTGAAAATCTCGCCACGTGGGACACAAACCATTAACCCTGAGATTAAGATTCTTAAGTTCTACTGCCTGAGTTATCCGGCAACGGTGCCCACTTCGGCGACCAGTACTTAAGTAATTCGTCCTAAACAACAGTAATCTAAAAAAATCTAAGGAAAACGTAGATGTTGGTGCCCTGTGTGAGGGTCGAACTCACGACCTTTAGATTATGAGACTAACGCGCTACCTACTGCGCTAACAGGGCTACTGGCACAAAGGTTAGTGTAGAAAAATCTATTTTTTTATCAAAGACTGAAGGCTAGCATACTAATTTTGTCTTATCAAAAATTAGTTTCAATGATCACCTGAAATTTCTTCCATATGGATCATAATATTTTGCCAATATCAACAAAAAATATTTGAACAGACACGTTTATCCTACCATGTTGCAAATCGCCGAACGTGGGGCTCTTATTAAGATTAAGAGTCTCATGCTCTACCGACTGAGCTAGCCGGGCAACGGTGCCCATCAAGGCGATGGGTACTCTAATAAAACGTATTAAACAACGATAATTTAAAAAATTTTTGACCAAAAAGTCAATGCTGGTGTCCTGTGTGACAGAGAAAAACAAGACAGTTAAAATATGACAGTATTCCGCTATTAATCGCGTAAAGAACACTATCGGAAGAAAAAGGTAATGCAGAATAAATTTATTCTAGTCTTCAATGCTGAACAAGATCATCCTACTTTTCTCTTGCCGAAAATTAGATTTAACCATCAATGGAATTTTCCATCCACATCAATGAAAGTAATTTCTCAGCATTAAAAAAGCGTTTTTAAACATAGACGTTAATTTTTACGACGTTGAAAATCTCGCCACGTGGGACACAAACCATTAACCTGAGATTAAGATTCTTAAGTTCTACTGCCTGAGTTATCCGGCAACGGTGCCCAGTTCGGCGATCAGTACTTAAGTAATTCGTCCTAAACAACAGTAATCTAAAAAAATCTAAGGAAAACGTAGATGTTGGTGCCCTGTGTGAGGGTCGAATTCACGACCTTTAGACTATGAGACTAACGCGCTACCTACTGCGCTAACAGGGCTACTTGCACAAAGGTTAGTGTAGAAAAATCTATTTTTTTATCAAAGACTGAAGGCTAGAATACTAATTTTGTCTTATCAAAAACTAGTTTCAATGATCACCTAAAATTCTTCCATATGGATCATAACATTTTGCCCATGTCAAAAAAAAAATTTAAACAGAGACGTTCATCCTACCATGTTGCAAATCGCCCAACGTGGGGCTCGAACCCACGACCCTGAGATTAAGAGTCTCATGCTCTACCGACTGAGCTAGCCGGGCAACGGTGGCCATCAAGGCGATGGGTACTCTAATAAAACGTCACAAACAACGATAATTTACAAAATATTTAACAAAAAAATAAATGTTGGTGTGCTGTGTTACAAAGAAAAACAAGACATTTAAATTATGATAGTATTCCGCTATCATACGCGCTAAAACAACTATGAGCACACAAAGGTAATGCAGAAATAATTTATTCTAGTCTTCAATGTTGAACAAGATCATCCAACTTTTCTCTTGCCGAAAATTAGATTTAACCATCAATGGAATTTTTCATCCACATCAATGAAAGTAATTTTTCAGCATTAACAAAGCGTTTTTAAACATAGACGTTAATTTTTACGACGTTGAAAATCTCGCCACGTTTGACACAAACCATTAACCCTGAGATTAAGATTCTTAAGTTCTACTGCCTGAGTTATCCGGCAACGGTGCCCACTTCGGCGACCAGTACTTAAGTAATTCGTCGTCCTAAACAACAGTAATCTAAAAAAATCTAAGGAAAACGTAGATGTTGGTGCCCTGTGTGAGGGTCGAACTCACGACCTTTAGGTTATGAGACTAACGCGCTACCTACTGCGCTAACAGGGCTACTGGCACAAAGGTTAGTGTAGAAAAATCTATTTTTTTATCAAAGACTGAAGCTAGCATACTAAGTTTGTCTTATCAAAAATTAGTTTCAATGATCACTTGAAATTTCTTCAATATGGATCATAATATTTTTCCAATATCAACAAAAAATATTCGAACAGACACGTTTATCCTACCATGTTGCAAATCGCCCAACGTGGGGCTCGAACCCACGACCCTGAGATTAAGAGTCTCATGCTCTACCGACTGAGCTAGCCATGCAACGGTGCCAATCAAGCCGATGGGTACTCTAATAAAACGTACCAAACAACGATAATTTAAAAAATTTTTGACCAAAAAGTCAATGCTATTGTCCTGTGTGACAGAGAAAAACAAGACAGTTAAAATATGACAGTATTCCGCTATCAATCGCGTAAAGAACACTATGGGAAGAAAAAGGTAATGCAGAATAAATTTATTCTAGTCTTCAATGCTGAACAAGATCATCCTACTTTTCTCTTGCCGAAAAATAGATTTAACCATCAATGGAATTTTCCATCCACATCAATGAAAGTAATTTCTCAGCATTAACAAAGCGTTTTTAAACATAGACGTTAATTTTTACGACGTTTAAAATCTCGCCACGTGGGACACAAACCATTAACCCTGAGATTAAGATTCTTAAGTTCTACTGCCTGAGTTATCCGGCAACGGTGCCCACTTCGGGAATCAGTACTTAAGTAATTCGTCCTAAACAACAGTAATATAAAAAAATCTAAGGAAAACGTAGATGTTGGTGCCCTGTGTGAGGGTCGAACTCACGACCTTTAGATTATGAGACTAACGCGCTACCTATTGCGCTAACAGGGCTACTTGCACAAAGGTTAGTGTAAAAAAATCTATTTTTTTATCAAAGACTGAAGGCTAGCATACTCATTTTGTCTTATCAAAAATTAGTTTCAATGATCACCTGAAATTTCTTCCATATGGATAATAATAATTTGCCAATATCAACAATAAACATTTGAACAGACACGTTTATCCTACCATGTTGCAAATCGCCCAACGTGGGGCTCGAACCCACGACCCTGATATTAAGAGTCTCATGCTCTACCGACTGAGCTAGCCGGGCAACGGTGCTCATCAAGGCGATGGGTACTCTAATCAAACGTCACAAACAACGATAATTTACAAAATATTTAACAAAAAAATAAATGTTGGTGTGCTGTGTTACAAAGAAAAACAAGACATTTAAATTATGACATTATTCCGCTATCAATCGCGTTAAAACAACTATGGCCACAAAAAGGTAATGCAGATTAAATTTATTCTTGTCTTCAATGTTGAACAAGATCATCCTACTTTTTTCTTGCCGAAAATTAGATTTAACCATCAATGGAATTTTCCATCCACATCAATGAAAGTAATTTCTCAGCATTAACAAAGCGTTTTTAAACATAGACGTTAATTTTTACGACGTTGAAAATCTCGCCACGTGGGACACAAACCATTAACGCTGAGATTAAGATTCTTAAGTTCTACTGCCTGAGTTATGCGGCAACGGTGCCCACTTCGGCGACCAGTACTTAAGTAACTCGTCCTAAACAACAGTAATCTAAAAAAATCTAAGGAAAACGTAGATGTTGGTGCCCTGTGTGAGGGTCGAACTCACGACCTTTAGATTATGAGACTAACGCGCTACCTACTGCGCTAACAGGGCTACTGGCACAAAGGTTAGTGTAGAAAAATCTATTTTTTTATCAAAGACTGAAGGCTAGCATACTAATTTTGTCTTATCAAAAATTAATTTCAATGATCACCTGAAATTTCTTCCATATGGATCATAATATTTTGCCAATATCAACAAAAAATATTTGAACAGACACGTTTATCCTACCATGTTGCAAATCGCCCAACGTGGGGCTCTTATTAAGATTGAGAGTCTCATGCTCTACCGACTGAGCTAGCCGGGCAACGGTGCCCATCAAGGTGATGGGTACTCTAATAAAACGTACCAAACAACGATAATTTACAAAATTTTTGACCAAAAAGTCAATGCTGGTGTCCTTTGTGACAGAGAAAAACAAGACAGTTAAAATATGACAGTATTCCGCTATCAATCGCGTAAAGAACACTATGGGAAGAAAAAGGTAATGCAGAATAAATTTATTCTAGTCTTCAATGCTGAACAAGATCATCCTACTTTTCTCTTGCCGAAAATTAGATTTAACCATCAATGGAATTTTCCATCCACATCAATGAAAGTAATTTCTCAGCATTAACAAAGCGTTTTTAAACATAGACGTTAATTTTTACGACGTTGAAAATCTCGCCACGTGGACACAAACCATTAACCTGAGATTAAGATTCTTAAGTTCTACTGCCTGAGTTATCCGGCAACGGTGCCCAGTTCGGCGATCAGTACTTAAGTAATTCGTCCTAAACAACAGTAATATAAAAAAATCTAAGGAAAACGTAGATGTTGGTGCCCTGTGTGAGGGTCGAATTCACGACCTTTAGACTATGAGACTAACGCGCTACCTACTGCGCTAACAGGGCTACTTGCACAAGGGTTAGTGTAGAAAAATCTATTTTTTTTATCAAAGACTGAAGGCTAGCATACTCATTTTGTCTTATCAAAAAATTGTTTCAATGATCACCTGAAATTTCTTCCATATGGATAAAAATAATTTGCCAATATCAACACTAAATATTTGAACAGACACGTTTATTCTACCATGTTGCAAATCGCCCAACGTGGGGCTCGAACCCACGACCCTGAGATTAAGAGTCTCATGCTCTACCGACTGAGCTAGCCGGGCAACGGTGCCCGTCAAGGCGATAGGTACTCTAATAAAACATCACAAACAACGATAATTTAAAAAATATTAAACAAAAAAGTAAATGTTGGTGTCGTGTGTGACAGAGAAAAACAAGACATTTAAATTATGATAGTATTCCGCTATCATACGCGCTAAAACAACTATGAGCACACAAAGGTAATGCAGAATAAATTTATTCTAGTCTTCAATGTTGAAGGAGATCATCCAACTTTTCTCTTGCCTAAAATTAGATTTAACCATCAATGGAATTTTCCATCCACATGAATGAAAGTAATTTCTCAGCATTAACAAAGCGTTTTTAAACATAGACGTTAATTTTTACGAGGTTGAAAATCTCGCCACGTGGGACACAAACCATTAACCCTGAGATTAAGATTCTTAAGTTCTACTGCCTGAGTTATCCGGCAACGGTGCCCAGTTCGGCGATCAGTATTTAAGTAATTCGTCCTAAACAACAGTAATCTAAAAAAATCTAAGGAAAACGTACATGTTGGTGCCCTGTGTGAGGGTCGAACTCACGACCTATAGATTATGAGACTAACGCGCTACCTACTGCGCTAACAGGGTTACTGGCACAAAGGTTAGTGTAGAAAAATCTATTTTTTTATCAAAGACTGAAGCTAGCATACTAAGTTTGTCTTATCAAAAATTAGTTTCAATGATCACCTGAAATTTCTTCCATATGGATCATAATATTTTTCCAATATCAACAAAAAATATTTGAACAGACACGTTTATCCTACCATGTTGCAAATCGCCCAACGTGGGGCTCGAACCCACGACCCTGAGATTAAGAATCTCATGCTCTACCGACTGAGCTAGCCGGGCAACGGTGCCCATCAAGGCGATGGGTACTCTAATAAAACGTACCAAACAACGATAATTTACAAAATTTTTGACCAAAAAGTCAATGCTGGTGTCCTGTGTGACAGAGAAAAACAAGACAGTTAAAATATGACAGTATTCCGCTATCAATCGCGTAAAGAACACTATGGGAAGAAAAAGGTAATGCAGAATAAATTTATTCTAGTCTTCAATGCTGAACAAGATCATCCTACTTTTCTCTTGCCGAAAATTAGATTTAACCATCAATGGAATTTTCCATCCACATCAATGAAAGTAATTTCTCAGCATTAACAAAGCGCTTTTAAACATAGACGTTAATTTTTACGACGTTGAAAATCTTGCCACGTGGGACACAAACCAACAACCCTGAGATTAAGATTCTTAAGTTCTACTGCCTGAGTTATCGGGCAACGGTGCCCAGTTCGGCGATCAGTACTTAAGTAATTCGTGCTAAACAACAGTAATCTAAAAAAATCTAAGGAAAACGTAGATGTTGGTGCCGTGTGTTAGGGTCGAAATCACGACCTTTAGATTATGAGACAAACGCGCTACCTACTGCGCTAAAAGGACTACTGCCACAAAGGTTAGGTTAGAAAAATCTATTTTTTTTATCAAAGACTGAAGGCTAGAATACTAATTTTGTCTTATCAAAAACTAGTTTCAATGATCATCTAAAATTCTTCCATATGGATCACAACATTTTGCCCATGTCAAAAAAAAATATTTAAACAGAGACGTTCATCCTACCATGTTGCAAATCGCCCAACGTGGGGCTCGAACCCACGACCCTGAGATTAAGAGTCTGATGCTCTACCGACTGAGCTAGCCGGGCAACGGAGCCCATCAAGGCGATGGGTACTCTAATAAAACGTCACAAACAACGATAATTTACAAAATATTTAACAAAAAAATAAATGTTGGTGTGCTGTGTTACAAAGAAAAACAAGACATTTAAATTATGACATTATTCCGCTATCAATCGCGTTAAAACAACTATGGCCACAAAAAGGTAATGCAGATTAAATTTATTCTTGTCTTCAATGTTGAACAAGATCATCCTACTTTTTTCTTGCCGAAAATTAGATTTAACCATCAATGGAATTTTCCATCCACATCAATGAAAGTAATTTCTCAGCATTAACAAAGCGTTTTTAAACATAGACGTTAATTTTTACGACGTTGAAAATCTCGCCACGTGGGACACAAACCATTAACCTGAGATTAAGATTCTTAAGTTCTACTGCCTGAGTTATCCGGCAACGGTGCCCACTTCGGCGATCAGTACTTAAGTAATTCGTCCTAAACAACAGTAATCTAAAAAAATCTAAGGAAAACGTTGATGTTGGTGCCCTGTAAGAGGGTCGAACTCACGACCTTTAGATTATGAGACTAACGCGCTACCTACTGCGCTAACAGGGCTACAGGGGCTATCAAAGACTGAAGGCTAGAATACTCATTTTGTCTTATCAAAAATTAGTTTCAATGATGACCTGAAATTTCTTCCATATGGATAATAATAATTTGCCAATATCAACAATAAATATTTGAACAGACACGTTTATCCTACCATGGTTCAAATCGCCCAACGTGGGGCTCGAACCCACGACCCTGAGATTAAGAGTCTCATGCTCTACCGACTGACCTAGCCGGGCAACGGTGCCCATCAAGGCGATAGGTACTCTAATAAAACATCACAAACAACGATAATTTAAAAAATATCAAACAAAAAAGTAAATGTTGGTGTCGTGTGTGACAGAGAAAAACAAGACATTTAAATTATGATAGTATTCCGCTATCATACGCGCTAAAACAACTATGAGCACACAAAGGTAATGCAGAATAAATTTATTCTAGTCTTCAATGTTGAAGGAGATCATCCAACTTTTCTCTTGCCTAAAATTAGATTTAACCATCAATGGAATTTTCCATCCACATGAATGAAAGTAATTTCTCAGCATTAACAAAGCGTTTTTAAACATAGACGTTAATTTTTACGAGGTTGAAAATCTCGCCACGTGGGACACAAACCATTAACCCTGAGATTAAGATTCTTAAGTTCTACTGCCTGAGTTATCCGGCAACGGTGCCCAGTTCGGCGATCAGTATTTAAGTAATTCGTCCTAAACAACAGTAATCTAAAAAAATCTAAGGAAAACGTACATGTTGGTGCCCTGTGTGAGGGTCGAACTCACGACCTATAGATTATGAGACTAACGCGCTACCTACTGCGCTAACAGGGTTACTGGCACAAAGGTTAGTGTAGAAAAATCTATTTTTTTATCAAAGACTGAAGCTAGCATACTAAGTTTGTCTTATCAAAAATTAGTTTCAATGATCACCTGAAATTTCTTCCATATGGATCATAATATTTTTCCAATATCAACAAAAAATATTTGAACAGACACGTTTATCCTACCATGTTGCAAATCGCCCAACGTGGGGCTCGAACCCACGACCCTGAGATTAAGAATCTCATGCTCTACCGACTGAGCTAGCCGGGCAACGGTGCCCATCAAGGCGATGGGTACTCTAATAAAACGTACCAAACAACGATAATTTACAAAATTTTTGACCAAAAAGTCAATGCTGGTGTCCTGTGTGACAGAGAAAAACAAGACAGTTAAAATATGACAGTATTCCGCTATCAATCGCGTAAAGAACACTATGGGAAGAAAAAGGTAATGCAGAATAAATTTATTCTAGTCTTCAATGCTGAACAAGATCATCCTACTTTTCTCTTGCCAAAAATTAGATTTAACCATCAATGGAATTTTCCATCCACATCAATGAAAGTAATTTCTCAGCATTAACAAAGCGCTTTTAAACATAGACGTTAATTTTTACGACGTTGAAAATCTCGCCACGTGGGACACAAACCAACAACCCTGAGATTAAGATTCTTAAGTTCTACTGCCTGAGTTATCGGGCAACGGTGCCCAGTTCGGCGATCAGTACTTAAGTAATTCGTGCTAAACAACAGTGATCTACAAAAATCTAAGGAAAACGTAGATGTTGGTGCCCTGTGTGAGGGTCGAACTCACGACCTTTAGATTATGAGACTAACGCGCTACCTACTGCGCTAACAGGGCTACTGGCACAAAGGTTAGTGTAGAAAAATCTATTTTTTTATCAAAGACTGAAGGCTAGCATACTAATTTTGTCTTATCAAAAATTAATTTCAATGATCACCTGAAATTTCTTCCATATGGATCATAATATTTTGCCAATATCAACAAAAAATATTTGAACAGACACGTTTATCCTACCATGTTGCAAATCGCCCAACGTGGGGCTCTTATTAAGATTGAGAGTCTCATGCTCTACCGACTGAGCTAGCCGGGCAACGGTGCCCATCAAGGCGATGGGTACTCTAAGAAAACGTACCAAACAACGATAATTTCAAAAAATATTTAACAAAAAAGTAAATAATGGTGTGCTGTGTTAACAAGAAAAACAAGACATTTAAATTATGACAGTATTCCGCTATCAATCGCGTTAAAACAACTATGGCCACAAAAAGGTAATGCAGAATAAATTTATTCTTGTCTTCAATGTTGAACAAGATCATCCTACTTTTTTCTTGCCGAAAATTAGATTTAACCATCAATGGAATTTTCCATCCACATCAATGAAAGTAATTTCTCAGCATTAACAAAGCGTTTTTAAACATAGACGTTAATTTTTACGAGGTTGAAAATCTCGCCACGTGGGACACAAACCATTAACCTGAGATTAAGATTCTTAAGTTCTACTGCCTGAGTTATCCGGCAACAATGCCCACTTCGGCGATCAGTACTTAAGTAATTCGTCCTAAACAACAGTAATCTAAAAAAATCTAAGGAAAACGTAGATGTTGGTGCCCTGTGTGAGGGTCGAACTCACGACCTTTAGATTATGAGACTAACGCGCTACCTACTGCGCTAACAGGGCTACTTGCACAAGGGTTAGTGTAGAAAAATCTATTTTTTTTATCAAAGACTGAAGGCTAGCATACTCATTTTGTCTTATCAAAAATTAGTTTCAATGATCACCTGAAATTTCTTTTATATGGATAAAAATAATTTGCCAATAACAACAATAAATATTTGAACAGACACGTTTATCCTACCATGTTGCAAATCGCCCAACGTGGGGCTCGAACCCACGACCCTGAGATTAAGAGTCTCATGCTCTACCGACTGAGCTAGCCGGGCAACGGTGCCCATCAAGGCGATAGGTACTCTAATAAAACATCACAAACAACGATAATTTAAAAAATATTAAACAAAAAAGTAAATGTTGGTGTCGTGTGTGAGAGAAAAACAAGACATTTAAATTATGATAGTATTCCGCTATCATACGCGCTAAAACAACTATGAGCACACAAAGGTAATGCAGAATAAATTTATTCTAGTCTTCAATGCTGAACAAGATCATCCTATTTTTCTCTTGCCGAAAATTAGATTTAACCATCAATGGAATTTTCCATCCACATCAATGAAAGTAATTTCTCAGCATTAACAAAGCGCTTTTAAACATAGACGTTAATTTTTACGACGTTGAAAATCTCGCCACGTGGGACACAAACCAACAACCCTGAGATTAAGATTCTTAAGTTCTACTGCCTGAGTCATCCGGCAACGGCGCCCACTTCGGCGACCAGTACTTAAGTAATTCGTCCTAAACAACAGTAATCTAAAAAAATCTAAGGAAAACGTAGATGTTGGTGCCCTGTGTGAGGGTCAAACTCACGACCTTTAGATTATGAGACTAACGCGCTACCTACTGCGCTAACAGGGCTACTGGCACAAAGGTTAGTGTAGAAAAATCTATTTTTTTTATCAAAGACTGAAGGCTAGCATACTCATTTTGTCTTATCAAAAATTAGTTTCAATGATCACCTGAAATTTCTTCCATATGGATCATAATATTTTGCCAATATCAACAAAAAATATTTTAACAGACACGTTTATCCTACCATGTTGCAAATCGCCCAACGTTGGTCTCTTATTAAGATTAAGAGTCTCATGCTCTACCGACTGAGCTAGCCGGGCAACGGTGCCCATCAAGGCGATGGGTACTCTAATAAAACGTACCAAACAACGATAATTTACAAAATTTTTGACCAAAAAGTCAATGCTGGTGTCCTGTGTGACAGAGAAAAACAAGACAGTTAAAATATGACAGTATTCCGCTATCAATAGCGTAAAGAACACTATGGGAAGAAAAAGGTAATGCAGAATAAATTTATTCTAGTCTTCAATGCTGAACAAGATCATCCTACTTTTCTCTTGCCGAAAATTAGATTTAACCATCAATGGAATTTTCCATCCACATCAATGAAAGTAATTTCTCAGCATTAACAAAGCGCTTTTAAACATAGACGTTAATTTTTACGACGTTGAAAATCTCGCCACGTGGGACACAAACCAACAACCCTGAGATTAAGATTCTTAAGTTCTACTGCCTGAGTTATCCGGCAACGGTGCCCACTTCGGCGATCAGTACTTAAGTAATTCGTCGTAAACAACATTAATCTACAAAAATCTAAGGAAAACGTAGATGTTAGTGTTCTGTGTGAGGGTCGAACTCACGACCTATAGATTATGAGACTAACGCGCTACCTACTGCGCTAACAGGGTTACTGGCACAAAGGTTAGTGTAGAAAAATATATTTTTTTATCAAAGACTGAAGCTAGCATACTAAGTTTGTCTTATCAAAAATTAGTTTCAATGATCACCTGAAATTTCTTCCATATGGATCATAATATTTTTCCAATATCAACAAAAAATATTTGAACAGACACGTTTATCCTACCATGTTGCAAATCGCCCAACGTGGGGTTTGAACCCACGACCGTGAGATTAAGAATCTCATGCTCTACCGACTGAACTAGCCGGGCAACGGTGCCCATCAAGGCGATGGGTACTCTAATAAAACGTACCAAACAACGATAATTTACAAAATTTTTGACCAAAAAGTCAATGCTGGTGTCCTGTGTGACAGAGAAAAACAAGACAGTTAAAATATGACAGTATTCCGCTATCAATCGCGTAAAGAACACTATGGGAAGAAAAAGGTAATGCAGAATAAATTTATTCTAGTCTTCAATGCTGAACAAGATCATCCTACTTTTCTCTTGCCGAAAATTAGATTTAACCATCAATGGAATTTTCCATCCACATCAATGAAAGTAATTTCTCAGCATTAACAAAGCGCTTTTAAACATAGACGTTAATTTTTACGACGTTGAAAATCTTGCCACGTGGGACACAAACCAACAACCCTGAGATTAAGATTCTTAAGTTCTACTGCCTGAGTTATCGGGCAACGGTGCCCAGTTCGGCGATCAGTACTTAAGTAATTCGTGCTAAACAACAGTAATCTAAAAAAATCTAAGGAAAACGTAGATGTTGGTGCCGTGTGTTAGGGTCGAAATCACGACCTTTAGATTATGAGACAAACGCGCTACCTACTGCGCTAAAAGGACTACTGCCACAAAGGTTAGGTTAGAAAAATCTATTTTTTTTATCAAAGACTGAAGGCTAGAATACTAATTTTGTCTTATCAAAAACTAGTTTCAATGATCATCTAAAATTCTTCCATATGGATCACAACATTTTGCCCATGTCAAAAAAAAATATTTAAACAGAGACGTTCATCCTACCATGTTGCAAATCGCCCAACGTGGGGCTCGAACCCACGACCCTGAGATTAAGAGTCTGATGCTCTACCGACTGAGCTAGCCGGGCAACGGAGCCCATCAAGGCGATGGGTACTCTAATAAAACGTCACAAACAACGATAATTTACAAAATATTTAACAAAAAAATAAATGTTGGTGTGCTGTGTTACAAAGAAAAACAAGACATTTAAATTATGACATTATTCCGCTATCAATCGCGTTAAAACAACTATGGCCACAAAAAGGTAATGCAGATTAAATTTATTCTTGTCTTCAATGTTGAACAAGATCATCCTACTTTTTTCTTGCCGAAAATTAGATTTAACCATCAATGGAATTTTCCATCCACATCAATGAAAGTAATTTCTCAGCATTAACAAAGCGTTTTTAAACATAGACGTTAATTTTTACGACGTTGAAAATCTCGCCACGTGGGACACAAACCATTAACCTGAGATTAAGATTCTTAAGTTCTACTGCCTGAGTTATCCGGCAACGGTGCCCACTTCGGCGATCAGTACTTAAGTAATTCGTCCTAAACAACAGTAATCTAAAAAAATCTAAGGAAAACGTTGATGTTGGTGCCCTGTAAGAGGGTCGAACTCACGACCTTTAGATTATGAGACTAACGCGCTACCTACTGCGCTAACAGGGCTACAGGGGCTATCAAAGACTGAAGGCTAGCATACTCATTTTGTCTTATCAAAAATTAGTTTCAATGATGACCTGAAATTTCTTCCATATGGATAATAATAATTTGCCAATATCAACAATAAATATTTGAACAGACACGTTTATCCTACCATGGTTCAAATCGCCCAACGTGGGGCTCGAACCCACGACCCTGAGATTAAGAGTCTCATGCTCTACCGACTGACCTAGCCGGGCAACGGTGCCCATCAAGGCGATAGGTACTCTAATAAAACATCACAAACAACGATAATTTAAAAAATATCAAACAAAAAAGTAAATGTTGGTGTCGTGTGTGACAGAGAAAAACAAGACATTTAAATTATGATAGTATTCCGCTATCATACGCGCTAAAACAACTATGAGCACACAAAGGTAATGCAGAATAAATTTATTCTAGTCTTCAATGTTGAAGGAGATCATCCAACTTTTCTCTTGCCTAAAATTAGATTTAACCATCAATGGAATTTTCCATCCACATGAATGAAAGTAATTTCTCAGCATTAACAAAGCGTTTTTAAACATAGACGTTAATTTTTACGAGGTTGAAAATCTCGCCACGTGGGACACAAACCATTAACCCTGAGATTAAGATTCTTAAGTTCTACTGCCTGAGTTATCCGGCAACGGTGCCCAGTTCGGCGATCAGTATTTAAGTAATTCGTCCTAAACAACAGTAATCTAAAAAAATCTAAGGAAAACGTACATGTTGGTGCCCTGTGTGAGGGTCGAACTCACGACCTATAGATTATGAGACTAACGCGCTACCTACTGCGCTAACAGGGTTACTGGCACAAAGGTTAGTGTAGAAAAATCTATTTTTTTATCAAAGACTGAAGCTAGCATACTAAGTTTGTCTTATCAAAAATTAGTTTCAATGATCACCTGAAATTTCTTCCATATGGATCATAATATTTTTCCAATATCAACAAAAAATATTTGAACAGACACGTTTATCCTACCATGTTGCAAATCGCCCAACGTGGGGCTCGAACCCACGACCCTGAGATTAAGAATCTCATGCTCTACCGACTGAGCTAGCCGGGCAACGGTGCCCATCAAGGCGATGGGTACTCTAATAAAACGTACCAAACAACGATAATTTACAAAATTTTTGACCAAAAAGTCAATGCTGGTGTCCTGTGTGACAGAGAAAAACAAGACAGTTAAAATATGACAGTATTCCGCTATCAATCGCGTAAAGAACACTATGGGAAGAAAAAGGTAATGCAGAATAAATTTATTCTAGTCTTCAATGCTGAACAAGATCATCCTACTTTTCTCTTGCCAAAAATTAGATTTAACCATCAATGGAATTTTCCATCCACATCAATGAAAGTAATTTCTCAGCATTAACAAAGCGCTTTTAAACATAGACGTTAATTTTTACGACGTTGAAAATCTCGCCACGTGGGACACAAACCAACAACCCTGAGATTAAGATTCTTAAGTTCTACTGCCTGAGTTATCGGGCAACGGTGCCCAGTTCGGCGATCAGTACTTAAGTAATTCGTGCTAAACAACAGTGATCTACAAAAATCTAAGGAAAACGTAGATGTTGGTGCCCTGTGTGAGGGTCGAACTCACGACCTTTAGATTATGAGACTAACGCGCTACCTACTGCGCTAACAGGGCTACTGGCACAAAGGTTAGTGTAGAAAAATCTATTTTTTTATCAAAGACTGAAGGCTAGCATACTAATTTTGTCTTATCAAAAATTAATTTCAATGATCACCTGAAATTTCTTCCATATGGATCATAATATTTTGCCAATATCAACAAAAAATATTTGAACAGACACGTTTATCCTACCATGTTGCAAATCGCCCAACGTGGGGCTCTTATTAAGATTGAGAGTCTCATGCTCTACCGACTGAGCTAGCCGGGCAACCGTGCCCATCAAGGTGATGGGTACTCTAATAAAACGTACCAAACAACGATAATTTACAAAATTTTTGACCAAAAAGTCAATGCTGGTGTCCTTTGTGACAGAGAAAAACAAGACAGTTAAAATATGACAGTATTCCGCTATCAATCGCGTAAAGAACACTATGGGAAGAAAAAGGTAATGCAGAATAAATTTATTCTAGTCTTCAATGCTGAACAAGATCATCCTACTTTTCTCTTGCCGAAAATTAGATTTAACCATCAATGGAATTTTCCATCCACATCAATGAAAGTAATTTCTCAGCATTAACAAAGCGTTTTTAAACATAGACGTTAATTTTTACGACGTTGAAAATCTCGCCACGTGGACACAAACCATTAACCTGAGATTAAGATTCTTAAGTTCTACTGCCTGAGTTATCCGGCAACGGTGCCCAGTTCGGCGATCAGTACTTAAGTAATTCGTCCTAAACAACAGTAATCTAAAAAAATCTAAGGAAAACGTAGATGTCGGTGCCCTGTGTGAGGGTCGAATTCACGACCTTTAGACTATGAGACTAACGCGCTACCTACTGCGCTAACAGGGCTACTTGCACAAGGGTTAGTGTAGAAAAATCTATTTTTTTTATCAAAGACTGAAGGCTAGCATACTCATTTTGTCTTATCAAAAAATTGTTTCAATGATCACCTGAAATTTCTTCCATATGGATAAAAATAATTTGCCAATATCAACACTAAATATTTGAACAGACACGTTTATCCTACCATGTTGCAAATCGCCCAACGTGGGGCTCGAACCCACGACCCTGAGATTAAGAGTCTCATGCTCTACCGACTGAGCTAGCCGGGCAACGGTGCCCATCAAGGCGATAGGTACTCTAATAAAACATCACAAACAACGATAATTTAAAAAATATTAAACAAAAAAGTAAATGTTGGTGTCGTGTGTGACAGAGAAAAACAAGACATTTAAATTATGATAGTATTCCGCTATCATACGCGCTAAAACAACTATGAGCACACAAAGGTAATGCAGAATAAATTTATTCTAGTCTTCAATGTTGAAGGAGATCATCCAACTTTTCTCTTGCCTAAAATTAGATTTAACCATCAATGGAATTTTCCATCCACATCAATGAAAGTAATTTCTCAACATTAACAAAGCGCTTTTAAACATAGACGTTAATTTTTACGACGTTGAAAATCTCGCCACGTGGGACACAAACCAACAACCCTGAGATTAAGATTCTTAAGTTCTACTGCCTGAGTTATCCGGCAACGGTGCCTACTTCGGCGATCAGTACTTAAGTAATTCGTCGTAAACAACATTAATCTACAAAAATCTAAGGAAAACGTAGATGTTAGTGCCCTGTGTGAGGGTCGAACTCACGACCTTTAGATTATGAGACTAACGCGCTACCTACTGTGCTAACAGGACTACTGGCACAAAGGTTAGGTTAGAAAAATCTATTTTTTTTATCAAAGACTGAAGGCTAGAATACTAATTTTGTCTTATCAAAAACTAGTTTCAATGATCACCTAAAATTCTTCCATATGGATCATAATATTTTGCCCATGTCAAAAGAAAATATTTAAACAGAGACGTTCATCCTACCATGTTGCAAATCGCCCAAAGTGGGGCTCGAACCCACGACCCTGAGATTAAGAGTCTGATGCTCTACCGACGGAGCTAGCCGGGCAACGGTGCCCATCAAGGCGACGGGTACTCTAATAAAACGTCACAAACAACGATAATTTACAAAATATTTAACAAAAAAATAAATGCTGGTGTGCTGTGTTACAAAGAAAAACAAGACATTTAAATTATGACATTATTCCGCTATCAATCGCGTTAAAACAACTATGGCCACAAAAAGGTAATGCAGATTAAATTTATTCTTGTCTTCAATGTTGAACAAGATCATCCTACTTTTTTCTTGCCGAAAATTAGATTTAACCATCAATGGAATTTTCCATCCACATCAATGAAAGTAATTTCTCAGCATTAACAAAGCGTTTTTAAACATAGACGTTAATTTTTACGAGGTTGAAAATCTCGCCACGTGGGACACAAACCATTAACCCTGAGGTTAAGATTCCTAAGTTCTACTGCCTGAGTTATCCGGCAACGGTGCCCACTTCGGCGACCAGTACTTAAGTAATTCGTCCTAAACAACAGTAATCTAAAAAAATTTAAGGAAAACGTACATGTTGGTGCCCTGTGTGAGGGTCGAACTCACGACCTTTAGATTATGAGACTAACGCGCTACCTACTGCGCTAACAGGGCTTCTGGCACAAAGGTTAGTGTAGAAAAATCTATTTTTTTATCAAAGACTGAAGCTAGCATACTAAGTTTGTCTTATCAAAAATTAGTTTCAATGATCACCTGAAATTTCTTCCATATGGATCATAATATTTTTCCAATATCAACAAAAAATATTTGAACAGACACGTTTATCCTACCATGTTGCAAATCGCCCAACGTGGGGCTCGAACCCACGACCCTGAGATTAAGAGTCTCATGCTCTACCGACTGAGCTAGCCATGCAACGGTGCCAATCAAGGCGATGGGTACTCTAATAAAACGTACCAAACAACGATAATTTAAAAAATTTTTGACCAAAAAGTCAATGCTGGTGTCCTGTGTGACAGAGAAAAACAAGACAGTTAAAATATGACAGTATTCCGCTATCAATCGCGTAAAGAACACTATTGGAAGAAAAAGGTAATGCAGAATAAATTTATTCTAGTCTTCAATGCTGAACAAGATCACCCTACTTTTCTCTTGCTGAAAATTAGATTTAACCATCAATGGAATTTTCCATCCACATCAATGAAAGTAATTTCTCAGCATTAACAAAGCGCTTTTAAACATAGACGTTAATTGTTACGACGTTGAAAATCTCGCCACGTGGGACACAAACCAACAACCCTGAGACTAAGATTCTTAAGTTCTACTGCCTGAGTTATCGGGCAACGGTGCCCAGTTCGGCGATCAGTACTTAAGTAATTCGTCCTAAACAACAGTAATCTACAAAAATCTAAGGAAAACGTAGATGTTGGTGCCGTGTGTTAGGGTCGAACTCACGACCTTTAGATTATGAGACAAACGCGCTACCTACTGCGCTAAAAGGACTACTGCCACAAAGGTTAGGTTAGAAAAATCTATTTTTTTTATCAAAGACTGAAGGCTAGAATACTAATTTTGTCTTATCAAAAACTAGTTTCAATGATCATCTAAAATTCTTCCATATGGATCATAACATTTTGCCCATGTCAAAAAAAAATATTTAAACAGAGACGTTCATCCTACCATGTTGCAAATCGCCCAACGTGGGGCTCGAACCCACGACCCTGAGATTAAGAGTCTGATGCTCTACCGACTGAGCTAGCCGGGCAACGGTGCCCATCAAGGCGATGGGTACTCTAAGAAAACGTACCAAACAACGATAATTTCAAAAAATATTTAACAAAAAAGTAAATAATGGTGTGCTGTGTTAACAAGAAAAACAAGACATTTAAATTATGACAGTATTCCGCTATCAATCGCGTTAAAACAACTATGGCCACAAAAAGGTAATGCAGAATAAATTTATTCTTGTCTTCAATGTTGAACAAGATCATCCTACTTTTTTCTTGCCGAAAATTAGATTTAACCATCAATGGAATTTTCCATCCACATCAATGAAAGTAATTTCTCAGCATTAACAAAGCGTTTTTAAACATAGACGTTAATTTTTACGACGTTGAAAATCTCGCCACGTGGGACACAAACCATTAACCTGAGATTAAGATTCTTAAGTTCTACTGCCTGAGTTATCCGGCAACAATGCCCACTTCGGCGATCAGTACTTAAGTAATTCGTCCTAAACAACAGTAATCTAAAAAAATCTAAGGAAAACGTAGATGTTGGTGCCCTGTGTGAGGGTCGAACTCACGACCTTTAGATTATGAGACTAACGCGCTACCTACTGCGCTAACAGGGCTACTTGCACAAGGGTTAGTGTAGAAAAATCTATTTTTTTTATCAAAGACTGAAGGCTAGCATACTCATTTTGTCTTATCAAAAATTAGTTTCAATGATCACCTGAAATTTCTTTTATATGGATAAAAATAATTTGCCAATAACAACAATAAATATTTGAACAGACACGTTTATCCTACCATGTTGCAAATCGCCCAACGTGGGGCTCGAACCCACGACCCTGAGATTAAGAGTCTCATGCTCTACCGACTGAGCTAGCCGGGCAACGGTGCCCATCAAGGCGATAGGTACTCTAATAAAACACCACAAACAACGATAATTTAAAAAATATTAAACAAAAAAGTAAATGTTGGTGTCGTGTGTGAGAGAAAAACAAGACATTTAAATTATGATAGTATTCCGCTATCATACGCGCTAAAACAACTATGAGCACACAAAGGTAATGCAGAATAAATTTATTCTAGTCTTCAATGCTGAACAAGATCATCCTATTTTTCTCTTGCCGAAACTTAGATTTAACCATCAATGGAATTTTCCATCCACATCAATGAAAGTAATTTCTCAGCATTAACAAAGCGCTTTTAAACATAGACGTTAATTGTTACGACGTTGAAAATCTCGCCACGTGGGACACAAACCAACAACCCTGAGACTAAGATTCTTAAGTTCTACTGCCTGAGTTATCGGGCAACGGTGCCCAGTTCGGCGATCAGTACTTAAGTAATTCGTCCTAAACAACAGTAATCTACAAAAATCTAAGGAAAACGTAGATGTTAGTGTTCTGTGTGAGGGTCGAACTCACGACCTATAGATTATGAGACTAACGCGCTACCTACTGCGCTAACAGGGTTACTGGCACAAAGGTTAGTGTAGAAAAATCTATTTTTTTTATCAAAGACTGAAGGCTAGCATACTCATTTTGTCTTATCAAAAATTAGTTTTAATGATTACCTGAAATTTCTTCCATATGGATCATAATATTTTGCCAATATCAACAAAAAATATTTTAACAGACACGTTTATCCTACCATGTTGCAAATCGCCCAACGTTGGTCTCTTATTAAGATTAAGAGTCTCATGCTCTACCGACTGAGCTAGCCGGGCAACGGTGCCCATCAAGGCGATGGGTACTCTAATAAAACGTACCAAACAACGATAATTTACAAAATTTTTGACCAAAAAGTCAATGCTGGTGTCCTGTGTGACAGAGAAAAACAAGACAGTTAAAATATGACAGTATTCCGCTATCAATAGCGTAAAGAACACTATGGGAAGAAAAAGGTAATGCAGAATAAATTTATTCTAGTCTTCAATGCTGAACAAGATCATCCTACTTTTCTCTTGCCGAAAATTAGATTTAACCATCAATGGAATTTTCCATCCACATCAATGAAAGTAATTTCTCAGCATTAACAAAGCGCTTTTAAACATAGACGTTAATTTTTACGACGTTGAAAATCTCGCCACGTGGGACACAAACCAACAACCCTGAGATTAAGATTCTTAAGTTCTACTGCCTGAGTTATCCGGCAACGGTGCCCACTTCGGCGATCAGTACTTAAGTAATTCGTCGTAAACAACATTAATCTACAAAAATCTAAGGAAAACGTAGATGTTAGTGTTCTGTGTGAGGGTCGAACTCACGACCTATAGATTATGAGACTAACGCGCTACCTACTGCGCTAACAGGGTTACTGGCACAAAGGTTAGTGTAGAAAAATATATTTTTTTATCAAAGACTGAAGCTAGCATACTAAGTTTGTCTTATCAAAAATTAGTTTCAATGATCACCTGAAATTTCTTCCATATGGATCATAATATTTTTCCAATATCAACAAAAAATATTTGAACAGACACGTTTATCCTACCATGTTGCAAATCGCCCAACGTGGGGTTTGAACCCACGACCGTGAGATTAAGAATCTCATGCTCTACCGACTGAGCTAGCCGGGCAACGGTGCCCATCAAGGCGATGGGTACTCTAATAAAACGTACCAAACAACGATAATTTACAAAATTTTTGACCAAAAAGTCAATGCTGGTGTCCTGTGTGACAGAGAAAAACAAGACAGTTAAAATATGACAGTATTCCGCTATCAATCGCGTAAAGAACACTATGGGAAGAAAAAGGTAATGCAGAATAAATTTATTCTAGTCTTCAATGCTGAACAAGATCATCCTACTTTTCTCTTGCCGAAAATTAGATTTAACCATCAATGGAATTTTCCATCCACATCAATGAAAGTAATTTCTCAGCATTAACAAAGCGCTTTTAAACATAGACGTTAATTTTTACGACGTTGAAAATCTCGCCACGTGGGACACAAACCAACAACCCTGAGATTAAGATTCTTAAGTTCTACTGCCTGAGTTATCGGGTAACGGTGCCCAGTTCGGCGATCAGTACTTAAGTAATTCGTGCTAAACAACAGTAATCTACAAAAATCTAAGGAAAACGTAGATGTTGGTGCCCTGTGTGAGGGTCAAACTCACGACCTTTAGATTATGAGACTAACGCGCTACCTACTGCGCTAACAGGGCTACTGGCACAAAGGTTAGTGTAGAAAAATCTATTTTTTTTATCAAAGACTGAAGGCTAGCATACTCATTTTGTCTTATCAAAAATTAGTTTCAATGATCACCTGAAATTTCTTCCATATGGATCATAATATTTTGCCAATATCAACAAAAAATATTTTAACAGACACGTTTATCCTACCATGTTGCAAATCGCCCAACGTGGGTCTCTTATTAAGATTAAGAGTCTCATGCTCTACCGACTGAGCTAGCCGGGCAACGGTGCCCATCAAGGCGACGGGTACTCTAATAAAACGTCACAAACAACGATAATTTACAAAATATTTAACAAAAAAATAAATGCTGGTGTGCTGTGTTACAAAGAAAAACAAGACATTTAAATTATGACATTATTCCGCTATCAATCGCGTTAAAACAACTATGGCCACAAAAAGGTAATGCAGATTAAATTTATTCTTGTCTTCAATGTTGAACAAGATCATCCTACTTTTTTCTTGCCGAAAATTAGATTTAACCATCAATGGAATTTTCCATCCACATCAATGAAAGTAATTTCTCAGCATTAACAAAGCGTTTTTAAACATAGACGTTAATTTTTACGAGGTTGAAAATCTCGCCACGTGGGACACAAACCATTAACCCTGAGGTTAAGATTCCTAAGTTCTACTGCCTGAGTTATCCGGCAACGGTGCCCACTTCGGCGACCAGTACTTAAGTAATTCGTCCGAAACAACAGTAATCTAAAAAAATTTAAGGAAAACGTACATGTTGGTGCCCTGTGTGAGGGTCGAACTCACGACCTTTAGATTATGAGACTAACGCGCTACCTACTGCGCTAACAGGGCTTCTGGCACAAAGGTTAGTGTAGAAAAATCTATTTTTTTATCAAAGACTGAAGCTAGCATACTAAGTTTGTCTTATCAAAAATTAGTTTCAATGATCACCTGAAATTTCTTCCATATGGATCATAATATTTTTCCAATATCAACAAAAAATATTTGAACAGACACGTTTATCCTACCATGTTGCAAATCGCCCAACGTGGGGCTCGAACCCACGACCCTGAGATTAAGAGTCTCATGCTCTACCGACTGAGCTAGCCATGCAACGGTGCCAATCAAGGCGATGGGTACTCTAATAAAACGTACCAAACAACGATAATTTAAAAAATTTTTGACCAAAAAGTCAATGCTGGTGTCCTGTGTGACAGAGAAAAACAAGACAGTTAAAATATGACAGCATTCCGCTATCAATCGCGTAAAGAACACTATGGGAAGAAAAAGGTAATGCAGAATAAATTTATTCTAGTCTTCAATGCTGAACAAGGTCACCCTACTTTTCTCTTGCTGAAAATTAGATTTAACCATCAATGGAATTTTCCATCCACATCAATGAAAGTAATTTCTCAGCATTAACAAAGCGCTTTTAAACATAGACGTTAATTGTTACGACGTTGAAAATCTCGCCACGTGGGACACAAACCAACAACCCTGAGACTAAGATTCTTAAGTTCTACTGCCTGAGTTATCGGGCAACGGTGCCCAGTTCGGCGATCAGTACTTAAGTAATTCGTCCTAAACAATAGTAATCTACAAAAATCTAAGGAAAACGTAGATGTTGGTGCCGTGTGTTAGGGTCGAACTCACGACCTTTAGATTATGAGACAAACGCGCTACCTACTGCGCTAAAAGGACTACTGCCACAAAGGTTAGGTTAGAAAAATCTATTTTTTTTATCAAAGACTGAAGGCTAGAATACTAATTTTGTCTTATCAAAAACTAGTTTCAATGATCATCTAAAATTCTTCCATATGGATCATAACATTTTGCCCATGTCAAAAAAAAATATTTAAACAGAGACGTTCATCCTACCATGTTGCAAATCGCCCAACGTGGGGCTCGAACCCACGACCCTGAGATTAAGAATCTCATGCTCTACCGACTGAGCTAGCCGGGCAACGGTGCCCATCAAGGCGATGGGTACTCTAATAAAACGTACCAAACAACGATAATTTCAAAAAATATTTAACAAAAAAGTAAATAATGGTGTGCTGTGTTAACAAGAAAAACAAGACATTTAAATTATGACAGTATTCCGCTATCAATCGCGTTAAAACAACTATGGCCACAAAAAGGTAATGCAGAATAAATTTATTCTTGTCTTCAATGTTGAACAAGATCATCCTACTTTTTTCTTGCCGAAAATTAGATTTAACCATCAATGGAATTTTCCATCCACATCAATGAAAGTAATTTCTCAGCATTAACAAAGCGTTTTTAAACATAGACGTT
Organism: Muricea muricata; assembly: GCA_963855995.1. Taxonomy (NCBI): domain Eukaryota; kingdom Metazoa; phylum Cnidaria; class Anthozoa; order Malacalcyonacea; family Plexauridae; genus Muricea; species Muricea muricata. The sequence continues at coordinate 7,894,873 of OY979717.1, forward strand.
AATTTTTACGACGTTGAAAATCTCGCCACGTGGGACACAAACCATTAACCTGAGATTAAGATTCTTAAGTTCTACTGCCTGAGTTATCCGGCAACAATGCCCACTTCGGCGATCAGTACTTAAGTAATTCGTCCTAAACAACAGTAATCTAAAAAAATCTAAGGAAAACGTAGATGTTGGTGCCCTGTGTGAGGGTCGAACTCACGACCTTTAGATTATGAGACTAACGCGCTACCTACTGCGCTAACAGGGCTACTTGCACAAGGGTTAGTGTAGAAAAATCTATTTTTTTTATCAAAGACTGAAGGCTAGCATACTCATTTTGTCTTATCAAAAATTAGTTTCAATGATCACCTGAAATTTTGTTTTATATGGATAAAAATAATTTGCCAATAACAACAATAAATATTTGAACAGACACGTTTATCCTACCATGTTGCAAATCGCCCAACGTTGGGCTCGAACCCACGACCCTGAGATTAACAGTCTCATGCTCTACCGACTGAGCTAGCCGGGCAACGGTGCCCATCAAGGCGATAGGTACTCTAATAAAACATCACAAACAACGATAATTTAAAAAATATTAAACAAAAAAGTAAATGTTGGTGTCGTGTGTGAGAGAAAAATAAGACATTTAAATTATGATAGTATTCCGCTATCATACGCGCTAAAACAACTATGAGCACACAAAGGTAATGCAGAATAAATTTATTCTAGTCTTCAATGCTGAACAAGATCATCCTATTTTTCTCTTGCCGAAAATTAGATTTAACCATCAATGGAATTTTCCATCCACATCAATGAAAGTAATTTCTCAGCATTAACAAAGCGCTTTTAAACATAGACGTTAATTTTTACGACGTTGAAAATCTCGCCACGTGGGACACAAACCAACAACCCTGAGATTAAGATTCTTAAGTTCTACTGCCTGAGTTATCCGGCAACGGCGCCCACTTCGGCGACCAGTACTTAAGTAATTCGTCCTAAACAACAGTAATCTAAAAAAATCTAAGGAAAACGTAGATGTTGGTGCCCTGTGTAAGGGTCAAACTCACGACCTTTAGATTATGAGACTAACGCGCTACCTACTGCGCTAACAGGGCTACTGGCACAAAGGTTAGTGTAGAAAAATCTATTTTTTTTATCAAAGACTGAAGGCTAGCATACTCATTTTGTCTTATCAAAAATTAGTTTCAATGATCGCCTGAAATTTCTTCCATATGGATCATAATATTTTTCCAATATCAACAAAAAATATTTGAACAGACACGTTTATCCTACCATGTTGCAAATCGCCCAACGTGGGGCTCGAACCCACGACCCTGAGATTAAGAATCTCATGCTCTACCGACTGAGCTAGCCGGGCAACGGTGCCCATCAAGGCGATGGGTACTCTAATAAAACGTACCAAACAACGATAATTTACAAAATTTTTGACCAAAAAGTCAATGCTGGTGTCCTGTGTGACAGAGAAAAACAAGACAGTTAAAATATGACAGTATTCCGCTATCAATCGCGTAAAGAACACTATGGGAAGAAAAAGGTAATGCAGAATAAATTTATTCTAGTCTTCAATGCTGAACAAGATCATCCTACTTTTCTCTTGCCGAAAATTAGATTTAACCATCAATGGAATTTTCCATCCACATCAATGAAAGTAATTTCTCAGCATTAACAAAGCGCTTTTAAACATAGACGTTAATTTTTACGACGTTGAAAATCTCGCCACGTGGGACACAAACCAACAACCCTGAGATTAAGATTCTTAAGTTCTACTGCCTGAGTTATCGGGCAACGGTGCCCAGTTCGGCGATCAGTACTTAAGTAATTCGTGCTAAACAACAGTAATCTACAAAAATCTAAGGAAAACGTAGATGTTGGTGCCCTGTGTGAGGGTCGAACTCACGACCTTTAGATTATGAGACTAACGCGCTACCTACTGCACTAACAGGACTACTGGCACAAAGGTTAGGTTAGAAAAATCTATTTCTTTTATCAAAGACTGAAGGCTAGAATACTAATTTTGTCTTATCAAAAACTAGTTTCAATGATCACCTAAAATTCTTCCATATGGATCATAACATTTTGCCCATGTCAAAAAAAAATATTTAAACAGAGACGTTCATCCTACCATGTTGCAAATCGCCCAACGTGGGGCTCGAACCCACGACCCTGAGATTAAGAGTCTGATGCTCTACCGACTGAGCTATCCGGGCAACGGTGGCCATCAAGGCGATGGGTACTCTAATAAAACGTCACAAAAAACGATAATTTACAAAATATTTAACAAAAAAATAAATGTTGGTGTGCTGTGTTACAAAGAAAAACAAGACATTTAAATTATGACATTATTCCGCTATCAATCGCGTTAAAACAACTATTTATTATTATTATTATTATTATTATTATTAAAAATACACACATTAAGTAGCTTAGACAGCTAAATTGTTATATGATTTACATGAAAAAGAGAGACGAAATCAATTATATGTATATAAGTACAATTACAGAGTTTTTGTAAAACTACAATCTATATTAAAAATAATTAATTAAAAGTGCCCCAGAATACCAAAGCCATAGTAGTTCAATAGTAAAAATATTTGAAATCCAAGAAAAAACCATTAATTATTGTCAAAAGCCATATTGTATTTGCGGATCGCATATACTAAAGGACTATTGTTAAAACGTTCTGTTTTGCATTTAAAAAATTTAAAATTTATTTTCATTAAGTCTCGTGTGTTTCTCCCGTACCAGACCGACAATAGGTGGCAGAAGATCGTTTAGTTTGTGGGTTGGCTGTTTCATGTCTTTTATTAAATTTACACACACTATATCTCTTCTGTATTCTAGAGTCTGCAAACCACATTCAGTTATTGCCTGTTTGTAAGTCTTTCTTGGACATATTATTTTCATAGCGCGCCTTTGAATTCTCTCTATATCTTTAGACTGTTCCTGTGTCAGGCCACCATGGCAAATTTGAGCTCCAAATTCCACAATTGATCTGATAGCCGAGATATAAAATATCTTTCAGTCTTCTCGTGGAGCATTGTACCCTTTAAGAGTTTTTAAAAAATATAACCGCTTAGCTGCCTTCTTTACAACGTATTCCGTGTTTGATTTCCACTTGAGGTCATCATCTATCCATAAACCAAGTAATTTATAAGAGCTAACTCTTTCAAGGACACAGTCATTTATTTTCATTGCAGGAATAACTGTTCTATCTTTTCGAAAGTCAATGATCATTTCTTTACATTTTTTTGCGTTTAATACCATTTTCTCGTTTTCCGCAAAGGTTTTTACTGACTCAATTTTCTTGGGTATGTTCCCAATTTCCATTCCAGAAACGTGATAATGAACATCTAACGCCTCCCAACTCGTGGTATCGTCCATGAAGAGAATCGTATCACCATCCACAACAACATCCTCGTTTCCAACAACTTGTTCTATAACACTAGGTAGCATATTAATTTTAATTACAAAGGCAATTGGTCCCAATTTACTGCCCTGTGGGACGCCCCCAGTAACATTTTCAAAATCAGATGTTTCTTTCCCAAACTGTGTGAAATGAGATCGCTCATTCAAGTACGAAGCAAACCATTTTATCAAGGCGGGTCTTACACCCATTGATCTCATGTTTTCTAGCAATTTATTGTGATCGATGAGGTCGAAAGCCTTGCGAAAGTCGAGGAAGACTATCCTAATCACTCTATGCCTTTCGTCCATTAATTTGTGCCAATTATGTAATAAATTAACTAAGGCATTAACTGTCGATGATCGCGGTAAACCACCATATTGAGAATCCGAAATTTTCCCAGTGGTATCATCATACATCCACTTAACTGCAAAGGTTTCTTGGATTTTTGCCAGGACACTTGTTAAAGCAATTGGTCTTAAATCTTCTGCAAGCGTACAAGGTATTGATTTTGGAATACCCGACACTTTATAATTCTTCCAAACTTTAGGAAAAGTTTTAGATTGAAAGGATTCATTGAAGATTTCGGTCAAGGGTACAGCAAAGTACTTTGCAAAGGTCTTCAAAAATTTTCAGTAATGGATCGTTAGGGCCAGGTGCTTTATTAACATTAATTTTTTGCAGTTCTTGTTGCACTTCATCGACGGTGATTAGTGGCAAATTTTCCGCGCAATGAAGTTCTAGCCATTCTTTTCCCACTTTTGGGTAATCCTTAGTTAAGTTTGCAAAGAAATGGTTTATGAAGCAAGCAGACCGTTTATCATCCATCAACAGCCCAGTAGAGGGATCCACCATCGTTGCTTTAGCCGACTTTTTGCCAATCAAACGCTTAATGACTTTCCACCAAGATTTTGGGCGATTTTTTACGTTTGGACCTACTTTATTCTCGTAGAAAAAGGTTTTTGCTTTCCTAATCTCTGCCGAAATCTGACTTCTGAGCTTCTTTACACATTCGATATTTTTTCTTTTAAAAGCCATGTTCCTTTTAGAAATCAGGCGTTTTATTTTTGGTGTCATAAAGGGTTTGTCCTTACTGTGCATTCTGACTGTCCTTTCCGGAAAATGTTCAGAGATCATATTATTAGTAATGTGCAGAAACGTATTAACTTTTTCATCGGTACCAGAGATGTTGAGCACAGAAGACCAATCGTAATTTGCTAATAAGGCATCAAAACGTTCTAACTGCTGTTGTCGAAACTTTCTTACTTTAATTTTAACCGTATTTCCTTTTTCTGAAATGTTACACTTAGATTTCCAGATAATGATGTTGTGGTCCGAAGTTGAAAGTGGAGCCACAATTGCCGGAGTCTGGTAATAATCAGCCATATTAGTAAAAATTAAATCCAATGTACTGGTGTCTCTAGTAGGGTGCATTACAATTTGTTTCAAATTACAGTGTCTCTCTAAACGTTTCTGTTGGAAGCCATTACTAGCCGGATTGAAGTCACCTCCGAGAATAATGGCAGTATTTGGGCTTTCGACGCAGAGCTTGTCATAACAAGTGATAAAATAGTCATAAAAATTATCGATCTCAGATGTAAGTAGACTTGGAGGAAGGTATACACATCCCAATGCAATCCTTGAAATTGATCTTGGTAGCCACTTCGGCCGGATAGTAACCCATAAACATTCAAAGAATTGATCGTTTAAATCATCACGTATTTTTAATGGTATATCATGATTAATATAAATTGCTACTCCCCCGCCTCTTCCACACAATCGGTCTCTTCTGACAATGTTTAGGCCAGAAACGTTAACAATCTCATCAGGGACCGAGTCTGTTAGCCATGTTTCTGTCACGAAAATTAGGTCTGCTCTGTAGCTTTCCTTAAGGATTTCAAGTTCATTTACTTTATTAGCTAATGATCTTGCATTCGACAACATTAGGTTAGGAAAAGCTCTTTCATTTCCTTTCACAGATTTTCCGCCTGAGACTCTATCAGAATTGATAGAGACCTCGTTTAGATTGTTATAATCAGTTCTAATAATAGGGACGTTAACAAGATTGCCAAAATTTCGTGTGCGCATCGATTTTGTTCGGCTGAAATGCTGACCTCTGGGCCTACCCATACCAAGTACTGTAGGAATGCTTTGCATGTGTTTCTCTGCCATTATACGTATGTTGTATATTCCTCCGTTTGGGGCATATTATTAATTCTCTGTACAACAGGTTTTCTTTTGTCGTTTTGTCGCCAAGGCTTGCAATATACATACATAGGCCAAAACGTTTTCTCCTGAACTTTCGAAACTGATGCTATAGGTATGCCGATTTTTGCCGAGATTGTCCCCTTACGTTTGCTTGGGAAAACAGATATATGGCTAGGAATGACATTTCGCCTCGAAAGGTACAAGCTTATTTGTTTTTCCTTTACATGCTCTGAAATTCCTGACACAAAGAAAGACTTAAATTTTTTCCGTTTTCGTTGTACACCGACAAAACCATCAGTGTTGGTTAGCATTTCATCACAGTTTTCTTTAGGATTATCGGAAGATTTTGATATCAACTGAGACGAAATATTTGCATTGTTAGATTTTAAAACTTCTGCATATGTTAATTTTTTCTTGCTATTACATCTCCTTTGTCCAGCGTCGCCCCGCAACTCATCCAGGGTAACATAACAAGCTCCATTGTCATTATTACTCAAAATGTTTTTTTCCCCTGGGGGAAAATAGACATTTTTATTTGTAGGAAGATCAAACTGATCGTGTATAGTGGATGCAATTGCTGAGGGGACGACCAAGGGGTTTTCTGTATTGGTGTTTTTTGAATATTTGGATAGGGCGCCCTCATTAACATCTTTAGATTCAACTATTGAAACATCACGAGCAGCTGTAGGCGTTGTGTTTTGGTCCATTAGAGTTAGGCCCATTAGACCAATTGGCCCTTTAGAATTAGGCAATGAATTCTGATTGTTATTAGTATCCTCATTCTTCTCTACTTGAGTTGTTTCTACAAGGCTCTGCTCTCGTTCGTGATCATAACTCACGTTATTTTTATTAAATATTAATTGACATTTATCCTCGTTTAGGAGACGCACCGAGGCTTCTAGGCTTGCTTTCTCTTCATTAAGCGATTTGATTTTTATATTTAGATCGGCAATAGTGCCTGCTAGCCCATTCATGCATGCTAAGTACTCAGCATTTTCTTCCCTAAGATTTGCGTTTTCTGAAGACATAACTTCATACTCATTTCGAAGCTTATACAACTCTAAGCGTGTAGTATCACTCGATGATTGAAGGGTTTTGCATTTAGATTCTAGATTATCTATAGAAATTTTGTTTTGTTCTGTAACTTCTTTTAGTTGTTGGAATTGAAGTTTGAAATCATTTAACGATTCACTAACTTTGTCGTTATTATGCAAATTGGAACATTCGAACCTGCTACACGTTTCCCCTTCACTTGAACTTGATTTTAACTGAATTTTCCTGTATAAGTCTTCTTCTATTTGCTTTGCTCCAGATCCTTGAAATAACAATGTTTTTTTACCTTGATACCATTTTATTTTTACAATATCACCCTCGGTTGAGATTTCATTCTCGTTTGTAAATGCTCTCGCAATTCCGCCGGGAGAAGACCACTTTCCAGATAAATTCAAATCATCAGCGATGAAACGTTTAAGCGATTCCAAATCGCCTCGCCACTTAAGTTTAGAATCTTCGATAATAAGATATTTATTCTTATTTTGCTCCATGGTTCAATTCCAGGGTCTGGTTAGTAATAAAGTAAATAGTTATATAAAATATAAGGAGCTCAAAAATACACGTCTGTCCACCATAAATCAATCAGCATGAATCAATCAGCATGAATCATATGGCCACAAAAAGGTAATGCAGATTAAATTTATTCTTGTCTTCAATGTTGAACAAGATCATCCTACTTTTTTCTTGCCGAAAATTAGATTTAACCATCAATGGAATTTTCCATCCACATCAATGAAAGTAATTTCTCAGCATTAACAAAGCGTTTTTAAACATAGACGTTAATTTTTACGACGTTGAAAATCTCACCACGTGGGACACAAACCATTAACCTGAGATTAAGATTCTTAAGTTCTACTGCCTGAGTTATCCGGCAACGGTGCCCACTTCGGCGATCAGTACTTAAGTAATTCGTCCTAAACAACAGTAACCTAAAAAAATCTAAGGAAAACGTAGATGTTGGTGCCCTGTGTGAGGGTCGAACTCACGACCTTTAGATTATGAGACTAACGCGCTACCTACTGCGCTAACAGGGCTACTTGCACAAGGGTTAGTGTAGAAAAATCTATTTTTTTTATCAAAGACTGAAGGCTAGCATACTCATTTTGTCTTATCAAAAAATTGTTTCAATGATGACCTGAAATTTCTTCCATATGGATAAAAATAATTTGCCAATATCAACACTAAATATTTGAACAGACACGTTTATCCTACCATGTTGCAAATCGCCCAACGTGGGGCTCGAACTCACGACCCTGAGATTAAGAGTCTCATGCTCTACCGACTGAGCTAGCCGGGCAACGGTGCCCATCTAGGCGATAGGTACTCTAATAAAACATCACAAACAACGATAATTTAAAAAATATTAAACAAAAAAGTAAATGTTGGTGTCGTGTGTGACAGAGAAAAACAAGACATTTAAATTATGATAGTATTCCGCTATCATACGCGCTAAAACAACTATGAGCACACAAAGGTAATGCAGAATAAATTTATTCTAGTCTTCAATGCTGAACAAGATCATCCTATTTTTCTCTTGCCGAAAATTAGATTTAACCATCAATGGAATTTTCCATCCACATCAATGAAAGTAATTTCTCAGCATTAACAAAGCGCTTTTAAACATAGACGTTAATTTTTACGACGTTGAAAATCTCGCCACGTGGGACACAAACCAACAACCCTGAGATTAAGATTCTAAAGTTCTACTGCCTGAGTTATCCGGCAACGGCGCCCACTTCGGCGACCAGTACTTAAGTAATTCGTCCTAAACAACAGTAATCTAAAAAAATCTAAGGAAAACGTAGATGTTGGTGCCCTGTTTGAGGGTCAAACTCACGACCTTTAGATTATGAGACTAACGCGCTACCTACTGCGCTAACAGGGCTACTGGCACAAAGGTTAGTGTAGAAAAATCTATTTTTTTATCAAAGACTGAAGGCTAGCATACTAATTTTGTCTTATCAAAAATTAGTTTCAATGATCACCTGAAATTTCTTCCATATGGATCATAATATTTTGCCAATATCAACAAAAAATATTTGAACAGACACGTTTATCCTACCATGTTGCAAATCGCCCAACGTGGGGCTCGAACCCACGACCCTGAGATTAAGAGTCTCATGCTCTACCGACTGAGCTAGCCGGGCAACGGTGCCCATCAAGGCGATGGGTACTCTAATAAAACGTACCAAACAACGATAATTTAAAAAATTTTTGACCAAAAGGTCAATGCTGGTGTCCTGTGTGACAGAGAAAAACAAGACAGTTAAAATATGAAAGTATTCCGCTATCAATCGCGTAAAGAACACTATGGGAAGAAAAAGGTAATGCAGAATAAATTTATTCTAGTCTTCAATGCTGAACAAGATCATCCTACTTTTCTCTTGCCGAAAATTAGATTTAACCATCAATGGAATTTTCCATCCACATCAATGAAAGTAATTTCTCAGCATTAACAAAGCGCTTTTAAACATAGACGTTAATTTTTACGATGTTCAAAATCTCGCCACGTGGGACACAAACCAACAACCCTGAGATTAAGATTCTTAAGTTCTACTGAGTTATCGGGCAACGGTGCCCAGTTCGGCGATCAATACTTAAGTAATTCGTCCTAAACAACAGTAATCTACAAAAATCTAAGGAAAACGTAGATGTTGGTGCCCTGTGTGAGGGTCGAACTCACGACCTTTAGATTATGAGACTAACGCGCTACCTACTGCGCTAACAGGACTACTGGCACAAAGGTTAGGTTAGAAAAATCTATTTTTTTTATCAAAGACTGAAGGCTAGAATACTAATTTTGTCTTATAAAAAACTAGTTTCAATGATCACCTAAAATTCTTCCATTTGGATCATAACATTTTGCCCATGTCAAAAAAAAATATTTAAACAGAGACGTTCATCCTACCATGTTGCAAATTGCCCAACGTGGGGCTCGAACCCACGACCCTGAGATTAAGAGTCTGATGCTCTACCGACTGAGCTAGCCGGGCAACGGAGCCCATCAAGGCGATGGGTACTCTAATAAAACGTACCAAACAACGATAATTTCAAAAAATATTTAACAAAAAAGTAAATAATGGTGTGCTGTGTTAACAAGAAAAACAAGACATTTAAATTATGACAGTATTCCGCTATCAATCGCGTTAAAACAACTATGGCCACAAAAAGGTAATGCAGAATAAATTTATTCTTGTCTTCAATGTTGAACAAGATCATCCTACTTTTTTCTTGCCGAAAATTAGATTTAACCATCAATGGAATTTTCCATCCACATCAATGAAAGTAATTTCTCAGCATTAACAAAGCGTTTTTAAACATAGACGTTAATTTTTACGACGTTTAAAATCTCGCCACGTGGGACACAAACCATTAACCTGAGATTAAGATTCTTAAGTTCTACTGCCTGAGTTATCCGGCAACAATGCCCACTTCGGCGATCAGTACTTAAGTAATTCGTCCTAAACAACAGTAATCTAAAAAAATCTAAGGAAAACGTAGATGTTGGTGCCCTGTGTGAGGGTCGAACTCACGACCTTTAGATTATGAGACTAACGCGCTACCTACTGCGCTAACAGGGCTACTTGCACAAGGGTTAGTGTAGAAAAATCTATTTTTTTTATCAAAGACTGAAGGCTAGCATACTCATTTTGTCTTATCAAAAATTAGTTTCAATAATCACCTGAAATTTCTTCCATATGGATAAAAATAATTTGCCAATATCAACAATAAATATTTGAACAGACACGTTTATCCTACCATGTTGCAAATCGCCCAACGTGGGGCTCGAACCCACGACCCTGAGATTAAGAGTCTCATGCTCTACCGACTGAGCTAGCCGGGCAACGGTGCCCATCAAGGCGATAGGTACTCTAATAAAACATCACAAACAACGATAATTTAAAAAATATAAAACAAAAAAGTAAATGTTGGTGTCGTGTGTGAGAGAAAAACAAGACATTTAAATTATGATAGTATTCCGCTATCATACGCGCTAAAACAACTATGAGCACACAAAGGTAATGCAGAATAAATTTATTCTAGTCTTCAATGCTGAACAAGATCATCCTATTTTTCTCTTGCCGAAAATTAGATTTAACCATCAATGGAATTTTCCATCCACATCAATGAAAGTAATTTCTCAGCATTAACAAAGCGTTTTTAAACATAGACGTTAATTTTTACGACGTTGAAAATCTCGCCACGTGGGACACAAACCATTAACCTGAGATTAAGATTCTTAAGTTCTACTGCCTGAGTTATCCGGCAACGGTGCCCACTTCGGCGATCAGTACTTAAGTAATTCGTCCTAAACAACAGTAACCTAAAAAAATCTAAGGAAAACGTAGATGTTGGTGCCCTGTGTGAGGGTCGAACTCACGACCTTTAGATTATGAGACTAACGCGCTACCTACTGCGCTAACAGGGCTACTTGCACAAGGGTTAGTGTAGAAAAATCTATTTTTTTTATCAAAGACTGAAGGCTAGCATACTCATTTTGTCTTATCAAAAAATTGTTTCAATGATCACCTGAAATTTCTTCCATATGGATAAAAATAATTTGCCAATATCAACACTAAATATTTGAACAGACACGTTTATCCTACCATGTTGCAAATCGCCCAACGTGGGGCTCGAACCCACGACCCTGAGATTAAGAGTCTCATGCTCTACCGACTGAGCTAGCCGGGCAACGGTGCCCATCAAGGCGATAGGTACTCTAATAAAACATCACAAACAACGATAATTTAAAAAATATTAAACAAAAAAGTAAATGTTGGTGTCGTGTGTGACAGAGAAAAACAAGACATTTAAATTATGATAGTATTCCGCTATCATACGCGCTAAAACAACTATGAGCACACAAAGGTAATGCAGAATAAATTTATTCTAGTCTTCAATGCTGAACAAGATCATCCTATTTTTCTCTTGCCGAAAATTAGATTTAACCATCAATGGAATTTTCCTTCCACATCAATGAAAGTAATTTCTCAGCATTAACAAAGCGCTTTTAAACATAGACGTTAATTTTTACGACGTTGAAAATCTCGCCACGTGGGACACAAACCAACAGCCCTGAGATTAAGATTCTTAAGTTCTACTGCCTGAGTTCTCCGGCAACGGCGCCCACTTCGGCGACCAGTACTTAAGTAATTCGTCCTAAACAACAGTAATCTAAAAAAATCTAAGGAAAACGTAGATGTTGGTGCCCTGTTTGAGGGTCAAACTCACGACCTTTAGATTATGAGACTAACGCGCTACCTACTGCGCTAACAGGGCTACTGGCACAAAGGTTAGAGTAGAAAAATCTATTTTTTTATCAAAGACTGAAGGCTAGCATACTAATTTTGTCTTATCAAAAATTAGTTTCAATGATCACCTGAAATTTCTTCCATATGGATCATAATATTTTGCCAATATCAACAAAAAATATTTGAACAGACACGTTTATCCTACCATGTTGCAAATCGCCCAACGTGGGGCTCGAACCCACGACCCTGAGATTAAGAGTCTCATGCTCTACCGACTGAGCTAGCCGGGCAACGGTGCCCATCAAGGCGATGGGTACTGTAATAAAACGTACCAAACAACGATAATTTAAAAAATTTTTGACCAAAAGGTCAATGCTGGTGTCCTGTGTGACAGAGAAAAACAAGACAGTTAAAATATGAAAGTATTCCGCTATCAATCGCGTAAAGAACACTATGGGAAGAAAAAGGTAATGCAGATTAAATTTATTCTAGTCTTCAATGCTGAACAAGATCATCCTACTTTTCTCTTGCCGAAAATTAGATTTAACCATCAATGGAATTTTCCATCCACATCAATGAAAGTAATTTCTCAGCATTAACAAAGCGCTTTTAAACATAGACGTTAATTTTTACGATGTTCAAAATCTCGCCACGTGGGACACAAACCAACAACCCTGAGATTAAGATTCTTAAGTTCTACTGAGTTATCGGGCAACGGTGCCCAGTTCGGCGATCAATACTTAAGTAATTCGTCCTAAACAACAGTAATCTAAAAAAATCTAAGGAAAACGTAGATGTTGGTGCCCTGTGTGAGGGTCGAACTCACGACCTTTAGATTATGAGACTAACGCGCTACCTACTGCGCTAACAGGACTACTGGCACAAAGGTTAGGTTAGAAAAATCTATTTTTTTTATCAAAGACTGAAGGCTAGAATACTAATTTTGTCTTATAAAAAACTAGTTTCAATGATCACCTAAAATTCTTCCATTTGGATCATAACATTTTGCCCATGTCAAAAAAAAATATTTAAACAGAGACGTTCATCCTACCATGTTGCAAATCGCCCAACGTGGGGCTCGAACCCACGACCCTGAGATTAAGAGTCTGATGCTCTACCGACTGAGCTAGCCGGGCAACGGAGCCCATCAAGGCGATGGGTACTCTAATAAAACGTACCAAACAACGATAATTTCAAAAAATATTTAACAAAAAAGTAAATAATGATGTGCTGTGTTAACAAGAAAAACAAGACATTTAAATTATGACAGTATTCCGCTATCAATCGCGTTAAAACAACTATGGCCACAAAAAGGTAATGCAGAATAAATTTATTCTTGTCTTCAATGTTGAACAAGATCATCCTACTTTTTTCTTGCCGAAAATTAGATTTAACCATCAATGGAATTTTCCATCCACATCAATGAAAGTAATTTCTCAGCATTAACAAAGCGTTTTTAAACATAGACGTTAATTTTTACGACGTTGAAAATCTCGCCACGTGGGACACAAACCATTAACCTGAGATTAAGATTCTTAAGTTCTACTGCCTGAGTTATCCGGCAACAATGCCCACTTCGGCGATCAGTACTTAAGTAATTCGTCCTAAACAACAGTAATCTAAAAAAATCTAAGGAAAACGTAGATGTTGGTGCCCTGTGTGAGGGTCGAACTCACGACCTTTAGATTATGAGACTAACGCGCTACCTACTGCGCTAACAGGGCTACTTGCACAAGGGTTAGTGTAGAAAAATCTATTTTTTTTATCAAAGACTGAAGGCTAGCATACTCATTTTGTCTTATCAAAAATTAGTTTCAATGATCACCTGAAATTTCTTCCATATGGATAAAAATAATTTGCCAATATCAACAATAAATATTTGAACAGACACGTTTATCCTACCATGTTGCAAATCGCCCAACGTGGGGCTCGAACCCACGACCCTGAGATTAAGAGACTCATGCTCTACCGACTGAGCTAGCCGGGCAACGGTGCCCATCAAGGCGATAGGTACTCTAATAAAACATCACAAACAACGATAATTTAAAAAATATTAAACAAAAAAGTAAATGTTGGTGTCGTGTGTGAGAGAAAAACAAGACATTTAAATTATGATAGTATTCCGCTATCATACGCGCTAAAACAACTATGAGCACACAAAGGTAATGCAGAATAAATTTATTCTAGTCTTCAATGCTGAACAAGATCATCCTATTTTTCTCTTGCCGAAAATTAGATTTAACCATCAATGGAATTTTCCATCCACATCAATGAAAGTAATTTCTCAGCATTAACAAAGCGCTTTTAAACATAGACGTTAATTTTTACGACGTTGAAAATCTCGCCACGTGGGACACAAACCATTAACCCTGAGATTAAGATTCTTAAGTTCTACTGCCTGAGTTATCCGGCAACGGCGCCCACTTCGGCGACCAGTACTTAAGTAATTCGTCCTAAACAACAGTAATCTAAAAAAATCTAAGGAAAACGTAGATGTTGGTGCCCTGTGTGAGGGTCAAACTCACGACCTTTAGATTATGAGACTAACGCGCTACCTACTGCGCTAACAGGGCTACTGGCGCAAAGGTTAGTGTAGAAAAATCTATTTTTTTTATCAAAGACTGAAGGCTAGCATACTAATTTTGTCTTATCAAAAATTAGTTTCAATGATCACCTGAAATTTCTTCCATATGGATCATAATATTTTGCCAATATCAACAAAAAATATTTGAACAGACACGTTTATCCTACCATGTTGCAAATCGCCCAACGTGGGGCTCGAACCCACGACCCTGAGATTAAGAGTCTGATGCTCTACCGACTGAGCTAGCCGGGCAACGGAGCCCATCAAGGCGATGGGTACTCTAATAAAACGTACCAAACAACGATAATATCAAAAAATATTTAACAAAAAAGTAAATAATGGTGTGCTGTGTTAACAAGAAAAACAAGACATTTAAATTATGACAGTATTCCGCTATCAATCGCGTTAAAACAACTATGGCCACAAAAAGGTAATGCAGAATAAATTTATTCTTGTCTTCAATGTTGAACAAGATCATCCTACTTTTTTCTTGCCGAAAATTAGATTTAACCATCAATGGAATTTTCCATCCACATCAATGAAAGTAATTTCTCAGCATTAACAAAGCGCTTTTAAACATAGACGTTAATTTTTACGACGTTGAAAATCTCGCCACGTGGGACACAAACCATTAACCCTGAGATTAAGATTCTTAAGTTCTACTGCCTGAGTTATCCGGCAACGGCGCCCACTTCGGCGACCAGTACTTAAGTAATTCGTCCTAAACAACAGTAATCTAAAAAAATCTAAGGAAAACGTAGATATTGGTGCCCTGTGTGAGGGTCAAACTCACGACCTTTAGATTATGAGACTAACGCGCTAGCTACTGCGCTAACAGGGCTACTGGCACAAAGGTTAGTGTAGAAAAATCTATTTTTTTTATAAAAGACTGAAGGCTAGCATACTAATTTTGTCTTATCAAAAATTAGTTTCAATGATCACCTGAAATTTCTTCCATATGGATCATAATATTTTGCCAATATCAACAAAAAATATCTGAACAGACACGTTTATCCTACCATGTTGCAAATCGCCCAACGTGGGGCTCGAACCCACGACCCTGAGATTAAGAGTCTCATGCTCTACCGACTGAGCTAGCCGGGCAACGGTGCCCATCAAGGCGATGGGTACTCTAATAAAACGTACCAAACAACGATAATTTAAAAAATTTTTGACCAAAAAGTCAATGCTGGTGTCCTGTGTGACAGAGAAAAACAAGACAGTTAAAATATGAAAGTATTCCGCTATCAATCGCGTAAAGAACACTATGGGAAGAAAAAGGTAATGCAGAATAAATTTATTCTAGTCTTCAATGCTGAACAAGATCATCCTACTTTTCTCTTGCCGAAAATTAGATT
Source organism: Muricea muricata (assembly GCA_963855995.1). Lineage (NCBI taxonomy): Eukaryota > Metazoa > Cnidaria > Anthozoa > Malacalcyonacea > Plexauridae > Muricea > Muricea muricata. Next base: position 7,910,740 of record OY979717.1, read on the forward strand.
TAACCATCAATGGAATTTTCCATCCACATCAATGAAAGTAATTTCTCAGCATTAACAAAGCGCTTTTAAACATAGACGTTAATTTTTACGACGTTCAAAATCTCGCCACGTGGGACACAAACCAACAACCCTGAGATTAAGATTCTTAAGTTCTACTGAGTTATCGGGCAACGGTGCCCAGTTCGGCGATCAATACTTAAGTAATTCGTCCTAAACAACAGTAATCTACAAAAATCTAAGGAAAACGTAGATGTTGGTGCCCTGTGTGAGGGTCGAACTCACGACCTTTAGATTATGAGACTAACGCGCTACCTACTGCGCTAACAGGACTACTGGCACAAAGGTTAGGTTAGAAAAATCTATTTTTTTTATCAAAGACTGAAGGCTAGAATACTAATTTTGTCTTATAAAAAACTAGTTTCAATGATCACCTAAAATTCTTCCATATGGATCATAACATTTTGCCCTTGTCAAAAAAAAATATTTAAACAGAGACGTTCATCCTACCATGTTGCAAATCGCCCAACGTGGGGCTCGAACCCACGACCCTGAGATTAAGAGTCTGATGCTCTACCGACTGAGCTAGCCGGGCAACGGTGCCCATCAAGGCGATGGGTACTCTAATAAAACGTACCAAACAACGATAATTTCAAAAAATATTTAACAAAAAAGTAAATAATGGTGTGCTGTGTTAACAAGAAAAACAAGACAATTAATTTATGACAGTATTCCGCTATCAATCGCGTTAAAACAACTATGGCCACAAAAAGGTAATGCAGAATAAATTTATTCTTGTCTTCAATGTTGAACAAGATCATCCTACTTTTTTCTTGCCGAAAATTAGATTTAACCATCAATGGAATTTTCCATCCACATCAATGAAAGTAATTTCTCAGCATTAACAAAGCGTTTTTAAACATAGACGTTAATTTTTACGACGTTGAAAATCTCGCCACGTGGGACACAAACCATTAACCTGAGATTAAGATTCTTAAGTTCTACTGCCTGAGTTATCCGGCAACAATGCCCACTTCGGCGATCAGTACTTAAGTAATTCGTCCTAAACAACAGTAATCTAAAAAAATCTAAGGAAAACGTAGATGTTGGTGCCCTGTGTGAGGGTCGAACTCACGACCTTTAGATTATGAGACTAACGCGCTACCTACTGCGCTAACAGGGCTACTTGCACAAGGGTTAGTGTAGAAAAATCTATTTTTTTTTATCAAAGACTGAAGGCTAGCATACTCATTTTGTCTTATCAAAAATTAGTTTCAATGATCACCTGAAATTTCTTCCATATGGATAAAAATAATTTGCCAATATCAACAATAAATATTTGAACAGACACGTTTATCCTACCATGTTGCAAATCGCCCAACGTGGGGCTCGAACCCACGACCCTGAGATTAAGAGTCTCATGCTCTACCGACTGAGCTAGCCGGGCAACGGTGCCCATCAAGGCGATAGGTACTCTAATAAAACATCACAAACAACGATAATTTAAAAAATATTAAACAAAAAAGTAAATGTTGGTGTCGTGTGTGAGAGAAAAACAAGACATTTAAATTATGATAGTATTCCGCTATCATACGCGCTAAAACAACTATGAGCACACAAAGGTAATGCAGAATAAATTTATTCTAGTCTTCAATGCTGAACAAGATCATCCTACTTTTCTCTTGCCGAAAATTAGATTTAACCATCAATGGAATTTTCCATCCACATCAATGAAAGTAATTTCTCAGCATTAACAAAGCGCTTTTAAACATAGACGTTAATTTTTACGACGTTCAAAATCTCGCCACGTGGGACACAAACCATTAACCTGAGATTAAGATTCTTAAGTTCTACTGCCTGAGTTATCCGGCAACAATGCCCACTTCGGCGATCAATACTTAAGTAATTCGTCCTAAACAACAGTAATCTACAAAAATCTAAGGAAAACGTAGATGTTGGTGCCCTGTGTGAGGGTCGAACTCACGACCTTTAGATTATGAGACTAACGCGCTACCTACTGCGCTAACAGGACTACTGGCACAAAGGTTAGGTTAGAAAAATCTATTTTTTTTATCAAAGACTGAAGGCTAGCATACTCATTTTGTCTTATCAAAAATTAGTTTCAATGATCACCTGAAATTTCTTCCATATGGATAAAAATAATTTGCCAATATCAACAATAAATATTTGAACAGACACGTTTATCCTACCATGTTGCAAATCGCCCAACGTGGGGCTCGAATCCACGACCCTGAGATTAAGAGTCTGATGCTCTACCGACTGAGCTAGCCGGGCAACGGTGCCCATCAAGGCGATAGGTACTCTAATAAAACATCACAAACAACGATAATTTAAAAAATATTAAACAAAAAAGTAAATGTTGGTGTCGTGTGTGAGAGAAAAACAAGACATTTAAATTATGATAGTATTCCGCTATCATCCGCGCTAAAACAACTATGAGCACACAAAGGTAATGCAGAATAAACTTATTCTAGTCTTCAATGCTGAATAAGATCATCCTATTTTTCTCTTGCCGAAAATTAGATTTAACCATCAATGGAATTTTCCATCCACATCAATGAAAGTAATTTCTCAGCATTAACAAAGCGCTTTTAAACATAGACGTTAATTTTTACGACGTTGAAAATCTCGCCACGTGGGACACAAACCAACAACCCTGAGATTAAGATTCTTAAGTTCTACTGCCTGAGTTATCCGGCAACGGCGCCCACTTCGGCGACCAGTACTTAAGTAATTCGTCCTAAACAACAGTAATCTAAAAAAATCTAAGGAAAACGTAGATGTTGGTGCCCTGTGTGAGGGTCAAACTCACGACCTTTAGATTATGAGACTAACGCGCTACCTACTGCGCTAACAGGGCTACTGGCACAAAGGTTAGGTTAGAAAAATCTATTTTTTTTAACAAAGACTTAAGGCTAGAATACTAATTTTGTCTTATCAAAAACTAGTTTCAATGATCACCTAAAATTCTTCCATATGGATCATAACATTTTGCCCATCTCAAAAAAAAATATTTAAACAGAGACGTTCATCCTACCATGTTGCAAATCGCCCAACGTGGGGCTCGAACCCACGACCCTGAGATTAAGAGTCTGATGGTCTACCGACTGAGCTAGCCGGGCAACGGTGGCCATCAAGGCGATGGGTACTCTAATAAAACGTCACAAACAACGATAATTTACAAAATATTTAACAAAAAAATAAATGTTGGTGTGCTGTGTTACAAAGAAAAACAAGACATTTAAATTATGACATTATTCCGCTATCAATCGGGTTAAAACAACTATGGCCACAAAAAGGTAATGCAGATTAAATTTTTTCTTGTCTTCAATGTTGAACAAGATCATCCTACTTTTGTCTTGCCGAAAATTAGATTTAACCATCAATGGAATTTTCCATCCACATCAATGAAAGTAATTTCTCAGCATTAACAAAGCGCTTTTAAACATAGACGTTAATTTTTACGACGTTTAAAATCTCGCCACGTGGGACACAAACCAACAACCCTGAGATTAAGATTCTTAAGTTCTACTGCCTGAGTTATCCGGCAACGGTGCCCTTTTCGGCGACCAGTACTTAAGTAATTCGTTCTAAACAACAGTAATCTAAAAAAATCTAAGGAAAACGTACATGTTGGTGCCCTGTGTGAGAGTCGAACTCACTACCTTTAGATTATGAGACTAACGCGCTACCTACTGCGCTAACAGGGCTACTGGCACAAAGGTTAGTGTAGAAAAATCTATTTTTCTATCAAAGACTGAAGGCTAGCATACTAATTTTGTCTTATCAAAAATTAGTTTCAATGATCACCTGAAATTTTTTCCATATAGATCATAATATTTTGCCAATATAAACAAAAAATATTTGAACAGACACGTTTATCCTACCATGTTGCAAATCGCCCAACGTGGGGCTCGAACCCACGACCCTGAGATTAAGAGTCTCATGCTCTACCGACTGAGCTAGCCGGGCAACGGTGCCCATCAAGGCGATGGGTACTCTAAAAAAACGTACCAAACAACGATAATTCAAAAAATTTTTGACCAAAAAGTCAATGCTGGTGTCCTGTGTGACAGAGAAAAACAAGACAGTTAAAATTTGACGGTATTCCGCTATCAATCGCGTAAACAACACTATGGGAAGAAAAAGGTAATGCAGAATAAATTTATTCTAGTCTTCAATGCTGAACAAGATCATCCTACTTTTCTCTTGCCGAAAATTAGATTTAACCATCAATGGAATTTTCCATCCACATCAATGAAAGTAATTTCTCAGCATTAACAAAGCGCCTTTAAACATAGACGTTAATTTTTACGACGTTGAAAATCTCGCCACGTGGGACACAAACCAACAATCCTGAGATTAAGATTCTTAAGTTCTACTGCCTGAGTTATCGGGCAACGGTGCCCAGTTCGGCGATCAGTATTTAAGTAAATCGTCCTAAACAACAGTAATCTACAAAAATCTAAGGAAAACGTAGATGTTGGTGCCCTGTGTGAGGGTCGAACTCACGACCTTTAGATTATGGGACTAACGCGCTACCTACTGCGCTAACAGGACTACTGGCACAAAGGTTAGGTTAGAAAAATCTATTTTTTTTATCAAAGACTTAAGGCTAGAATACTAATTTTGTCTTATCAAAAACTAGTTTCAATGATCACCTAAAATTCTTCCATATGGATCATAACATTTTGCCCATCTCAAAAAAAAATATTTAAACAGAGACGTTCATCCTACCATGTTGCAAATCGCCCAACGTGGGGCTCGAACCCACGACCCTGAGATTAAGAGTCTCATGCTCTACCGACTGAGCTAGCCGGGCAACGGTGGCCATCAAGGCGATGGGTACTCTAATAAAACGTCACAAACAACGATAATTTACAAAATATTTAACAAAAAAATAAATGTTGGTGTGCTGTGTTACAAAGAAAAACAAGACATTTAAATTATGACATTATTCCGCTATCAATCGGGTTAAAACAACTATGGCCACAAAAAGGTAATGCAGATTAAATTTTTTCTTGTCTTCAATGTTGAACAAGATCATCCTACTTTTGTCTTGCCGAAAATTTGATTTAACCATCAATGGAATTTTCCATCAACATCAATGAAAGTAATTTCTCAACATTAACAAAGCGCTTTTAAACATAGACGTTAATTTTTACGACGTTTAAAATCTCGCCACGTGGGACACAAACCAACAACCCTGAGATTAAGATTCTTAAGTTCTACTGCCTGAGTTATCCGGCAACGGTGCCCTTTTCGGCGACCAGTACTTAAGTAATTCGTTCTAAACAACAGTAATCTAAAAAAATCTAAGGAAAACGTACATGTTGGTGCCCTGTGTGAGAGTCGAACTCATTACCTTTAGATTATGAGACTAACGCGCTACCTACTGCGCTAACAGGGCTACTGGCACAAAGGTAAGTGTAGAAAAATCTATTTTTCTATCAAAGACTGAAGGCTAGCATACTAATTTTGTCTTATCAAAAATTAGTTTCAATGATCACCTGAAATTTTTTCCATATGGATCATAATATTTTGCCAATATAAACAAAAAATATTTGAACAGACACGTTTATCCTACCATGTTGCAAATCGCCCAACGTGGGGCTCGAACCCACGACCCTGAGATTAAGAGTCTCATGCTCTACCGACTGAGCTAGCCGGGCAACGGTGCCCATCAAGGCGATGGGTACTCTAAAAAAACGTACCAAACAACGATAATTCAAAAAATTTTTGACCAAAAAGTCAATGCTGGTGTCCTGTGTGACAGAGAAAAACAAGACAGTTAAAATATGACGGTATTCCGCTATCAATCGCGTAAACAACACTATGGGAAGAAAAAGGTAATGCAGAATAAATTTATTCTAGTCTTCAATGCTGAACAAGATCATCCTACTTTTCTCTTGCCGAAAATTAGATTTAACCATCAATGGAATTTTCCATCCACATCAATGAAAGTAATTTCTCAGCATTAACAAAGCGCCTTTAAACATAGACGTTAATTTTTACGACGTTGAAAATCTCGCCACGTGGGACACAAACCAACAATCATGAGATTAAGATTCTTAAGTTCTACTGCCTGAGTTATCGGGCAACGGTGCCCAGTTCGGCGATCAGTATTTAAGTAAATCGTCCTAAACAACAGTAATCTACAAAAATCTAAGGAAAACGTAGATGTTGGTGCCCTGTGTGAGGGTCGAACTCACGACCTTTAGATTATGGGACTAACGCGCTACCTACTGCGCTAACAGGACTACTGGCACAAAGGTTAGGTTAGAAAAATCTATTTTTTTTATCAAAGACTTAAGGCTAGAATACTAATTTTGTCTTATCAAAAACTAGTTTCAATGATCACCTAAAATTCTTCCATATGGATCATAACATTTTGCCCATCTCAAAAAAAAATATTTAAACAGAGACGTTCATCCTACCATGTTGCAAATCGCCCAACGTGGGGCTCGAACCCACGACCCTGAGATTAAGAGTCTCATGCTCTACCGACTGAGCTAGCCGGGCAACGGTGGCCATCAAGGCGATGGGTACTCTAATAAAACGTCACAAACAACGATAATTTACAAAATATTTAACAAAAAAATAAATGTTGGTGTGCTGTGTCACAAACAAAAACAAGACATTTAAATTATGACATTATTCCGCTATCAATCGGGTTAAAACAACTATGGCCGCAAAAAGGTAATGCAGATTAAATTTTTTCTTGTCTTCAATGTTGAACAAGATCATCCTACTTTTTTCTTGCCGAAAATTAGATTTAACCATCAATGGAATTTTCCATCCACATCAATGAAAGTAATTTCTCAGCATTAACAAAGCGCTTTTAAACATAGACGTTAATTTTTACGACGTTGAAAATCTCGCCACGTGGGACACAAACCAACAATCCTGAGATTAAGATTCTTAAGTTCTACTGCCTGAGTTATCGGGCAACGGTGCCCAGTTCGGCGATCAGTATTTAAGTAAATCGTCCTAAACAACAGTAATCTACAAAAATCTAAGGAAAACGTAGATGTTGGTGCCCTGTGTGAGGGTCGAACTCACGACCTTTAGATTATGGGACTAACGCGCTACCTACTGCGCTAACAGGACTACTGGCACAAAGGTTAGGTTAGAAAAATCTATTTTTTTTATCAAAGACTTAAGGCTAGAATACTAATTTTGTCTTATCAAAAACTAGTTTCAATGATCACCTAAAATTCTTTCATATGGATCATAACATTTTGCCCATCTCAAAAAAAAATATTTAAACAGAGACGTTCATCCTACCATGTTGCAAATCGCCCAACGTGGGGCTCGAACCCACGACCCTGAGATTAAGAGTCTCATGCTCTACCGACTGAGCTAGCCGGGCAACGGTGGCCATCAAGGCGATGGGTACTCTAATAAAACGTCACAAACAACGATAATTTACAAAATATTTAGCAAAAAAATAAATGTTGGTGTGCTGTGTTACAAACAAAAACAAGACATTTAAATTATGACATTATTCCGCTATCAATCGGGTTAAAACAACTATGGCCGCAAAAAGGTAATGCAGATTAAATTTTTTCTTGTCTTCAATGTTGAACAAGATCATCCTACTTTTTTCTTGCCGAAAATTAGATTTAACCATCAATGGAATTTTCCATCCACATCAATGAAAGTAATTTCTCAGCATTAACAAAGCGCTTTTAAACATAGACGTTAATTTTTACGACGTTGAAAATCTCGCCACGTGGGACACAAACCAACAATCCTGAGATTAAGATTCTTAAGTTCTACTGCCTGAGTTATCGGGCAACGGTGCCCAGTTCGGCGATCAGTATTTAAGTAAATCGTCCTAAACAACAGTAATCTACAAAAATCTAAGGAAAACGTAGATGTTGGTGCCCTGTGTGAGGGTCGAACTCACGACCTTTAGATTATGAGACTAACGCGCTACCTACTGCGCTAACAGGATTACTGGCACATAGGTTAGGTTAGAAAAATCTATTTTTTTTATCAAAGACTTAAGGCTAGAATACTAATTTTGTCTTATCAAAAACTAGTTTCAATGATCACCTAAAATTCTTCCATATGGATCATAACATTTTGCCCATCTCAAAAAAAAATATTTAAACAGAGACGTTCATCCTACCATGTTGCAAATCGCCCAACGTGGGGCTCAAACCCACGACCCTGAGATTAAGAGTCTCATGCTCTACCGACTGAGCTAGCCGGGCAACGGTGGCCATCAAGGCGATGGGTACTCTAATAAAACGTCACAAAAAACGATAATTTACAAAATATTTAACAAAAAAATAAATGTTGGTGTGCTGTGTTACAAACAAAAACAAGACATTTAAATTATGACATTATTCCGCTATCAATCGGGTTAAAACAACTATGGCCACAAAAAGGTAATGCAGATTAAATTTTTTCGTGTCTTCAATGTTGAACAAGATCATCCTACTTTTTTCTTGCCGAAAATTAGATTTAACCATCAATGGAATTTTCCATCCACATCAATGAAAGTAATTTCTCAGCATTAACAAAGCGTTTTTAAACATAGACGTTAATTTTTACGACGTTTAAAATCTCGCCACGTGGGACACAAACCAACAACCCTGAGATTAAGATTCTTAAGTTCTACTGCCTGAGTTATCCGGCAACGGTGCCCTTTTCGGCGACCAGTACTTAAGTAATTCGTTCTAAACAACAGTAATCTAAAAAAATCTAAGGAAAACGTACATGTTGGTGCCCTGTGTGAGAGTCGAACTCACTACCTTTAGATTATGAGACTAACGCGCTACCTACTGCGCTAACAGGGCTACTGGCACAAAGGTAAGTGTAGAAAAATCTATTTTTCTATCAAAGACTGAAGGCTAGCATACTAATTTTGTCTTATCAAAAATTAGTTTCAATGATCACCTGAAATTTTTTCCATATGGATCATAATATTTTGCCAATATAAACAAAAAATATTTGAACAGACACGTTTATCCTACCATGTTGCAAATCGCCCAACGTGGGGCTCGAACCCACGACCCTGAGATTAAGAGTCTCATGCTCTACCGACTGAGGTAGCCGGGCAACGGTACCCATCAAGGCGATGGGTACTCTAAAAAAACGTACCAAACAACGATAATTCAAAAAATTTTTGACCAAAAAGTCAATGCTGGTGTCCTGTGTGACAGAGAAAAACAAGACAGTTAAAATATGACGGTATTCCGCTATCAATCGCGTAAACAACACTATGGGAAGAAAAAGGTAATGCAGAATAAATTTATTCTAGTCTTCAATGCTGAAGAAGATCATCCTACTTTTCTCTTGCCGAAAATTAGATTTAACCATCAATGGAATTTTCCATCCACATCAATGAAAGTAATTTCTCAGCATTAACAAAGCGCTTTTAAACATAGACGTTAATTTTTACGACGTTGAAAATCTCGCCACGTGGGACACAAACCAACAATCCTGAGATTAAGATTCTTAAGTTCTACTGCCTGAGTTATCGGGCAACGGTGCCCAGTTCGGCGATCAGTATTTAAGTAAATCGTCCTAAACAACAGTAATCTACAAAAATCTAAGGAAAACGTAGATGTTGGTGCCCTGTGTGAGGGTCGAACTCACGACCTTTAGATTATGGGACTAACGCGCTACCTACTGCGCTAACAGGACTACTGGCACAAAGGTTAGGTTAGAAAAATCTATTTTTTTTATCAAAGACTTAAGACTAGAATACTAATTTTGTCTTATCAAAAACTAGTTTCAATGATCACCTAAAATTCTTCCATATGGATCATAACATTTTGCCCATCTCAAAAAAAATATTTAAACAGAGACGTTCATCCTACCATGTTGCAAATCGCCCAACGTGGGGCTCGAACCCACGACCCTGAGATTAAGAGTCTCATGCTCTACCGACTGAGCTAGCCGGGCAACGGTGGCCATCAAGGCGATGGGTACTCTAATAAAACGTCACAAACAACGATAATTTACAAAATATTTAACAAAAAAATAAATGTTGGTGTGCTGTGTTACAAACAAAAACAAGAAATTTAAATTATGACATTATTCCGCTATCAATCGGGTTAAAACAACTATGGCCACAAAAAGGTAATGCAGATTAAATTTTTTCTTGTCTTCAATGTTGAACAAGATCATCCTACTTTTTTCTTGCCGAAAATTAGATTTAACCATCAATGGAATTTTCCATCCACATCAATGAAAGTAATTTCTCAGCATTAACAAAGCGCTTTTAAACATAGACGTTAATTTTTACGACGTTGAAAATCTCGCCACGTGGGACACAAACCAACAATCCTGCGATTAAGATTCTTAAGTTCTACTGCCTGAGTTATCGGGCAACGGTGCCCAGTTCGGCGATCAGTATTTAAGTAAATCGTCCTAAACAACAGTAATCTACAAAAATCTAAGGAAAACGTAGATGTTGGTGCCCTGTGTGAGGGTCGAACTCACGACCTTTAGATTATGAGACTAACGCGCTACCTACTGCGCTAACAGGACTACTGGCACAAAGGTTAGGTTAGAAAAATCTATTTTTTTTATCAAAGACTTAAGGCTAGAATACTAATTTTGTCTTATCAAAAACTAGTTTCAATGATCACCTAAAATTCTTCCATATGGATCATAACATTTTGCCCATCTCAAAAAAAAATATTTAAACAGAGACGTTCATCCTACCATGTTGCAAATCGCCCAACGTGGGGCTCAAACCCACGACCCTGAGATTAAGAGTCTCATGCTCTACCGACTGAGCTAGCCGGGCAACGGTGGCCATCAAGGCGATGGGTACTCTAATAAAACGTACCAAACAACGATAATTTACAAAATATTTAACAAAAAAATAAATGTTGGTGTGCTGTGTTACAAACAAAAACAAGACATTTAAATTATGACATTATTCCGCTATCAATCGGGTTAAAACAACTATGGCCACAAAAAGGTAATGCAGATTAAATTTTTTCTTGTCTTCAATGTTGAACAAGATCATCCTACTTTTTTCTTGCCGAAAATTAGATTTAACCATCAATGGAATTTTCCATCCACATCAATGAAAGTAATTTCTCAGCATTAACAAAGCGTTTTTAAACATAGACGTTAATTTTTACGACGTTGAAAATCTCGCCACGTGGGACACAAACCATTAACCCTGAGATTAACATTCTTAAGTTCTACTGCCTGAGTTATCCGGAAACGGTGCCCACTTCGGCGACCAGTACTTAAGTAATTCGTCCTAAACAACAGTAATCTAAAAAAATCTAAGGAAAACGTACATGTTGGTGCCCTGTGTGAGAGTCGAACTCACTACCTTTAGATTATGAGACTAACGCGCTACCTACTGCGCTAACAGGGCTACTGGCACAAAGGTTAGTGTAGAAAAATCTATTTTTTTATCAAAGACTGAAGGCTAGCATACTAATTTTGTCTTATCAAAAATTAGTTTCAATGATCACCTGAAATTTCTTCCATATGGATCATAATATTTTGCCAATATCAACAAAAAATATTTGAACAGACACGTTTATCCTACCTTGTTGCAAATCGCCCAACGTGGGGCTCGAACCCACGACCCTGAGATTAAGAGTCTCATGCTCTACCGACTGAGCTAGCCGGGCAACGGTGCCCATCAAGGCGATGGGTACTCTAATAAAACGTACCAAACAACGATAATTTACAAAATTTTTGACTAAAAAGTCAATGCTGGTGTCCTGTGTGACAGAGAAAAACAAGACAGTTAAAATATGACAGTATTCCGCTATCAATCGCGTAAAGAACACTATGGGAAGAAAAAGGTAATGCAGAATAAATTTATTCCAGTCTTCAATGTTGAACAAGATCATCCTACTTTTCTTTTGCCGAAAATTAGATTTAACCATCAATGGAATTTTCCATCCACATCAATGAAAGTAATTTCTCAGAATTAACAAAGCGCTTTTAAACATAGACGTTAATTTTTACGACATTGAAAATCTCGCCACGTGGGACACAAACCAACAACCCTGAGATTAAGATTCTTAAGTTCTACTGCCTGAGTTATCGGGGACGGTGCCCAGTTCGGCGATCAGTACTTAAGTAATTCGTCCTAAACAACAGTAATCTACAAAAATCTAAGGAAAACGTAGATGTTGGTGCCCTGTGTGAGGGTCGAACTCACGACCTTTAGATTATGAGACTAACGCGCTACCTACTGCGCTAACAGGACTACTGCCACAAAGGTTAGGTTAGAAAAATCTATTTTTTTTATCAAAGACTTAAGGCTAGAATACTAATTTTGTCTTATCAAAAACTAGTTTCAATGATCACCTAAAATTCTTCCATATGGATCATAACATTTTGCCCATGTCAAAAAAAAATATTTAAACAGAGACGTTCATCCTACCATGTTGCAAATCACCCAAAGTGGGGCTTGAACCCACGGCCCTGAGATTAAGAGTCTGATGCTCTACCGACTGAGCTAGCCGGGCAACGGTGCCCATCAAGGCGATGGGTACTCTAATAAAACGTCACAAACAACGAAAATTTAAAAAATATTTAACAAAAAAATAAATGTTGGTGTGCTGTGTTACAAAGAAAAACAAGACATTTAAATTATGATAGTATTCCGCTATCAATCGCGTTAAAACAACTATGGCCACAAAAAGGTAATGCAGATTAAACTTATTCTTGTCTTCAATGTTGAACAAGATCATCCTACTTTTTTCTTGCCGAAAATTATATTTAACCATCAATGGAATTTTCCATCCACATCAATGAAAGTAAATTCTCAGCATTAACAAAGCGCTTTTAAACATAGACGTTAATTTTTACGACGTTGAAAATCTCGCCACGTGGGACACAAACCAACAACCCTGAGATTAAGATTCTTAAGTTCTACTGCCTGAGTTATCCGGCAACGGTGCCCACTTCGGCGACCAGTACTTAAGTAATTCGTCCTAAACAACAGTAATCTAAAAAAATCTAAGGAAAACGCACATGTTGGTGCCTTGTGTGAGGGTCGAACTCACGACCTTTAGATTATGAGACTAACGCGCTACCTACTGCGCTAACAGGGCTACTGGCACAAAGGTTAGTGTAGAAAAATCTATTTTTTTATCAAAGACTGAAGGCTAGCATACTAATTTTGTCTTATCAAAAATTAGTTTCAATGATCACCTGAAATTTCTTCCATATGGATCATAATATTTTGCATATATAAACAAAAACTATTTGAACAGACACGTTTATCCTACCATTTTGCAAATCGCCCAACGTGGGGCTCGAACCCACGACAATGAGATTAAGAGTCTCATGCTCTACCGACTGAGCTAGCCGGGCAACGGTGCCCATCTAGGCGATGGGTACTCTAATAAAACGTACCAAACAACGATAATTTAAACAATTTTTGACCAAAAAGTCAATGCTTTGTGTCCTGTGTGACAGAGAAAAACAAGACAGTTAAAATATGACAGTATTCCGCTATCAATCGCGTAAAGAACACTATGGGAAAAAAAGGTAATGCAGAATAAATTTATTCTAGTCTTCAATGCTGAACAAGATCATCCTACTTTTCTCTTGCCGAAAATTAGATTTAACCATCAATGGAATTTTTCATCCACATCAATGAAAGTAATTTCTCAGCATTAACAAAGCGCTTTTAAACATAGACGTTAATTTTTACGACGTTGAAAATCTCGCCACGTGGGACACAAACCAACAACCCTGAGATTAAAATTCTTAAGTTTTACTGCCTGAGTAATCGGGCAACGGTGCCCAGTTCGGCGATCAGTACTTAAATAATTCGTCGTAAACAACAGTAATCTACAAAAATCTAAGGAAAACGTAGATGTTGGTGCCCTGTGTGAGGGTCGAACTCACGACCTTTAGATTATGAGACTAACGCGCTACCTACTGCGCTAACAGGACTACTGGCACAAAGGTTAGGTTAGAAAAATCTATTTTTTTTATCAAAGACTTAAGGCTAGAATACTAATTTTGTCTTATCAAAAACTAGTTTCAATGATCACCTAAAATTCTTCCATATGGATCATAATATTTTGCCCATCTCAAAAAAATAATATTTAAACAGAGACGTTCATCCTACCATGTTGCAAATCGCCCAACGTGGGGCTCGAACCCACGACCCTGAGATTAAGAGTCTCATGCTCTACCGACTGAGCTAGCCGGGCAACGGTGGCCATCAAGGCGATGGGTACTCTAATAAAACGTCACAAACAACGATAATTTACAAAATATTTAACAAAAAAATAAATGTTGGTGTGCTGTGTTACAAAGAAAAACAAGACATTTAAATTATGACATTATTCCGCTATCAATCGGGTTAAAACAACTATGGCCACAAAAAGGTAATGCAGATTAAATTTTTTCTTGTCTTCAATGTTGAACTAGATCATCCTACTTTTGTCTTGCCGAAAATTAGATTTAACCATCAATGGAATTTTCCATCCACATCAATGAAAGTAATTTCTCAGCATTAACAAAGCGCTTTTAAACATAGACGTTAATTTTTACGACGTTGAAAATCTCGCCACGTGGGACACAAACCAACAACCCTGAGATTAAGATTCTTAAGTTCTACTGCCTGAGTTATCCGGCAACGGTGCCCAGTTCGGCGACCAGTACTTAAGTAATTCGTTCTAAACAACAGTAATCTAAAAAAATCTAAGGAAAACGTACATGTTGGTGCTCTGTGTGAGAGTCGAACTCAATACCTTTAGATTATGAGACTAACGCGCTACCTACTGCGCTAACAGGGCTACTGGCACAAAGGTTAGTGTAGAAAAATCTATTTTCTATCAAAGACTGAAGGCTAGCATACTAATTTTGTCTTATCAAAAATTAGTTTCAATGATCACCTGAAATTTTTTCCATATGGATCATAATATTTTGCCAATATAAACAAAAAATATTTGAACAGACACGTTTATCCTACCATGTTGCAAATCGCCCAACGTGGGGCTCGAACCCACGACCCTGAGATTAAGAGTCTCATGCTCTACCGACTGAGCTAGCCGGGCAACGGTGCCCATCAAGGCGATGGGTACTCTAATAAAACGTACCAAACAACGATAATTTACAAAATTTTTGACTAAAAAGTCAATGCTGGTGTCCTGTGTGACAGAGAAAAACAAGACAGTTAAAATATGACAGTATTCCGCTATCAATCGCGTAAAGAACACTATGGGAAGAAAAAGGTAATGCAGAATAAATTTATTCCAGTCTTCAATGTTGAACAAGATCATCCTACTTTTCTTTTGCCGAAAATTAGATTTAACCATCAATGGAATTTTCCATCCACATCAATGAAAGTAATTTCTCAGAATTAACAAAGCGCTTTTAAACATAGACGTTAATTTTTACGACGTTGAAAATCTCGCCACGTGGGACACAAACCAACAACCCTGAGATTAAGATTCTTAAGTTCTACTGCCTGAGTTATCGGGCAACGGTGCCCAGTTCGGCGATCAGTACTTAAGTAATTCGTCCTAAACAACAGTAATCTACAAAAATCTAAGGAAAACGTAGATGTTGGTGCCCTGTGTGAGGGTCGAACTCACGACCTTTAGATTATGAGACTAACGCGCTACCTACTGCGCTAACAGGACTACTGCCACAAAGGTTAGGTTAGAAAAATCTATTTTTTTTATCAAAGACTGAAGGCTAGAATACTAATTTTGTCTTATCAAAAACTAGTTTCAATGATCACCTAAAATTCTTCCATATGGATCATAACATTTTGCCCATGTCAAAAAAAAATATTTAAACAGAGACGTTCATCCTACCATGTTGCAAATCACCCAAAGTGGGGCTTGAACCCACGGCCCTGAGATTAAGAGTCTGATGCTCTACCGACTGAGCTAGCCGGACAACGGTGCCCATCAAGGCGATGGGTACTCTAATAAAACGTCACAAACAACGAAAGTTTAAAAAATATTTAACAAAAAAATAAATGTTGGTGTGCTGTGTTACAAAGAAAAACAAGACATTTAAATTATGATAGTATTCCGCTATCAATTGCGTTAAAAAAACTATGGCCACAAAAAGGTAATGCAGATTAAACTTATTCTTGTCTTCAATGTTGAACAAGATCATCCTACTTTTTTCTTGCCGAAAATTAGATTTAACCATCAATGGAATTTTCCATCCACATCAATGAAAGTAATTTCTCAGCATTAACAAAGCGCTTTTAAACATAGACGTTAATTTTTACGACGTTGAAAATCTCGCCACGTGGGACACAAACCAACAACCCTGAGATTAAGATTCTTAAGTTCTACTGCCTGAGTTATCCGGCAACGGTGCCCACTTCGGCGACCAGTACTTAAGTAATTCGTCCTAAACAACAGTAATCTAAAAAAATCTAAGGAAAACGTAGATGTTGGTGCCCTGTGTGAGGGTCGAACTCACGACCTTTAGATTATGAGACTAACGCGCTACCTACTGCGCTAACAGGGCTACTGGCACAAAGGTTTGTGTAGAAAAATCTATTTTTTTATCAAAGACTGAAGGCTAGCATACTAATTTTGTCTTATCAAAAATTAGTTTCAATGATCACCTGAAATTTCTTCCATATGGATCATAATATTTTTCCAATGTAAACAAAAAATATTTGAACAGACACGTTTATCCTACCATGTTGCAAATCGCCCAACGTGGGGCTCGAACCCACGACCCTGAGATCAAGAGTCTCATGCTCTACCGAGTGAGCTAGCCAGGCAACGGTGCCCATCAAGGCGATGGGTACTCTAATAAAACGTACCAAACAACGATAATTTACAAAATATTTAACAAAAAAATAAATGTTGGTGTGCTGTGTTACAAAGAAAAACAAGACATTTAAATTATGATAGTATTCCGCTATCAATCGCGTTCAAACAACTATGGCCACAAAAAGGTAATGCAGATTAAATTTATTCTTGTCTTCAATGTTGAACAAGATCATCCTACTTTTTTCTTGCTGAAAATTAGATTTAACCATCAATGGAATTTTCCATCCACATCAATGAAAGTAATTTCTCAGCATTAACAAAGCGCTTTTAAACATAGACGTTAATTTTTACGACGTTGAAAATCTCGCCACGTGGGACACAAACCAACAACCCTGAGATTAAGATTCTTAAGTTCTACTGCCTGAGTTATCCGGCAACGGTGCCCACTTCGGCGACCAGTACTTAAGTAATTCGTCCTAAACAACAGTAATCTAAAAAAATCTAAGGAAAACGTACATGTTGGTGCCTTGTGTTAGGGTCGAACTCACGACCTTTAGATTATGAGACTAACGCGCTACCTACTGCGCTAACAGGGCTACTGGCACAAAGGTTAGTGTAGAAAAATCTATTTTTTTATCGAAGACTGAAGGCTAGCATACTAATTTTGTCTTATCAAAAATTAGTTTCAATGATCACCTGAAATTTCTTCCAGATGGATCATAATATTTTGCCAATATAAACAAAAAATATTTGAACAGACACGTTTATCCTACCATGTTGCAAATCGCCCAACGTGGGGCTCGAACCCACGACCCTGAGATTAAGAGTCTCATGCTCTACCGACTGAGCTAGCCGGGCAACGGTGCCCATCAAGGCGATGGGTACTCTAATAAAACGTACCAAACAACGATAATTTAAACAATTTTTGACCAAAAAGTCAATGCTTTGTGTCCTGTGTGACAGAGAAAAACAAGACAGTTAAAATATGACAGTATTCCGCTATCAATCGCGTATAGAACACTATGGGAAAAAAAAGGTAATGCAGAATAAATTTATTCTAGTCTTCAATGCTGAACAAGATCATCCTACTTTTCTCTTGCCGAAAATTAGATTTAACCATCAATGGAATTTTTCATCCACATCAATGAAAGTAATTTCTCAGCATTAACAAAGCGCTTTTAAACATAGACGTTAATTTTTACGACGTTGAAAATCTGGCCACGTGGGACACAAACCAACAACCCTGAGATTAAAATTCTTAAGTTTTACTGCCTGAGTAATCGGGCAACGGTGCCCAGTTCGGCGATCAGTACTTAAGTAATTCGTCGTAAACAACAGTAATCTACAAAAATCTAAGGAAAACGTAGATGTTGGTGCCCTGTGTGAGGGTCGAACTCACGACCTTTAGATCATGAGACTAACGCGCTACCTACTGCGCTAACAGGGCTACTGGCACAAAGGTTAGTGTAGAAAAATCTATTTTTTTATCAAAGACTGAAGGCTAGCATACTAATTTTGTCTTATCAAAAATTAGTTTCAATGATCACCTGAAATTTCTTCCAGATAGATCATAATATTTTGCCAATATAAACAAAAATTATTTGAACAGACACGTTTATCCTACCATGTTGCAAATCGCCCAACGTGGGGCTCGAACCCACGACCCTGAGATTAAGAGTCTCATGCTCTACCGACTGAGCTAGCCGGGCAACGGTGCCCATCAAGGCGATGGGTACTCTAATAAAACGTACCAAACAACGATAATTTAAACATATTTTGACCAAAAAGTCAATGCTTTGTGTCCTGTGTGACAGAGAAAAACAAGACAGTTAAAATATGACAGTATTCCGCTATCAATCGCGTAAAGAACACTATGGGAAAAAAAAGGTATTGCAGAATAAATTTATTCTAGTCTTCAATGCTGAACAAGATCATCCTACTTTTCTCTTGCCGAAATTAGATTTAACCATCAATGGAATTTTCCATCCACATCAATGAAAGTAATTTCTCAGCATTAACAAAGCGCTTTTAAACATAGACGTTAATTTTTACGACGTTGAAAATCTCGCCACGTGGGACACAAACCAACAACCCTGAGATTAAGATTCTTAAGTTCTACTGCCTGAGTTATCCGGCAACGGTGCCCACTTCGGCGACCAGTACTTAAGTAATTCGTCCTAAACAACAGTAATCTAAAAAAATCTAAGGAAAACATACATGTTGGTGCCTTGTGTTAGGGTCGAACTCACGACCTTTAGATTATGAGACTAACGCGCTACCTACTGCGCTAACAGGGCTACTGGCACAAAGGTTAGTGTAGAAAAATCTATTTTTTTATCGAAGACTGAAGGCTAGCATACTAATTTTGTCTTATCAAAAATTAGTTTCAATGATCACCTGAAATTTCTTCCAGATGGATCATAATATTTTGCCAATATAAACAAAAAATATTTGAACAGACACGTTTATCCTACCATGTTGCAAATCGCCCAACGTGGGGCTCGAACCCACGACCCTGAGATTAAGAGTCTCATGCTCTACCGACTGAGCTAGCCGGGCAACGGTGCCCATCAAGGCGATGGGTACTCTAATAAAACGTACCAAACAACGATAATTTAAACAATTTTTGACCAAAAAGTCAATGCTTTGTGTCCTGTGTGACAGAGAAAAACAAGACAGTTAAAATATGACAGTATTCCGCTATCAATCGCGTAAAGAACACTATGGGAAAAAAAAGGTAATGCAGAATAAATTTATTCTAGTCTTCAATGCTGAACAAGATCATCCTACTTTTCTCTTGCCGAAAATTAGATTTAACCATCAATGGAATTTTTCATCCACATCAATGAAAGTAATTTCTCAGCATTAACAAAGCGCTTTTAAACATAGACGTTAATTTTTACGACGTTGAAAATCTTGCCACGTGGGACACAAACCAACAACCCTGAGATTAAAATTTTTAAGTTTTACTGCCTGAGTAATCGGGCAACGGTGCCCAGTTCGGCGATCAGTACTTAAGTAATTCGTCGTAAACAACAGTAATCTACAAAAATCTAAGGAAAACGTAGATGTTGGTGCCCTGTGTGAGGGTCGAACTCACGACCTTTAGATTATGAGACTAACGCGCTACCTACTGCGCTAACAGGGCTACTGGCACAAAGGTTAGTGTAGAAAAATCTATTTTTTTATCGAAGACTGAAGGCTAGCATACTAATTTTGTCTTTTCAAAAATTAGTTTCAATGATCACCTGAAATTTCTTCCAGATGGATCATAATATTTTGCCAATATAAACAAAAATTATTTGAACAGACACGTTTATCCTACCATGTTGCAAATCGCCCAACGTGGGGCTCGAACCCACGACCCTGAGATTAAAAGTCTCATGCTCTACCGACTGAGCTAGCCGGGCAACGGTGCCCATCAAGACGATGGGTACTCTAATAAAACGTACCAAACAACGATAATTTAAACATATTTTGACCAAAAAGTCAATGCTTTGTGTCCTGTGTGACAGAGAAAAACAAGACAGTTAAAATATGACAGTATTCCGCTATCAATCGCGTAAAGAACACTATGGGAAAAAAAAGGTATTGCAGAATAAATTTATTCTAGTCTTCAATGCTGAACAAGATCATCCTACTTTTCTCTTGCCGAAATTAGATTTAACCATCAATGGAATTTTTCATCCACATCAATGAAAGTAATTTCTCAGCATTAACAAAGCGCTTTTAAACATAGACGTTAATTTTTACGACGTTGAAAATCTCGCCACGTGGGACACAAACCAACAACCCTGAGATTAAAATTCTTAAGTTTTACTGCCTGAGTAATCGGGCAACGGTGCCCAGTTCGGCGATCAGTACTTAAGTAATTTGTCGTAAACAACAGTAATCTACAAAAATCTAAGGAAAACGTAGATGTTGGTGCCCTGTGTGAGGGTCGAACTCACGACCTTTAGATTATGAGACTAACGCGCTACCTACTGCGCTAACAGGGCTACTGGCACAAAGGTTTGTGTAAAAAAATCTATTTTTTTATCAAAGACTGAAAACTAGCATACTAATTTTGTCTTATCAAAAATTAGTTTCAATGATCACCTGAAATTTCTTCCATATGGATCATAATATTTTTCCAATGTAAACAAAAAATATTTGAACAGACACGTTTATCCTACCATGTTGCAAATCGCGCAACGTGGGGCTCGAACCCACGACCCTGAGATTAAGAGTCTCATGCTCTACCGAGTGAGCTAGCCAGGCAACGGTGCCCATCAAGGCGATGGGTACTCTAATAAAACGTACCAAACAACGATAATTTACAAAATATTTAACAAAAAAATAAATGTTGGTGTGCTGTGTTACAAACAAAAACAAGACATTTAAATTATGATAGTATTCCGCAATCAATCGCGTTAAAACAACTATGGCCACAAAAAGGTAATGCAGATTAAATTTATTCTTGTCTTCAATGTTGAACAAGATCATCCTACTTTTTTCTTGCCGAAAATTAGATTTAACCATCAATGGAATTTTCCATCCACATCAATGAAAGTAATTTCTCAGCATTAACAAAGCGCTTTTAAACATAGACGTTAATTTTTACGACGTTGAAAATCTCGCCACGTGGGACACAAACCAACAACCCTGAGATTAAGATTCTTAAGTTCTACTGCCTGAGTTATCCGGCAACGGTGCCCACTTCGGCGACCAGTACTTAAGTAATTCGTCCTAAACAACAGTAATCTAAAAAAATCTAAGGAAAACGTACATGTTGGTGCCTTGTGTGAGGGTCGAACTCACGACCTTTCGATTATGAGACTAACGCGCTACCTACTGCGCTAACAGGGCTACTGGCACAAAGGTTAGTGTAGAAAAATCTATTTTTTTATCAAAGACTGAAGGCTAGCATACTAATTTTGTCTTATCAAAAATTAGTTTCAATGA
Organism: Muricea muricata; assembly: GCA_963855995.1. Taxonomy (NCBI): domain Eukaryota; kingdom Metazoa; phylum Cnidaria; class Anthozoa; order Malacalcyonacea; family Plexauridae; genus Muricea; species Muricea muricata. The sequence goes on from OY979717.1 coordinate 7,932,414, forward strand.
TCACCTGAAATTTCTTCCAGATGGATCATAATATTTTGCCAATATAAACAAAAAATATTTGAATAGACACGTTTATCCTACCATGTTGCAAATCGCCCAACGTGGGGCTCGAACCCACGACCCTGAGATTAAGAGTCTCATGCTCTACCGACTGAGCTAGCCGGGCAACGGTGCCCATCAAGGCGATAGGTACTCTAATAAAACGTACCAAACAACGATAATTTAAACAATTTTTGACCAAAAAGTCAATGCTTTGTGTCCTGTGTGACAGAGAAAAACAAGACAGTTAAAATATGACAGTATTCCGCTATCAATCGCGTAAAGAACACTATGGGAAAAAAAAGGTAATGCAGAATAAATTTATTCTAGTCTTCAATGCTGAACAAGATCATCCTACTTTTCTCTTGCCGAAAATTAGATTTAACCATCAATGGAATTTTTCATCCACATCAATGAAAGTAATTTCTCAGCATTAACAAAGCGCTTTTAAACATAGACGTTAATTTTTACGACGTTGAAAATCTCGCCACGTGGGACACAAACCATTAACCCTGAGATTAAGATTCTTAAGTTCTACTGCCTGAGTTATCGGGCAACGGTGCCCAGTTCGGCGATCAGTACTTAAGTAATTCGTCGTAAACAACAGTAATCTACAAAAATCTAAGGAAAACGTAGATGTTGGTGCCCTGTGTGAGGGTCGAACTCGCGACCTTTAGATTATGAGACTAACGCGCTACCTACTGCGCTAACAGGACTACTGGCACAAAGGTTAGGTTAGAAAAATCTATTTTTTTTATCAAAGAGTGAAGGCTAGAATACTAATTTTGTCTTATCAAAAACTAGTTTCAATGATCACCTAAAATTCTTCCATATGGATCATAACATTTTGCCCATGTCAAAAAAAAATATTTAAACAGAGACGTTTATCCTACCATGTTGCAAATCGCCCAACGTGGGGCTCGAACCCACGACCCTGAGATTAAGAGTCTGATGCTCTACCGACTGAGCTAGCCGCGCAACGGTGCCCATCAAGGCGATGGGTACTCTAATAAAACGTACCAAACAACGATAATTTACAAAATATTTAACAAAAAAATAAATGTTGGTGTGCTGTGTTACAAAGAAAAACAAGACATTTAAATTATGATAGTATTCCGCTATCAATCGGGTTAAAACAACTATGGCCACAAAAAGGTAATGCAGATTAAATTTATTCTTGTCTTCAATGTTGAACAAGATCATCCTACTTTTTTCTTGCCGAAAATTAGATTTAACCATCAATGGAATTTTCCATCCACATCAATGAAAGTAATTTCTCAGCATTAACAAAGCGCTTTTAAACATAGACGTTAATTTTTACGACGTTGAAAATCTCGGCACGTGGGACACAAACTAACAACCCTGAGATTAAGATTCTTAAGTTCTACTGCCTGAGTTATCCGGCAACGGTGCCCACTTCGGCGACCAGTACTTAAGTAATTCGTCCTAAACAACAGTAATCTAAAAAAATCTAAGGAAAACGTACATGTTGGTGCCTTGTGTGAGGGTCGAACTCACGACCTTTAGATTATGAGACTAACGCGCTACCTACTGCGCTAACAGGGCTACTGGCACAAAGGTTTGTGTAGAAAAATCTATTTTTTTATCAAAGACTGAAGGCTAGCATACTAATTTTGTCTTATCAAAAATTAGTTTCAATGATCACCCGAAATTTCTTCCATATGGATCATAATATTTTGCCAATATAAACAAAAAATATTTGAACAGACACGTTTATCCTACCATGTTGCAAATCGCCCAACGTGGGGCTCGAACCCACGACCCTGAGATTAAGAGTCTCATGCTCTACCGACTGAGCTAGCCGGGCAACGGTGACCATCAAGGCGATGGGTACTCTAATTAAACGTACCAAACAACGATAATTTACAAAATATTTAACAAAAAAATAAATGTTGGTGTGCTCTGTTACAAAAAAAAACAAGACATTTAAATTATGATAGTATTCCGCTATCAATCGCGTTAAAACAACTATGGCCACAAAAAGGTAATGCAGATTAAATTTATTCTTGTCTTCAATGTTGAACAAGATCATCCTACTTTTTTCTTGCCGAAAATTAGATTTAACCATCAATGGAATTTTCCATCCACATCAATGAAAGTAATTTCTCAGCATTAACAAAGCGCTTTTAAACATAGACGTTAATTTTTACGACGTTGAAAATCTCGCCACGTGGGACACAAACCAACAACCCTGAGATTAAAATTCTTAAGTTCTACTGCCTGAGTTATCGGGCAACGGTGCCCAGTTCGGCGATCAGTACTTAAGTAATTCGTCGTAAACAACAGTAATCTACAAAAATCTAAGGAAAACGTAGATGTTGGTGCCCTGTGTGAGGGTCGAACTCACGACCTTTAGATTATGAGACTATCGCGCTACCTATTGCGCTAACTGGACTACTGGCTTAAAGGTTAGGTTAGAAAAATCTATTTTTTTTATCAAAGACTGAAGGCTAGAATACTAATTTTGTCTTATCAAAAACTAGTTTCAATGATCACCTAAAATTCTTCCATATGGATCATAACATTTTTCCCATGTCAAAAAAAAATATTTAAACAGAGACGTTCATCCTACCATGTTGCAAATCGCCCAACGTGGGGCTCGAACCCACGACCCTGAGATTAAGAGTCTGATGGTCTACCGACTGAGCTAGCCGGGCAACGGTGCCCATCAAGGCGATGGGTACTCTAATAAAACGTCACAAACAACGATAATTTACAAAATATTTAACAAAAAAATAAATGTATGTGTGCTGTGTTACAAAGAAAAACAAGACATTTAAATTATGATAGTATTCCGCTATCAATCGCGTTAAAACAACTATGGCCACAAAAAGGTAATGCAGATTAAATTTATTCTTGTCTTCAATGTTGAACAAGATCATCCTACTTTTTTCTTGCCGAAAATTAGATTTAACCATCAATGGAATTTTCCATCCACATCAATGAAAGTAATTTCTCAGCATTAACAAAGCGCTTTTAAACATAGACGTTAATTTTTACGACGTTTAAAATCTCGCCACGTGGGACACAAACCAACAACCCTGAGATTAAGATTCTTAAGTTCTACTGCCTGAGTTATCGGGCAACGGTGCCCAGTTCGGCGATCAGTACTTAAGTAATTCGTCCTAAACAGCAGTAATCTACAAAAATCTAAGGAAAACGTAGATGTTGGTGCCCTGTGTGAGTGTCGAACTCACGACCTTTAGATTATGAGACTAACGCGCTACCTACTGCGCTAACAGGACTACTGGCACAAAGGTTAGGTTAGAAAAATCTATTTTTTTTATCAAAGACTGAAGGCTAGAATACTAATTTTGTGTTATCAAAAACTAGTTTCAATGATCACCTAAAATTCTTCCATATGGATCATAACATTTTGCCCATGTCAAAAGAAAATATTTAAACAGAGACGTTCATCCTACCATGTTGCAAATCGCCCAACGTGGGGCTCGAACCCACGACCCTGAGATTAAGAGTCTGATGCTCTACCCACTGAGCTAGCCGGGCAACGGTGCCCATCAAGGCGATGGGTACTCCAATAAAACGTACCAAACAACGATAATTTAAAAAAATATTTAACAAAAAAGTAAATAATGGTGTGCTTCGTTACCAAGAAAAACAAGACATTTAAATTATGACAGTATTCCGCTATCAATCGCGTTAAAACAACTATGGCCACAAAAAGGTAATGCAGAATAAATTTATTCTTGTCTTCAATGTTGAACAAGATCATCCTACTTTTTTCTTGCCGAAAATTAGATTTAACCATCAATGGAATTTTCCATCCACATCAATGAAAGTAATTTCTCAGCATTAACAAAGCGCTTTTAAACATAGACGTTAATTTTTACGACGTTTAAAATCTCGCCACGTGGGACACAAACCAACAACCCTGAGATTAAGATTCTTAAGTTCTACTGCCTGAGTTATCCGGCAACGGTGCCCTTTTCGGCGACCAGTACTTAAGTAATTCGTTCTAAACAACAGTAATCTAAAAAAATCTAAGGAAAACGTACATGTTGGTGCCCTGTGTGAGAGTCGAACTCACGACCTTTAGATTATGAGACTAACGCGCTACCTACTGCGCTAACAGGGCTACTGGCACAAAGGTTAGTGTAAAAAAATCTATTTTTTTTATCAAAGACTGAAGGCTAGCATACTCATTTTCTCTTATCAAAAATTAGTTTCAACGATCACCTGAAATTTCTTCCATATGGATAAAAATAATTTGCCAATATCAACAATAAATATTTGAACAGACACGTTTATCCTACCATGTTGCAAATCGCCCAACGTGGGGCTCGAACCCACGACCCTGAGATTAAGAGTCTCATGCTCTACCGACTGAGCTAGCCGGGCAACGGTGCCCATCAAGGCGATAGGTACTCTAATAAAACGTCACAAACAACGATAATTTACAAAATATTTAACAAAAAAATAGATGTTGGTGTGCTGTGTTACAAAGAAAAACAAGACATTTAAATTATGACATTATTCCGCTATCAATCGGGTTAAAACAACTATGGCCACAAAAAGGTAATGCAGATTAAATTTTTTCTTGTCTTCAATGTTGAACAAGATCATCCTACTTTTTTCTTGCCGAAAATTAGATTTAACCATCAATGGAATTTTCCATCCACATCAATGAAAGTAATTTCTCAGCATTAACAAAGCGCTTTTAAACATAGACGTTAATTTTTACGACGTTTAAAATCTCGCCACGTGGGACACAAACCAACAACCCTGAGATTAAGATTCTTAAGTTCTACTGCCTGAGTTATCCGGCAACGGTGCCCTTTTCGGCGACCAGTACTTAAGTAATTCGTTCTAAACAACAGTAATCTAAAAAAATCTAAGGAAAACGTACATGTTGGTGCCCTGTGTGAGAGTCGAACTCACGACCTTTAGATTATGAGACTAACGCGCTACCTACTGCGCTAACAGGGCTACTGGCACAAAGGTTAGTGTAGAAAAATCTATTTTTCTATCAAAGACTGAAGGCTAGCATACTAATTTTGTCTTATCAAAAATTAGTTTCAATGATCACCTGAAATTTTTTCCATATGGATCATAATATTTTGCCAATATAAACAAAAAAAATTTGAACAGACACGTTTATCTTACCATGTTGCAAATCGCCCAACGTGGGGCTCGAACCCAAGACCCTGAGATTAAGAGTCTCATGCTCTACCGACTGAGCTAGCCGGGCAACGGTGCCCATCAAGGCGATGGGTACTCTAAAAAAACGTACCAAACAACGATAATTCAAAAAATTTTTGACCAAAAAGTCAATGCTGGTGTCCTGTGTGACAGAGAAAAACAAGACAGTTAAAATATGACGGTATTCCGCTATCAATCGCGTAAAGAACACTATGGGAAGATAAAGGTAATACAGAATAAATTTATTCTAGTCTTCAATGCTGAACAAGATCATCCTACTTTTCTCTTGCCGAAAATTAGATTTAACCATCAATGGAATTTTCCATCCACATCAATGAAAGTAATTTCTCAGCATTAACAAAGCGCTTTTAAACATAGACGTTAATTTTTACGACGTTGAAAATCTCGCCACGTGGGACACAAACCAACATTCCTGAGATTAAGATTCTTAAGTTCTACTGCCTGAGTTATCGGGCAACGGTGCCCAGTTCGGCGATCAGTATTTAAGTAAATCGTCCTAAACAACAGTAATCTACAAAAATCTAAGGAAAACGTAGATGTTGGTGCCCTGTGTGAGGGTCGAACTCACGACCTTTAGATTATGAGACTAACGCGCTACCTACTGCGCTAACAGGACTACTGGCACAAAGGTTAGGTTAGAAAAATCTATTTTTTTTATCAAAGACTTAAGGCTAGAATACTAATTTTGTCTTATCAAAAACTAGTTTCAATGATCACCTAAAATTCTTCCATATGGATCATAACATTTTGCCCATGTCAAAAAAAAATATTTAAACAGAGACGTTCATCCTACCATGTTGCAAATCGCCCAACGTGGGGCTCGAACCCACGACCCTGAGATTAAGAGTCTCATGCTCTACCGACTGAGCTAGCCGGGCAACGGTGGCCATCAAGGCGATGGGTACTCTAATAAAACGTCACAAACAACGATAATTTACAAAATATTTAACAAAAAAATAAATGTTGGTGTGCTGTGTTACAAACAAAAACAAGACATTTAAATTATGACATTATTCCGCTATCAATCGGGTTAAAACAACTATGGCCACAAAAAGGTAATGCAGATTAAATTTTTTCTTGTCTTCAATGTTGAACAAGATCATCCTACTTTTTTCTTGCCGAAAATTAGATTTAACCATCAATGGAATTTTCCATCCACATCAATGAAAGTAATTTCTCAGCATTAACAAAGCGTTTTTAAACATAGACGTTAATTTTTACGACGTTGAAAATCTCGCCACGTGGGACACAAACCATTAACCCTGAGATTAAGATTCTTAAGTTCTACTGCCTGAGTTATCCGGCAACGGTGCCCACTTCGGCGACCAGTACTTAAGTAATTCGTCCTAAACAACAGTAATCTAAAAAAATCTAAGGAAAACGTACATGTTGGTGCCCTGTGTGAGAGTCGAACTCACGATCTTTAGATTATGAGACTAACGCGCTACCTACTGCGCTAACAGGGCTACTGGCACAAAGGTTAGTGTAGAAAAATCTATTTTTTTATCAAAGACTGAAGGCTAGCATACTAATTTTGTCTTATCAAAAATTAGTTTCAATGATCACCTGAAATTTCTTCCATATGGATCATAATATTTTTCCAATATCAACAAAAAATATTTGAACAGACACGTTTATCCTACCTTGTTGCAAATCGCCCAACGTGGGGCTCGAACCCACGACCCTGAGATTAAGAGTCTCATGCTCTACCGACTGAGCTAGCCGGGCAACGGTGCCCATCAAGGCGATGGGTACTCTAATAAAACGTACCAAACAACGATAATTTACAAAATTTTTGACTAAAAAGTCAATGCTGGTGTCCTGTGTGACAGAGAAAAACAAGACAGTTAAAATATGACGGTATTCCGCTATCAATCCCGTAAAGAACACTATGGGAAGAAAAAGGTAATGCAGAATAAATTTATTCTAGTCTTCAATGCTGAACAAGATCATCCTACTTTTCTCTTGCCGAAAATTAGATTTAACCATCAATGGAATTTTCCATCCACATCAATGAAAGTAATTTCTCAGCATTAAGAAAGCGCTTTTAAACATAGACGTTAATTTTTACGACGTTGAAAATCTCGCCACGTGGGACACAAACCAACATTCCTGAGATTAAGATTCTTAAGTTCTACTGCCTGATTTATCGGGCAACGGTGCCCAGTTCGGCGATCAGTATTTAAGTAAATCGTCCTAAACAACAGTAATCTACAAAAATCTAAGGAAAACGTAGATGTTGGTGCCCTGTGTGAGGGTCGAACTCACGACCTTTAGATTATGAGACTAACGCGCTACCTACTGCGCTAACAGGACTACTGGCACAAAGGTTAGGTTAGAAAAATCTATTTTTTTTATCAAAGACTTAAGGCTAGAATACTAATTTTGTCTTATCAAAAACTAGTTTCAATGATCACCTAAAATTCTTCCATATGGATTATAACATTTTGCCCATCTCAAAAAAAATATTTAAACAGAGACGTTCATCCTACCATGTTGCAAATCGCCCAACGTGGGGCTCGAACCCACGACCCTGAGATTAAGAGTCTCATGCTCTACCGACTGAGCTAGCCGGGCAACGGTGGCCATCAAGGCGATGGGTACTCTAATAAAACGTCACAAACAACGATAATTTACAAAATATTTAACAAAAAAATAAATGTTGGTGTGCTGTGTTACAAAGAAAAACAAGACATTTAAATTATGACATTATTCCGCTATCAATCGGGTTAAAACAACTATGGCCACAAAAAGGTAATGCAGATTAAATTTTTTCTTGTCTTCAATGTTGAACAAGATCATCCTACTTTTGTCTTGCCGAAAATTAGATTTAACCATCAATGGAATTTTCCATCCACATCAATGAAAGTAATTTCTCAGCATTAACAAAGCGCTTTTCAACATAGACGTTAATTTTTACGACGTTTAAAATCTCGCCACGTGGGACACAAACCAACAACCCTGAGATTAAGATTCTTAAGTTCTACTGCCTGAGTTATCCGGCAACGGTGCCCTTTTCGGCGACCAGTACTTAAGTAATTCGTTCTAAACAACAGTAATCTAAAAAAATCTAAGGAAAACGTACATGTTGGTGCCCTGTGTGAGAGTCGAACTCACTACCTTTAGATTATGAGACTAACGCGCTACCTACTGCGCTGACAGGGCTACTGGCACAAAGGTTAGTGTAGAAAAATCTATTTTTCTATCAAAGACTGAAGGCTAGCATACTCATTTTGTCTTATCAAAAATTAGTTTCAATGATCACCTGAAATTTTTTCCATATGGATCATAATATTTTGCCAATATAAACAAAAAATATTTGAACAGACACGTTTATCCTACCATGTTGCAAATCGCCCAACGTGGGGCTCGAACCCACGACCATGAGATTAAGAGTCTCATGCTCTACCGACTGAGCTAGCCGGGCAACGGTGCCCATCAAGGCGATGGGTACTCTAAAAAAACGTACCAAACAACGATAATTCAAAAAATTTTTAACCAAAAAGTCAATGCTGGTGTCCTGTGTGACAGAGAAAAACAAGACAGTTAAAATATGACGGTATTCCGCTATCAATCGCGTAAACAACACTATGGGAAGAAAAAGGTAATGCAGAATAAATTTATTCTAGTCTTCAATGCTGAAGAAGATCATCCTACTTTTCTCTTGCCGAAAATTAGATTTAACCATCAATGGAATTTTCCATCCACATCAATGAAAGTAATTTCTCAGCATTAACAAAGCGCTTTTAAACATAGACGTTAATTTTTACGACGTTGAAAATCTCGCCACGTAAGACACAAACCAACAACCCTGAGATTAAGATTCTTAAGTTCTACTGCCTGAGTTATCCGGCAACGGTGCCCTTTTCGGCGACCAGTACTTAAGTAATTCGTTCTAAACAACAGTAATCTAAAAAAATCTAAGGAAAACGTACATGTTGGTGCCCTGTGTGAGAGTCGAACTCACGACCTTTAGATTATGAGACTAACGCGCTACCTACTGCGCTAACAGGGCTACTGGCACAAAGGTTAGTGTAAAAAAATCTATTTTTTTTATCAAAGACTGAAGGCTAGCATACTCATTTTCTCTTATCAAAAATTAGTTTCAACGATCACCTGAAATTTCTTCCATATGGATAAAAATAATTTGCCAATATCAACAATAAATATTTGAACAGACACGTTTATCCTACCATGTTGCAAATCGCCCAACGTGGGGCTCGAACCCACGACCCTGAGATTAAGAGTCTCATGCTCTACCGACTGAGCTAGCCGGGCAACGGTGCCCATCAAGGCGATAGGTACTCTAATAAAACGTCACAAACAACGATAATTTACAAAATATTTAACAAAAAAATAGATGTTGGTGTGCTGTGTTACAAAGAAAAACAAGACATTTAAATTATGACATTATTCCGCTATCAATCGGGTTAAAACAACTATGGCCACAAAAAGGTAATGCAGATTAAATTTTTTCTTGTCTTCAATGTTGAACAAGATCATCCTACTTTTGTCTTGCCGAAAATTAGATTTAACCATCAATGGAATTTTCCATCCACATCAATGAAAGTAATTTCTCAGCATTAACAAAGCGCTTTTAAACATAGACGTTAATTTTTACGACGTTTAAAATCTCGCCACGTGGGACACAAACCAACAACCCTGAGATTAAGATTCTTAAGTTCTACTGCCTGAGTTATCCGGCAACGGTGCCCTTTTCGGCGACCAGTACTTAAGTAATTCGTTCTAAACAACAGTAATCTAAAAAAATCTAAGGAAAACGTACATGTTGGTGCCCTGTGTGAGAGTCGAACTCACGACCTTTAGATTATGAGACTAACGCGCTACCTACTGCGCTAACAGGGCTACTGGCACAAAGGTTAGTGTAGAAAAATCTATTTTTCTATCAAAGACTGAAGGCTAGCATACTAATTTTGTCTTATCAAAAATTAGTTTCAATGATCACCTGAAATTTTTTCCATATGGATCATAATATTTTGCCAATATAAACAAAAAAAATTTGAACAGACACGTTTATCTTACCATGTTGCAAATCGCCCAACGTGGGGCTCGAACCCAAGACCCTGAGATTAAGAGTCTCATGCTCTACCGACTGAGCTAGCCGGGCAACGGTGCCCATCAAGGCGATAGGTACTCTAATAAAACGTACCAAACAACGATAATTTAAACAATTTTTGACCAAAAAGTCAATGCTTTGTGTCCTGTGTGACAGAGAAAAACAAGACAGTTAAAATATGACAGTATTCCGCTATCAATCGCGTAAAGAACACTATGGGAAAAAAAAGGTAATGCAGAATAAATTTATTCTAGTCTTCAATGCTGAACAAGATCATCCTACTTTTCTCTTGCCGAAAATTAGATTTAACCATCAATGGAATTTTTCATCCACATCAATGAAAGTAATTTCTCAGCATTAACAAAGCGCTTTTAAACATAGACGTTAATTTTTACGACGTTGAAAATCTCGCCACGTGGGACACAAACCATTAACCCTGAGATTAAGATTCTTAAGTTCTACTGCCTGAGTTATCGGGCAACGGTGCCCAGTTCGGCGATCAGTACTTAAGTAATTCGTCGTAAACAACAGTAATCTACAAAAATCTAAGGAAAACGTAGATGTTGGTGCCCTGTGTGAGGGTCGAACTCGCGACCTTTAGATTATGAGACTAACGCGCTACCTACTGCGCTAACAGGACTACTGGCACAAAGGTTAGGTTAGAAAAATCTATTTTTTTTATCAAAGAGTGAAGGCTAGAATACTAATTTTGTCTTATCAAAAACTAGTTTCAATGATCACCTAAAATTCTTCCATATGGATCATAACATTTTGCCCATGTCAAAAAAAAATATTTAAACAGAGACGTTTATCCTACCATGTTGCAAATCGCCCAATGTGGGGCTCGAACCCACGACCCTGAGATTAAGAGTCTGATGCTCTACCGACTGAGCTAGCCGCGCAACGGTGCCCATCAAGGCGATGGGTACTCTAATAAAACGTACCAAACAACGATAATTTACAAAATATTTAACAAAAAAATAAATGTTGGTGTGCTGTGTTACAAAGAAAAACAAGACATTTAAATTATGATAGTATTCCGCTATCAATCGGGTTAAAACAACTATGGCCACAAAAAGGTAATGCAGATTAAATTTATTCTTGTCTTCAATGTTGAACAAGATCATCCTACTTTTTTCTTGCCGAAAATTAGATTTAACCATCAATGGAATTTTCCATCCACATCAATGAAAGTAATTTCTCAGCATTAACAAAGCGCTTTTAAACATAGACGTTAATTTTTACGACGTTGAAAATCTCGGCACGTGGGACACAAACTAACAACCCTGAGATTAAGATTCTTAAGTTCTACTGCCTGAGTTATCCGGCAACGGTGCCCACTTCGGCGACCAGTACTTAAGTAATTCGTCCTAAACAACAGTAATCTAAAAAAATCTAAGGAAAACGTACATGTTGGTGCCTTGTGTGAGGGTCGAACTCACGACCTTTAGATTATGAGACTAACGCGCTACCTACTGCGCTAACAGGGCTACTGGCACAAAGGTTTGTGTAGAAAAATCTATTTTTTTATCAAAGACTGAAGGCTAGCATACTAATTTTGTCTTATCAAAAATTAGTTTCAATGATCACCCGAAATTTCTTCCATATGGATCATAATATTTTGCCAATATAAACAAAAAATATTTGAACAGACACGTTTATCCTACCATGTTGCAAATCGCCCAACGTGGGGCTCGAACCCACGACCCTGAGATTAAGAGTCTCATGCTCTACCGACTGAGCTAGCCGGGCAACGGTGACCATCAAGGCGATGGGTACTCTAATTAAACGTACCAAACAACGATAATTTACAAAATATTTAACAAAAAAATAAATGTTGGTGTGCTCTGTTACAAAAAAAAACAAGACATTTAAATTATGATAGTATTCCGCTATCAATCGCGTTAAAACAACTATGGCCACAAAAAGGTAATGCAGATTAAATTTATTCTTGTCTTCAATGTTGAACAAGATCATCCTACTTTTTTCTTGCCGAAAATTAGATTTAACCATCAATGGAATTTTCCATCCACATCAATGAAAGTAATTTCTCAGCATTAACAAAGCGCTTTTAAACATAGACGTTAATTTTTACGACGTTGAAAATCTCGCCACGTGGGACACAAACCAACAACCCTGAGATTAAAATTCTTAAGTTCTACTGCCTGAGTTATCGGGCAACGGTGCCCAGTTCGGCGATCAGTACTTAAGTAATTCGTCGTAAACAACAGTAATCTACAAAAATCTAAGGAAAACGTAGATGTTGGTGCCCTGTGTGAGGGTCGAACTCACGACCTTTAGATTATGAGACTATCGCGCTACCTATTGCGCTAACTGGACTACTGGCTTAAAGGTTAGGTTAGAAAAATCTATTTTTTTTATCAAAGACTGAAGGCTAGAATACTAATTTTGTCTTATCAAAAACTAGTTTCAATGATCACCTAAAATTCTTCCATATGGATCATAACATTTTTCCCATGTCAAAAAAAAATATTTAAACAGAGACGTTCATCCTACCATGTTGCAAATCGCCCAACGTGGGGCTCGAACCCACGACCCTGAGATTAAGAGTCTGATGGTCTACCGACTGAGCTAGCCGGGCAACGGTGCCCATCAAGGCGATGGGTACTCTAATAAAACGTCACAAACAACGATAATTTACAAAATATTTAACAAAAAAATAAATGTATGTGTGCTGTGTTACAAAGAAAAACAAGACATTTAAATTATGATAGTATTCCGCTATCAATCGCGTTAAAACAACTATGGCCACAAAAAGGTAATGCAGATTAAATTTATTCTTGTCTTCAATGTTGAACAAGATCATCCTACTTTTTTCTTGCCGAAAATTAGATTTAACCATCAATGGAATTTTCCATCCACATCAATGAAAGTAATTTCTCAGCATTAACAAAGCGCTTTTAAACATAGACGTTAATTTTTACGACGTTTAAAATCTCGCCACGTGGGACACAAACCAACAACCCTGAGATTAAGATTCTTAAGTTCTACTGCCTGAGTTATCGGGCAACGGTGCCCAGTTCGGCGATCAGTACTTAAGTAATTCGTCCTAAACAGCAGTAATCTACAAAAATCTAAGGAAAACGTAGATGTTGGTGCCCTGTGTGAGTGTCGAACTCACGACCTTTAGATTATGAGACTAACGCGCTACCTACTGCGCTAACAGGACTACTGGCACAAAGGTTAGGTTAGAAAAATCTATTTTTTTTATCAAAGACTGAAGGCTAGAATACTAATTTTGTGTTATCAAAAACTAGTTTCAATGATCACCTAAAATTCTTCCATATGGATCATAACATTTTGCCCATGTCAAAAGAAAATATTTAAACAGAGACGTTCATCCTACCATGTTGCAAATCGCCCAACGTGGGGCTCGAACCCACGACCCTGAGATTAAGAGTCTGATGCTCTACCCACTGAGCTAGCCGGGCAACGGTGCCCATCAAGGCGATGGGTACTCCAATAAAACGTACCAAACAACGATAATTTAAAAAAATATTTAACAAAAAAGTAAATGATGGTGTGCTTCGTTACCAAGAAAAACAAGACATTTAAATTATGACAGTATTCCGCTATCAATCGCGTTAAAACAACTATGGCCACAAAAAGGTAATGCAGAATAAATTTATTCTTGTCTTCAATGTTGAACAAGATCATCCTACTTTTTTCTTGCCGAAAATTAGATTTAACCATCAATGGAATTTTCCATCCACATCAATGAAAGTAATTTCTCAGCATTAACAAAGCGCTTTTAAACATAGACGTTAATTTTTACGACGTTTAAAATCTCGCCACGTGGGACACAAACCAACAACCCTGAGATTAAGATTCTTAAGTTCTACTGCCTGAGTTATCCGGCAACGGTGCCCTTTTCGGCGACCAGTACTTAAGTAATTCGTTCTAAACAACAGTAATCTAAAAAAATCTAAGGAAAACGTACATGTTGGTGCCCTGTGTGAGAGTCGAACTCACGACCTTTAGATTATGAGACTAACGCGCTACCTACTGCGCTAACAGGGCTACTGGCACAAAGGTTAGTGTAAAAAAATCTATTTTTTTTATCAAAGACTGAAGGCTAGCATACTCATTTTCTCTTATCAAAAATTAGTTTCAACGATCACCTGAAATTTCTTCCATATGGATAAAAATAATTTGCCAATATCAACAATAAATATTTGAACAGACACGTTTATCCTACCATGTTGCAAATCGCCCAACGTGGGGCTCGAACCCACGACCCTGAGATTAAGAGTCTCATGCTCTACCGACTGAGCTAGCCGGGCAACGGTGCCCATCAAGGCGATAGGTACTCTAATAAAACGTCACAAACAACGATAATTTACAAAATATTTAACAAAAAAATAGATGTTGGTGTGCTGTGTTACAAAGAAAAACAAGACATTTAAATTATGACATTATTCCGCTATCAATCGGGTTAAAACAACTATGGCCACAAAAAGGTAATGCAGATTAAATTTTTTCTTGTCTTCAATGTTGAACAAGATCATCCTACTTTTTTCTTGCCGAAAATTAGATTTAACCATCAATGGAATTTTCCATCCACATCAATGAAAGTAATTTCTCAGCATTAACAAAGCGCTTTTAAACATAGACGTTAATTTTTACGACGTTTAAAATCTCGCCACGTGGGACACAAACCAACAACCCTGAGATTAAGATTCTTAAGTTCTACTGCCTGAGTTATCCGGCAACGGTGCCCTTTTCGGCGACCAGTACTTAAGTAATTCGTTCTAAACAACAGTAATCTAAAAAAATCTAAGGAAAACGTACATGTTGGTGCCCTGTGTGAGAGTCGAACTCACGACCTTTAGATTATGAGACTAACGCGCTACCTACTGCGCTAACAGGGCTACTGGCACAAAGGTTAGTGTAGAAAAATCTATTTTTCTATCAAAGACTGAAGGCTAGCATACTAATTTTGTCTTATCAAAAATTAGTTTCAATGATCACCTGAAATTTTTTCCATATGGATCATAATATTTTGCCAATATAAACAAAAAAAATTTGAACAGACACGTTTATCTTACCATGTTGCAAATCGCCCAACGTGGGGCTCGAACCCAAGACCCTGAGATTAAGAGTCTCATGCTCTACCGACTGAGCTAGCCGGGCAACGGTGCCCATCAAGGCGATGGGTACTCTAAAAAAACGTACCAAACAACGATAATTCAAAAAATTTTTGACCAAAAAGTCAATGCTGGTGTCCTGTGTGACAGAGAAAAACAAGACAGTTAAAATATGACGGTATTCCGCTATCAATCGCGTAAAGAACACTATGGGAAGATAAAGGTAATACAGAATAAATTTATTCTAGTCTTCAATGCTGAACAAGATCATCCTACTTTTCTCTTGCCGAAAATTAGATTTAACCATCAATGGAATTTTCCATCCACATCAATGAAAGTAATTTCTCAGCATTAACAAAGCGCTTTTAAACATAGACGTTAATTTTTACGACGTTGAAAATCTCGCCACGTGGGACACAAACCAACATTCCTGAGATTAAGATTCTTAAGTTCTACTGCCTGAGTTATCGGGCAACGGTGCCCAGTTCGGCGATCAGTATTTAAGTAAATCGTCCTAAACAACAGTAATCTACAAAAATCTAAGGAAAACGTAGATGTTGGTGCCCTGTGTGAGGGTCGAACTCACGACCTTTAGATTATGAGACTAACGCGCTACCTACTGCGCTAACAGGACTACTGGCACAAAGGTTAGGTTAGAAAAATCTATTTTTTTTATCAAAGACTTAAGGCTAGAATACTAATTTTGTCTTATCAAAAACTAGTTTCAATGATCACCTAAAATTCTTCCATATGGATCATAACATTTTGCCCATGTCAAAAAAAAATATTTAAACAGAGACGTTCATCCTACCATGTTGCAAATCGCCCAACGTGGGGCTCGAACCCACGACCCTGAGATTAAGAGTCTCATGCTCTACCGACTGAGCTAGCCGGGCAACGGTGGCCATCAAGGCGATGGGTACTCTAATAAAACGTCACAAACAACGATAATTTACAAAATATTTAACAAAAAAATAAATGTTGGTGTGCTGTGTTACAAACAAAAACAAGACATTTAAATTATGACATTATTCCGCTATCAATCGGGTTAAAACAACTATGGCCACAAAAAGGTAATGCAGATTAAATTTTTTCTTGTCTTCAATGTTGAACAAGATCATCCTACTTTTTTCTTGCCGAAAATTAGATTTAACCATCAATGGAATTTTCCATCCACATCAATGAAAGTAATTTCTCAGCATTAACAAAGCGTTTTTAAACATAGACGTTAATTTTTACGACGTTGAAAATCTCGCCACGTGGGACACAAACCATTAACCCTGAGATTAAGATTCTTAAGTTCTACTGCCTGAGTTATCCGGCAACGGTGCCCACTTCGGCGACCAGTACTTAAGTAATTCGTCCTAAACAACAGTAATCTAAAAAAATCTAAGGAAAACGTACATGTTGGTGCCCTGTGTGAGAGTCGAACTCACGATCTTTAGATTATGAGACTAACGCGCTACCTACTGCGCTAACAGGGCTACTGGCACAAAGGTTAGTGTAGAAAAATCTATTTTTTTATCAAAGACTGAAGGCTAGCATACTAATTTTGTCTTATCAAAAATTAGTTTCAATGATCACCTGAAATTTCTTCCATATGGATCATAATATTTTTCCAATATCAACAAAAAATATTTGAACAGACACGTTTATCCTACCTTGTTGCAAATCGCCCAACGTGGGGCTCGAACCCACGACCCTGAGATTAAGAGTCTCATGCTCTACCGACTGAGCTAGCCGGGCAACGGTGCCCATCAAGGCGATGGGTACTCTAATAAAACGTACCAAACAACGATAATTTACAAAATTTTTGACTAAAAAGTCAATGCTGGTGTCCTGTGTGACAGAGAAAAACAAGACAGTTAAAATATGACGGTATTCCGCTATCAATCCCGTAAAGAACACTATGGGAAGAAAAAGGTAATGCAGAATAAATTTATTCTAGTCTTCAATGCTGAACAAGATCATCCTACTTTTCTCTTGCCGAAAATTAGATTTAACCATCAATGGAATTTTCCATCCACATCAATGAAAGTAATTTCTCAGCATTAAGAAAGCGCTTTTAAACATAGACGTTAATTTTTACGACGTTGAAAATCTCGCCACGTGGGACACAAACCAACATTCCTGAGATTAAGATTCTTAAGTTCTACTGCCTGATTTATCGGGCAACGGTGCCCAGTTCGGCGATCAGTATTTAAGTAAATCGTCCTAAACAACAGTAATCTACAAAAATCTAAGGAAAACGTAGATGTTGGTGCCCTGTGTGAGGGTCGAACTCACGACCTTTAGATTATGAGACTAACGCGCTACCTACTGCGCTAACAGGACTACTGGCACAAAGGTTAGGTTAGAAAAATCTATTTTTTTTATCAAAGACTTAAGGCTAGAATACTAATTTTGTCTTATCAAAAACTAGTTTCAATGATCACCTAAAATTCTTCCATATGGATTATAACATTTTGCCCATCTCAAAAAAAATATTTAAACAGAGACGTTCATCCTACCATGTTGCAAATCGCCCAACGTGGGGCTCGAACCCACGACCCTGAGATTAAGAGTCTCATGCTCTACCGACTGAGCTAGCCGGGCAACGGTGGCCATCAAGGCGATGGGTACTCTAATAAAACGTCACAAACAACGATAATTTACAAAATATTTAACAAAAAAATAAATGTTGGTGTGCTGTGTTACAAAGAAAAACAAGACATTTAAATTATGACATTATTCCGCTATCAATCGGGTTAAAACAACTATGGCCACAAAAAGGTAATGCAGATTAAATTTTTTCTTGTCTTCAATGTTGAACAAGATCATCCTACTTTTGTCTTGCCGAAAATTAGATTTAACCATCAATGGAATTTTCCATCCACATCAATGAAAGTAATTTCTCAGCATTAACAAAGCGCTTTTCAACATAGACGTTAATTTTTACGACGTTTAAAATCTCGCCACGTGGGACACAAACCAACAACCCTGAGATTAAGATTCTTAAGTTCTACTGCCTGAGTTATCCGGCAACGGTGCCCTTTTCGGCGACCAGTACTTAAGTAATTCGTTCTAAACAACAGTAATCTAAAAAAATCTAAGGAAAACGTACATGTTGGTGCCCTGTGTGAGAGTCGAACTCACTACCTTTAGATTATGAGACTAACGCGCTACCTACTGCGCTGACAGGGCTACTGGCACAAAGGTTAGTGTAGAAAAATCTATTTTTCTATCAAAGACTGAAGGCTAGCATACTCATTTTGTCTTATCAAAAATTAGTTTCAATGATCACCTGAAATTTTTTCCATATGGATCATAATATTTTGCCAATATAAACAAAAAATATTTGAACAGACACGTTTATCCTACCATGTTGCAAATCGCCCAACGTGGGGCTCGAACCCACGACCATGAGATTAAGAGTCTCATGCTCTACCGACTGAGCTAGCCGGGCAACGGTGCCCATCAAGGCGATGGGTACTCTAAAAAAACGTACCAAACAACGATAATTCAAAAAATTTTTGACCAAAAAGTCAATGCTGGTGTCCTGTGTGACAGAGAAAAACAAGACAGTTAAAATATGACGGTATTCCGCTATCAATCGCGTAAACAACACTATGGGAAGAAAAAGGTAATGCAGAATAAATTTATTCTAGTCTTCAATGCTGAAGAAGATCATCCTACTTTTCTCTTGCCGAAAATTAGATTTAACCATCAATGGAATTTTCCATCCACATCAATGAAAGTAATTTCTCAGCATTAACAAAGCGCTTTTAAACATAGACGTTAATTTTTACGACGTTGAAAATCTCGCCACGTAAAACAAAAACCAACAACCCTGAGATTAAGATTCTTAAGTTCTACTGCCTGAGTTATCCGGCAACGGTGCCCTTTTCGGCGACCAGTACTTAAGTAATTCGTTCTAAACAACAGTAATCTAAAAAAATCTAAGGAAAACGTACATGTTGGTGCCCTGTGTGAGAGTCGAACTCACGACCTTTAGATTATGAGACTAACGCGCTACCTACTGCGCTAACAGGGCTACTGGCACAAAGGTTAGTGTAAAAAAATCTATTTTTTTTATCAAAGACTGAAGGCTAGCATACTCATTTTCTCTTATCAAAAATTAGTTTCAACGATCACCTGAAATTTCTTCCATATGGATAAAAATAATTTGCCAATATCAACAATAAATATTTGAACAGACACGTTTATCCTACCATGTTGCAAATCGCCCAACGTGGGGCTCGAACCCACGACCCTGAGATTAAGAGTCTCATGCTCTACCGACTGAGCTAGCCGGGCAACGGTGCCCATCAAGGCGATAGGTACTCTAATAAAACGTCACAAACAACGATAATTTACAAAATATTTAACAAAAAAATAGATGTTGGTGTGCTGTGTTACAAAGAAAAACAAGACATTTAAATTATGACATTATTCCGCTATCAATCGGGTTAAAACAACTATGGCCACAAAAAGGTAATGCAGATTAAATTTTTTCTTGTCTTCAATGTTGAACAAGATCATCCTACTTTTGTCTTGCCGAAAATTAGATTTAACCATCAATGGAATTTTCCATCCACATCAATGAAAGTAATTTCTCAGCATTAACAAAGCGCTTTTAAACATAGACGTTAATTTTTACGACGTTTAAAATCTCGCCACGTGGGACACAAACCAACAACCCTGAGATTAAGATTCTTAAGTTCTACTGCCTGAGTTATCCGGCAACGGTGCCCTTTTCGGCGACCAGTACTTAAGTAATTCGTTCTAAACAACAGTAATCTAAAAAAATCTAAGGAAAACGTACATGTTGGTGCCCTGTGTGAGAGTCGAACTCACGACCTTTAGATTATGAGACTAACGCGCTACCTACTGCGCTAACAGGGCTACTGGCACAAAGGTTAGTGTAGAAAAATCTATTTTTCTATCAAAGACTGAAGGCTAGCATACTAATTTTGTCTTATCAAAAATTAGTTTCAATGATCACCTGAAATTTTTTCCATATGGATCATAATATTTTGCCAATATAAACAAAAAAAATTTGAACAGACACGTTTATCTTACCATGTTGCAAATCGCCCAACGTGGGGCTCGAACCCAAGACCCTGAGATTAAGAGTCTCATGCTCTACCGACTGAGCTAGCCGGGCAACGGTGCCCATCAAGGCGATGGGTACTCTAAAAAAACGTACCAAACAACGATAATTCAAAAAATTTTTGACCAAAAAGTCAATGCTGGTGTCCTGTGTGACAGAGAAAAACAAGACAGTTAAAATATGACGGTATTCCGCTATCAATCGCGTAAAGAACACTATGGGAAGATAAAGGTAATACAGAATAAATTTATTCTAGTCTTCAATGCTGAACAAGATCATCCTACTTTTCTCTTGCCGAAAATTAGATTTAACCATCAATGGAATTTTCCATCCACATCAATGAAAGTAATTTCTCAGCATTAACAAAGCGCTTTTAAACATAGACGTTAATTTTTACGACGTTGAAAATCTCGCCACGTGGGACACAAACCAACATTCCTGAGATTAAGATTCTTAAGTTCTACTGCCTGAGTTATCGGGCAACGGTGCCCAGTTCGGCGATCAGTATTTAAGTAATCGTCCTAAACAACAGTAATCTACAAAAATCTAAGGAAAACGTAGATGTTGGTGCCCTGTGTGAGGGTCGAACTCACGACCTTTAGATTATGAGACTAACGCGCTACCTACTGCGCTAACAGGACTACTGGCACAAAGGTTAGGTTAGAAAAATCTATTTTTTTTATCAAAGACTTAAGGCTAGAATACTAATTTTGTCTTATCAAAAACTAGTTTCAATGATCACCTAAAATTCTTCCATATGGATCATAACATTTTGCCCATGTCAAAAAAAAATATTTAAACAGAGACGTTCATCCTACCATGTTGCAAATCGCCCAACATGGGGCTCGAACCCACGACCCTGAGATTAAGAGTCTCATGCTCTACCGACTGAGCTAGCCGGGCAACGGTGGCCATCAAGGCGATGGGTACTCTAATAAAACGTCACAAACAACGATAATTTACAAAATATTTAACAAAAAAATAAATGTTGGTGTGCTGTGTTACAAACAAAAACAAGACATTTAAATTATGACATTATTCCGCTATCAATCGGGTTAAAACAACTATGGCCACAAAAAGGTAATGCAGATTAAATTTTTTCTTGTCTTCAATGTTGAACAAGATCATCCTACTTTTTTCTTGCCGAAAATTAGATTTAACCATCAATGGAATTTTCCATCCACATCAATGAAAGTAATTTCTCAGCATTAACAAAGCGTTTTTAAACATAGACGTTAATTTTTACGACGTTGAAAATCTCGCCACGTGGGACACAAACCATTAACCCTGAGATTAAGATTCTTAAGTTCTACTGCCTGAGTTATCCGGCAACGGTGCCCACTTCGGCGACCAGTACTTAAGTAATTCGTCCTAAACAACAGTAATCTAAAAAAATCTAAGGAAAACGTACATGTTGGTGCCCTGTGTGAGAGTCGAACTCACGATCTTTAGATTATGAGACTAACGCGCTACCTACTGCGCTAACAGGGCTACTGGCACAAAGGTTAGTGTAGAAAAATCTATTTTTTTATCAAAGACTGAAGGCTAGCATACTAATTTTGTCTTATCAAAAATTAGTTTCAATGATCACCTGAAATTTCTTCCATATGGATCATAATATTTTTCCAATATCAACAAAAAATATTTGAACAGACACGTTTATCCTACCTTGTTGCAAATCGCCCAACGTGGGGCTCGAACCCACGACCCTGAGATTAAGAGTCTCATGCCCTACCGACTGAGCTAGCCGGGCAACGGTGCCCATCAAGGCGATGGGTACTTTAATAAAACGTACCAAACAACGATAATTTACAAAATTTTTGAATAAAAAGTCAATGCTGGTGTCCTGTGTGACAGAGAAAAACAAGACAGTTAAAATATGACGGTATTCCGCTATCAATCGCGTAAAGAACACTATGGGAAGATAAAGGTAATACAGAATAAATTTATTCTAGTCTTCAATGCTGAACAAGATCATCCTACTTTTCTCTTGCCGAAAATTAGATTTAACCATCAATGGAATTTTCCATCCACATCAATGAAAGTAATTTCTCAGCATTAACAAAGCGCTTTTAAACATAGACGTTAATTTTTACGACGTTGAAAATCTCGCCACGTGGGACACAAACCAACATTCCTGAGATTAAGATTCTTAAGTTCTACTGCCTGAGTTATCGGGCAACGGTGCCCAGTTCGGCGATCAGTATTTAAGTAAATCGTCCTAAACAACAGTAATCTACAAAAATCTAAGGAAAACGTAGATGTTGGTGCCCTGTGTGAGGGTCGAACTCACGTCCTTTAGATTATGAGACTAACGCGCTACCTACTGCGCTAACAGGACTACTGGCACAAAGGTTAGGTTAGAAAAATCTATTTTTTTTATCAAAGACTTAAGGCTAGAATACTAATTTTGTCTTATCAAAAACTAGTTTCAATGATCACCTAAAATTCTTCCATATGGATCATAACATTTTGCCCATCTCAAAAAAAAATATTTAAACAGAGACGTTCATCCTACCATGTTGCAAATCGCCCAACGTGGGGCTCGAACCCACGACCCTGAGATTAAGAGTCTCATGCTCTACCGACTGAGCTAGCCGGGCAACGGTGGCCATCAAGGCGATGGGTACTCTAATAAAACGTCACAAACAACGATAATTTACAAAATATTTAACAAAAAAATAAATGTTGGTGTGCTGTGTTACAAACAAAAACAAGACATTTAAATTATGACATTATTCCGCTATCAATCGGGTTAAAACAACTATGGCCACAAAAAGGTAATGCAGATTAAATTTTTTCTTGTCTTCAATGTTGAACAAGATCATCCTACTTTTTTCTTGCCGAAAATTAGATTTAACCATCAATGGAATTTTCCATCCACATCAATGAAAGTAATTTCTCAGCATTAACAAAGCGTTTTTAAACATAGACGTTAATTTTTACGACGTTGAAAATCTCGCCACGTGGGACACAAACCATTAACCCTGAGATTAAGATTCTTAAGTTCTACTGCCTGAGTTATCCGGCAACGGTGCCCACTTCGGCGACCAGTACTTAAGTAATTCGTCCTAAACAACAGTAATCTAAAAAAATCTAAGGAAAACGTACATGTTGGTGCCCTGTGTGAGAGTCGAACTCACGATCTTTAGATTATGAGACTAACGCGCTACCTACTGCGCTAACAGGGCTACTGGCACAAAGGTTAGTGTAGAAAAATCTATTTTTTTATCAAAGACTGAAGGCTAGCATACTAATTTTGTCTTATCAAAAATTAGTTTCAATGATCACCTGAAATTTCTTCCATATGGATCATAATATTTTTCCAATATCAACAAAAAATATTTGAACAGACACGTTTATCCTACCTTGTTGCAAATCGCCCAACGTGGGGCTCGAACCCACGACCCTGAGATTAAGAGTCTGATGGTCTACCGACTGAGCTAGCCGGGCAACGGTGCCCATCAAGGCGATGGGTACTCTAATAAAACGTACCAAACAACGATAATTTACAAAATTTTTGACTAAAAAGTCAATGCTGGTGTCCTGTGTGACAGAGAAAAACAAGACAGTTAAAATATGACGGTATTCCGCTATCAATCCCGTAAAGAACACTTTGGGAAGAAAAAGGTAATGCAGAATAAATTTATTCTAGTCTTCAATGCTGAACAAGATCATCCTACTTTTCTCTTGCCGAAAATTAGATTTAACCATCAATGGAATTTTCCATCCACATCAATGAAAGTAATTTCTCAGCATTAACAAAGCGCTTTTAAACATAGACGTTAATTTTTACGACGTTGAAAATCTCGCCACGTGGGACACAAACCAACATTCCTGAGATTAAGATTCTTAAGTTCTACTGCCTGATTTATCGGGCAACGGTGCCCAGTTCGGCGATCAGTATTTAAGTAAATCGTCCTAAACAACAGTAATCTACAAAAATCTAAGGAAAACGTAGATGTTGGTGCCCTGTGTGAGGGTCGAACTCACGACCTTTAGATTATGAGACTAACGCGCTACCTACTGCGCTAACAGGACTACTGGCACAAAGGTTAGGTTAGAAAAATCTATTTTTTTTATCAAAGACTTAAGGCTAGAATACTAATTTTGTCTTATCAAAAACTAGTTTCAATGATCACCTAAAATTCTTCCATATGGATCATAACATTTTGCCCATCTCAAAAAAAAATATTTAAACAGAGACGTTCATCCTACCATGTTGCAAATCGCCCAACGTGGGGCTCGAACCCACGACCCTGAGATTAAGAGTCTCATGCTCTACCGACTGAGCTAGCCGGGCAACGGTGGCCATCAAGGCGATGGGTACTCTAATAAAACGTCACAAACAACGATAATTTACAAAATATTTAACAAAAAAATAAATGTTGGTGTGCTGTGTTACAAACAAAAACAAGACATTTAAATTATGACATTATTCCGCTATCAATCGGGTTAAAACAACTATGGCCACAAAAAGGTAATGCAGATTAAATTTTTTCTTGTCTTCAATGTTGAACAAGATCATCCTACTTTTGTCTTGCCGAAAATTAGATTTAACCATCAATGGAATTTTCCATCCACATCAATGAAAGTAATTTCTCAGCATTAACAAAGCGCTTTTCAACATAGACGTTAATTTTTACGACGTTTAAAATCTCGCCACGTGGGACACAAACCAACAACCCTGAGATTAAGATTCTTAAGTTCTACTGCCTGAGTTATCCGGCAACGGTGCCCTTTTCGGCGACCAGTACTTAAGTAATTCGTTCTAAACAACAGTAATCTAAAAAAATCTAAGGAAAACGTACATGTTGGTGCCCTGTGTGAGAGTCGAACTCACTACCTTTAGATTATGAGACTAACGCGCTACCTACTGCGCTGACAGGGCTACTGGCACAAAGGTTAGTGTAGAAAAATCTATTTTTCTATCAAAGACTGAAGGCTAGCATACTCATTTTGTCTTATCAAAAATTAGTTTCAATGATCACCTGAAATTTTTTCCATATGGATCATAATATTTTGCCAATATAAACAAAAAATATTTGAACAGACACGTTTATCCTACCATGTTGCAAATCGCCCAACGTGGGGCTCGAACCCACGACCCTGAGATTAAGAGTCTCATGCTCTACCGACTGAGCTAGCCGGGCAACGGTGCCCATCAAGGCGATGGGTACTCTAAAAAAACGTACCAAACAACGATAATTCAAAAAATTTTTGACCAAAAAGTCAATGCTGGTGTCCTGTGTGACAGAGAAAAACAAGACAGTTAAAATATGACGGTATTCCGCTATCAATCGCGTAAACAACACTATGGGAAGAAAAAGGTAATGCAGAATAAATTTATTCTAGTCTTCAATGCTGAAGAAGATCATCCTACTTTTCTCTTGCCGAAAATTAGATTTAACCATCAATGGAATTTTCCATCCACATCAATGAAAGTAATTTCTCAGCATTAACAAAGCGCTTTTAAACATAGACGTTAATTTTTACGACGTTGAAAATCTCGCCACGTGGGACACAAACCAACAATCCTGAGATTAAGATTCTTAAGTTCTACTGCCTGAGTTATCGGGCAACGGTGCCCAGTTCGGCGATCAGTATTTAAGTAAATCGTCCTAAACAACAGTAATCTACAAAAATCTAAGGAAAACGTAGATGTTGGTGCCCTGTGTGAGGGTCGAACTCACGACCTTAAGATTATGGGACTAACGCGCTACCTACTGCGCTAACAGGACTACTGGCACAAAGGTTAGGTTAGAAAAATCTATTTTTTTTATCAAAGACTTAAGGCTAGAATACTAATTTTGTCTTATCAAAAACTAGTTTCAATGATCACCTAAAATTCTTCCATATGGATCATAACATTTTGCCCATCTCAAAAAAAAATATTTAAACAGAGACGTTCATCCTACCATGTTGCAAATCGCCCAACGTGGGGCTCGAACCCACGACCCTGAGATTAAGAGTCTGATGCTCTACCGACTGAGCTAGCCGGGCAACGGTGCCCATCAAGGCGATGGGTACTCTAATAAAACGTACCAAACAACGATAATTTACAAAATTTTTGACTAAAAAGTCAATGCTGGTGTCCTGTGTGACAGAGAAAAACAAGACAGTTAAAATATGACGGTATTCCGCTATCAATCCCGTAAAGAACACTATGGGAAGAAAAAGGTAATGCAGAATAAATTTATTCTAGTCTTCAATGCTGAACAAGATCATCCTACTTTTCTCTTGCCGAAAATTAGATTTAACCATCAATGGAATTTTCCATCCACATCAATGAAAGTAATTTCTCAGCATTAACAAAGCGCTTTTAAACATAGACGTTAATTTTTACGACGTTGAAAATCTCGCCACGTGGGACACAAACCAACATTCCTGAGATTAAGATTCTTAAGTTCTACTGCCTGATTTATCGGGCAACGGTGCCCAGTTCGGCGATCAGTATTTAAGTAAATCGTCCTAAACAACAGTAATCTACAAAAATCTAAGGAAAACGTAGATGTTGGTGCCCTGTGTGAGGGTCGAACTCACGACCTTTAGATTATGAGACTAACGCGCTACCTACTGCGCTAACAGGACTACTGGCACAAAGGTTAGGTTAGAAAAATCTATTTTTTTTATCAAAGACTTAAGGCTAGAATACTAATTTTGTCTTATCAAAAACTAGTTTCAATGATCACCTAAAATTCTTCCATATGGATCATAACATTTTGCCCATGTCAAAAAAAAATATTTAAACAGAGACGTTCATCCTACCATGTTGCAAATCGCCCAACGTGGGGCTCGAACCCACGACCCTGAGATTAAGAGTCTCATGCTCTACCGACTGAGCTAGCCGGGCAACGGTGGCCATCAAGGCGATGGGTACTCTAATAAAACGTCACAAACAACGATAATTTACAAAATATTTAACAAAAAAATAAATGTTGGTGTGCTGTGTTACAAAGAAAAACAAGACATTTAAATTATGACATTATTCCGCTATCAATCGGGTTAAAACAACTATGGCCACAAAAAGGTAATGCAGATTAAATTTTTTCTTGTCTTCAATGTTGAACAAGATCATCCTACTTTTGTCTTGCCGAAAATTAGATTTAACCATCAATGGAATTTTCCATCCACATCAATGAAAGTAATTTCTCAGCATTAACAAAGCGCTTTTCAACATAGACGTTAATTTTTACGACGTTTAAAATCTCGCCACGTGGGACACAAACCAACAACCCTGAGATTAAGATTCTTAAGTTCTACTGCCTGAGTTATCCGGCAACGGTGCCCTTTTCGGCGACCAGTACTTAAGTAATTCGTTCTAAACAACAGTAATCTAAAAAAATCTAAGGAAAACGTACATGTTGGTGCCCTGTGTGAGAGTCGAACTCACTACCTTTAGATTATGAGACTAACGCGCTACCTACTGCGCTGACAGGGCTACTGGCACAAAGGTTAGTGTAGAAAAATCTATTTTTCTATCAAAGACTGAAGGCTAGCATACTCATTTTGTCTTATCAAAAATTAGTTTCAATGATCACCTGAAATTTTTTCCATATGGATCATAATATTTTGCCAATATAAACAAAAAATATTTGAACAGACACGTTTATCCTACCATGTTGCAAATCGCCCAACGTGGGGCTCGAACCCACGACCCTGAGATTAAGAGTCTCATGCTCTACCGACTGAGCTAGCCGGGCAACGGTGCCCATCAAGGCGATGGGTACTCTAAAAAAACGTACCAAACAACGATAATTCAAAAAATTTTTGACCAAAAAGTCAATGCTGGTGTCCTGTGTGACAGAGAAAAACAAGACAGTTAAAATATGTCGGTATTCCGCTATCAATCGCGTAAACAACACTATGGGAAGAAAAAGGTAATGCAGAATAAATTTATTCTAGTCTTCAATGCTGAAGAAGATCATCCTACTTTTCTCTTGCCGAAAATTAGATTTAACCATCAATGGAATTTTCCATCCACATCAATGAAAGTAATTTCTCAGCATTAACAAAGCGCTTTTAAACATAGACGTTAATTTTTACGACGTTTAAAATCTCGCCACGTGGGACACAAACCAACAATCCTGAGATTAAGATTCTTAAGTTCTACTGCCTGAGTTATCGGGCAACGGTGCCCAGTTCGGCGATCAGTATTTAAGTAAATCGTCCTAAACAACAGTAATCTACAAAAATCTAAGGAAAACGTAGATGTTGGTGCCCTGTGTGAGGGTCGAACTCACGACCTTAAGATTATGGGACTAACGCGCTACCTACTGCGCTAACAGGACTACTGGCACAAAGGTTAGGTTAGAAAAATCTATTTTTTTTATCAAAGACTTAAGGCTAGAATACTAATTTTGTCTTATCAAAAACTAGTTTCAATGATCACCTAAAATTCTTCCATATGGATCATAACATTTTGCCCATCTCAAAAAAAAATATTTAAACAGAGACGTTCATCCTACCATGTTGCAAATCGCCCAACGTGGGGCTCGAACCCACGACCCTGAGATTAAGAGTCTCATGCTCTACCGACTGAGCTAGCCGGGCAACGGTGCCCATCAAGGCGATGGGTACTCTAATAAAACGTCACAAACAACGATAATTTACAAAATATTTAACAAAAAAATAAATGTTGGTGTGCTGTGTTACAAACAAAAACAAGACATTTAAATTATGACATTATTCCGCTATCAATCGGGTTAAAACAACTATGGCCACAAAAAGGTAATGCAGATTAAATTTTTTCTTGTCTTCAATGTTGAACAAGATCATCCTACTTTTTTCTTGCCGAAAATTAGATTTAACCATCAATGGAATTTTCCATCCACATCAATGAAAGTAATTTCTCAGCATTAACAAAGCGCTTTTAAACATAGACGTTAATTTTTACGACGTTGAAAATCTCGCCACGTGGGACACAAACCAACAATCCTGAGATTAAGATTCTTAAGTTCTACTGCCTGAGTTATCGGGCAACGGTGCCCAGTTCGGCGATCAGTATTTGAGTAAATCGTCCTAAACAACAGTAATCTAAAAAAATCTAAGGAAAACGTAGATGTTGGTGCCCTGTGTGAGGGTCGAACTCACGACCTTTAGATTATGAGACTAACGCGCTACCTACTGCGCTAACAGGACTACTGGCACAAAGGTTAGGTTAGAAAAATCTATTTTTTTTTATCAAAGACTTAAGGCTAGAATACTAATTTTGTCTTATCAAAAACTAGTTTCAATGATCACCTAAAATTCTTCCATATGGATCATAACATTTTGCCCATCTCAAAAAAAAATATTTAAACAGAGACGTTCATCCTACCATGTTGCAAATCGCCCAACGTGGGGCTCGAACCCACGACCCTGAGATTAAGAGTCTCATGCTCTACCGACTGAGCTAGCCGGGCAACGGTGGCCATCAAGGCGATGGGTACTCTAATAAAACGTCACAAACAACGATAATTTACAAAATATTTAACAAAAAAATAAATGTTGGTGTGCTGTGTTACAAACAAAAACAAGACATTTAAATTATGACATTATTCCGCTATCAATCGGGTTAAAACAACTATGGCCACAAAAAGGTAATGCAGATTAAATTTTTTCTTGTCTTCAATGTTGAACAAGATCATCCTACTTTTTTCTTGCCGAAAATTAGATTTAACCATCAATGGAATTTTCCATCCACATCAATGAAAGTAATTTCTCAGCATTAACAAAGCGTTTTTAAACATAGACGTTAATTTTTACGACGTTGAAAATCTCGCCACGTGGGACACAAACAATTAACCCTGAGATTAAGATTCTTAAGTTCTACTGCCTGAGTTATCCGGCAACGGTGCCCACTTCGGCGACCAGTACTTAAGTAATTCGTCCTAAACAACAGTAATCTAAAAAAATCTAAGGAAAACGTACATGTTGGTGCCCTGTGTGAGAGTCGAACTCACGATCTTTAGATTATGAGACTAACGCGCTACCTACTGCGCTAACAGGGCTACTGGCACAAAGGTTAGTGTAGAAAAATCTATTTTTTTATCAAAGACTGTAGGCTAGCATACTAATTTTGTCTTATCAAAAATTAGTTTCAATGATCACCTGAAATTTCTTCCATATGGATCATAATATTTTGCCAATATCAACAAAAAATATTTGGACAGACACGTTTATCCTACCTTGTTGCAAATCGCCCAACGTGGGGCTCGAACCCACGACCCTGAGATTAAGAGTCTCATGCTCTACCGACTGAGCTAGCCGGGCAACGGTGCCCATCAAGGCGATGGGTACTCTAATAAAACGTACAAAACAAAGATAATTTACAAAATTTTTGACTAAAAAGTCAATGCTGGTGTCCTGTGTGACAGAGAAAAACAAGACAGTTAAAATATGACAGTATTCCGCTATCAATCGCGTAAAGAACACTATGGGAAGAAAAAGGTAATGCAGAATAAATTTATTCCAGTCTTCAATGTTGAACAAGATCATCCTACTTTTCTTTTGCCGAAAATTAGATTTAACCATCAATGGAATTTTCCATCCACATCAATGAAAGTAATTTCTCAGAATTAACAAAGCGCTTTTAAACATAGACGTTAATTTTTACGACGTTGAAAATCTCGCCACGTGGGACACAAACCAACAACCCTGAGATTAAGATTCTTAAGTTCTACTGCCTGAGTTATCGGGCAACGGTGCCCAGTTCGGCGATCAGTACTTAAGTAATTCGTCCTAAACAACAGTAATCTAAAAAAATCTAAGGAAAACGTAGATGTTGGTGCCCTGTGTGAGGGTCGAACTCACGACCTTTAGATTATGAGACTAACGCGCTACCTACTGCGCTAACAGGACTACTGCCACAAAGGTTAGGTTAGAAAAATCTATTTTTTTTATCAAAGACTGAAGGCTAGAATACTAATTTTGTCTTATCAAAAACTAGTTTCAATGATCACCTAAAATTCTTCCATATGGATCATAACATTTTGCCCATGTCAAAAAAAAATATTTAAACAGAGACGTTCATCCTACCATGTTGCAAATCACCCAAAGTGGGGCTTGAACCCACGGCCCTGAGATTAAGAGTCTGATGCTCTACCGACTGAGCTAGCCGGGCAACGGTGCCCATCAAGGCGATGGGTACTCTAATAAAACGTCACAAACAACGAAAATTTAAAAAATATTTAACAAAAAAATAAATGTTGTTGTGCTGTGTTACAAAGAAAAACAAGACATTTAAATTATGATAGTATTCCGCTATCAATCGCGTTAAAACAACTATGGCCACAAAAAGGTAATGCAGATTAAACTTATTCTTGTCTTCAATGTTGAACAAGATCATCCTACTTTTTTCTTGCCGAAAATTAGATTTAACCATCAATGGAATTTTCCATCCACATCAATGAAAGTAATTTCTCAGCATTAACAAAGCGCTTTTAAACATAGACGTTAATTTTTACGACGTTGAAAATCTCGCCACGTGGGACACAAACCAACAACCCTGAGATTAAGATTCTTAAGTTCTACTGCCTGAGTTATCCGGCAACGGCGCCCACTTCGGCGACCAGTACTTAAGTAATTCGTCCTAAACAACAGTAATCTAAAATAATCTAAGGAAAACGCACATGTTGGTGCCTTGTGTGAGGGTCGAACTCACGACCTTTAGATTATGAGACTAACGCGCTACCTACTGCGCTAACAGGGCTACTGGCACAAAGGTTGGTGTAGAAAAATCTATTTTTTTATCAAAGACTGAAGGCTAGCATACTAATTTTGTATTATCAAAAATTAGTTTCAATGATCACCTGAAATTTCTTCCATATGGATCATAATATTTTGCCAATATAAACAAAAACTATTTGAACAGACACGTTTATCCTACCATGTTGCAAATCGCCCAACGTGGGGCTCGAACCCACGACCCTGAGATTAAGAGTCTCATGCTCTACCGACTGAGCTGGCCGGGCAACGGTGCCCATCAAGGCGATGGGTACTCTAATAAAACGTACCAAACAACGATAATTTAAAAAATTTTTGACCAAAAAGTCAATGCTTTGTGTCCTGTGTGACAGAGAAAAACAAGACAGTTAAAATATGACAGTATTCCGCTATCAATCGCGTAAAGAACACCATGGGAAAAAAAAGGTAATGCAGAATAAATTTATTCTAGTCTTCAATGCTGAACAAGATCATCCTACTTTTCTCTTGCCGAAAATTAGATTTAACCATCAATGGAATTTTTCATCCACATCAATGAAAGTAATTTCTCAGCATTAACAAAGCGCTTTTAAACATAGACGTTAATTTTTACGACGTTGAAAATCTCGCCACGTGGGACACAAACCAACAACCCTGAGATTAAAATTCTTAAGTTTTACTGCCTGAGTAATCGGGCAACGGTGCCCAGTTCGGCGATCAGTACTTAAGTAATTCGTCGTAAACAACAGTAATCTACAAAAATCTAAGGAAAACGTAGATGTTGGTTCCCTGTGTGAGGGTCGAACTCACGACCTTTAGATTATGAGACTAACGCGCTACCTACTGCGCTAACAGCACTACTGGCACAAAGGTTAGGTTAGAAAAATCTATTTTTTTTATCAAAGAGTGAAGGCTAGAATACTAATTTTGTCTTATCAAAAACTAGTTTCAATGATCACCTAAAATTCTTCCATATGGATCATAACATTTTGCCCATGTCAAAAAAAAATATTTAAACAGAGACATTTATCCTACCATGTTGCAAATCGCCCAACGTGGGGCTCGAACCCACGACCCTGAGATTAAGAGTCTGATGGTCTACCGACTGAGCTAGCCGGGCAACGGTGCCCATCAAGGCGATGGGTACTCTAATAAAACGTACCAAACAACGATAATTTACAAAATATTTAACAAAAAAATAAATGTTGGTGTGCTGTGTTACAAAGAAAAACAAGACTTTTAAATTATGATAGTATTCCGCTATCAATCGCGTTAAAACAACTGTGGCCACAAAAAGGTAATGCAGATTAAATTTAGTCTTGTCTTCAATGTTGAACAAGATCATCCTACTTTTTTCTTGCCGAAAATTAGATTTAACCATCAATGGAATTTTCCATCCACATCAATGAAAGTAATTTCTTAGCATTAACAAAGCGCTTTTAAACATAGACGTTAATTTTTACGACGTTGAAAATCTTGCCACGTGGGACACAAACCAACAACCCTGAGATTAAAATTCTTAAGTTTTACTGCCTGAGTAATCGGGCAACGGTGCCCAGTTCGGCGATCAGTACTTAAGTAATTTGTCGTAAACAACAGTAATCTACTAAAATCTAAGGAAAACGTAGATGTTGGTGCCCTGTGTGAGGGTCGAACTCACGACCTTTAGATTATGAGACTAACGCGCTACCTACTGCGCTAACAGGGCTACTGGCACAAATGTTTGTGTAAAAAAATCTATTTTTTTATCAAAGACTGAAAACTAGCATACTAATTTTGTCTTATCAAAAATTAGTTTCAATGATCACCTGAAATTTCTTCCATATGGATCATAATATTTTTCCAATGTAAACAAAAAATATTTGAACAGACACGTTTATCCTACCATGTTGCAAACCGCGCAACGTGGGGCTCGAACCCACGACCCTGAGATTAAGAGTCTCATGCTCTACCGAGTGAGCTAGCCAGGCAACGGTGCCCATCAAGGCGATGGGTACTCTAATAAAACGTACCAAACAACGATAATTTACAAAATATTTAACAAAAAAATAAATAATGGTGTGCTGTGTTACAAAGAAAAACAAGACATTTAAATTATGATAGTATTCCGCTATCAATCGCGTTAAAACAACTATGGCCACAAAAAGGTAATGCAGATTAAATTTATTCTTGTCTTCAATGTTGAACAAGATCATCCTACTTTTTTCTTGCCGAAAATTAGATTTAACCATCAATGGAATTTTCCATCCACATCAATGAAAGTAATTTCTCAGCATTAACAAAGCGCTTTTAAACATAGACGTTAATTTTTACGACGTTGAAAATCTCGCCACGTGGGACACAAACCAACAACCCTGAGATTAAGATTCTTAAGTTCTACTGCCTGAGTTATCCGGCAACGGTGCCCACTTCCGCGACCAGTACTTAAGTAATTCGTCCTAAACAACAGTAATCTAAAAAAATCTAAGGAAAACGTACATGTTGGTGCCTTGTGTGAGGGTCGAACTCACGACCTTTAGATTATGAGACTAACGCGCTACCTACTGCGCTAACAGGGCTACTGGCACAAAGGTTAGTGTAGAAAAATCTATTTTTTTATCAAAGACTGAAGGCTAGCATACTAATTTTGTCTTATCAAAAATTAGTTTCAATGATCACCTGAAATTTCTTCCAGATGGATCATAATATTTTGCCAATATAAACAAAAAATATTTGAACAGACACGTTTATCCTACCATGTTGCAAATCGCCCAACGTGGGGCTCGAACCCACGACCCTGAGATTAAGAGTCTCATGCTCTACCGACTGAGCTAGCCGGGCAACGGTGCCCATCAAGGCGATAGGTACTCTAATAAAACGTACCAAACAACGATAATTTAAACAATTTTTGACCAAAAAGTCAATGCTTTGTGTCCTGTGTGACAGAGAAAAAAAAGACAGTTAAAATATGACAGTATTCCGCTATCAATCGCGTAAAGAACACTATGGGAAAAAAAAGGTAATGCAGAATAAATTTATTCTAGTCTTCAATGCTGAACAAGATCATCCTACTTTTCTCTTGCCGAAAATTAGATTTAACAATCAATGGAATTTTTCATCCACATCAATGAAAGTAATTTCTCAGCATTAACAAAGCGCTTTTAAACATAGACGTTAATTTTTACGACGTTGAAAATCTCGCCACGTGGGACACAAACCAACAACCCTGAGATTAAGATTCTTAAGTTCTACTGCCTGAGTTATCGGGCAACGGTGCCCAGTTCGGCGATAAGTACTTAAGTAATTCGTCCTAAACAACAGAAATCTACAAAAATCTAAGGAAAACGTAGATGTTGGTGCCCTGTGTGAGGGTCGAACTCACGACCTTTAGATTATGAGACTAACGCGCTACCTACTGCGCTAACAGGACTACTGGCACAAAGGTTAGGTTAGAAAAATCTATTTTTTTTATCAAAGAGTGAAGGCTAGAATACTAATTTTGTCTTATCAAAAACTAGTTTCAATGATCACCTAAAATTCTTCCATATGGATCATAACATTTTGCCCATGTCAAAAAAAAATATTTAAACAGAGACGTTTATCCTACCATGTTGCAAATCGCCCAACGTGGGGCTCGAACCCACGACCCTGAGATTAAGAGTCTGATGCTCTACCGACTGAGCTAGCCGGGCAACGGTGCCCATCAAGGCGATGGGTACTCTAATAAAACGTACCAAATAACGATAATTTACAAAATATTTAACAAAAAAATAAATGTTGGTGTGCTGTGTTACAAAGAAAAACAAGACATTTAAATTATGATAGTATTCCGCTATCAATCGGGTTAAAACAACTATGGCCACAAAAAGGTAATGCAGATTAAATTTATTCTTGTCTTCAATGTTGAACAAGATCATCCTACTTTTTTCTTGCCGAAAATTAGATTTAACCATCAATGGAATTTTCCATCCACATCAATGAAAGTAATTTCTCAGCATTAACAAAGCGCTTTTAAACATAGACGTTAATTTTTACGACGTTGAAAATCTCGCCACGTGGGACACAAACTAACAACCCTGAGATTAAGATTCTTAAGTTCTACTGCCTGAGTTATCCGGCAACGGTGCCCACTTCGGCGACCAGTACTTAAGTAATTCGTCCTAAACAACAGTAATCTAAAAAAATCTAAGGAAAACGTACATGTTGGTGCCTTGTGTGAGGGTCGAACTCACGACCTTTAGATTATGAGACTAACGCGCTACCTACTGCGCTAACAGGGCTACTGGCACAAAGGTTTGTGTAGAAAAATCTATTTTTTTATCAAAGACTGAAGGCTAGCATACTAATTTTGTCTTATCAAAAATTAGTTTCAATGATCACCCGAAATTTCTTCCATATGGATCATAATATTTTGCCAATATAAACAAAAAATATTTGAACAGACACGTTTATCCTACCATGTTGCAAATCGCCCAACGTGGGGCTCGAACCCACGACCCTGAGATTAAGAGTCTCATGCTCTACCGACTGAGCTAGCCGGGCAACGGTGACCATCAAGGCGATGGGTACTTTTATAAAACGTACCAAACAACGATAATTTACAAAATATTTAACAAAAAAATAAATGTTGGTGTGCTCTGTTACAAAAAAAAACAAGACATTTAATTTATGATAGTATTCCGCTATCAATCGCGTTAAAAAAACTATGGCCACAAAAAGGTAATGCAGATTAAATTTATTCTTGTCTTCAATGTTGAACAAGATCATCCTACTTTTTTCTTGCCGAAAATTAGATTTAACCATCAATGGAATTTTCCATCCACATCAATGAAAGTAATTTCTCAGCATTAACAAAGCGCTTTTAAACATAGACGTTAATTTTTACGACGTTGAAAATCTCGCCACGTGGGACACAAACCAACAACCCTGAGATTAAAATTCTTAAGTTCTACTGCCTGAGTTATCGGGCAACGGTGCCCAGTTCGGCGATCAGTACTTAAGTAATTCGTCGTAAACAACAGTAATCTACAAAAATCTAAGGAAAACGTAGATGTTGGTGCCCTGTGTGAGGGTCGAACTCACGACCTTTAGATTATGAGACTATCGCGCTACCTATTGCGCTAACTGGACTACTGGCTTAAAGGTTAGGTTAGAAAAATCTATTTTTTTTATCAAAGACTGAAGGCTAGAATACTAATTTTGTCTTATCAAAAACTAGTTTCAATGATCACCTAAAATTCTTCCATATGGATCATAACATTTTTCCCATGTCAAAAAAAAATATTTAAACAGAGACGTTCATCCTACCATGTTGCAAATCGCCCAACGTGGGGCTCGAACCCACGACCCTGAGATTAAGAGTCTGATGGTCTACCGACTGAGCTAGCCGGGCAACGGTGCCCATCAAGGCGATGGGTACTCTAATAAAACGTCACAAACAACGATAATTTACAAAATATTTAACAAAAAAATAAATGTTGGTGTGCTGTGTTACAAAGAAAAACAAGACATTTAAATTATGATAGTATTCCGCTATCAATCGCGTTAAAACAACTATGGCCACAAAAAGGTAATGCAGATTAAATTTATTCTTGTCTTCAATGTTGAACAAGATCATCCTACTTTTTTCTTGCCGAAAATTAGATTTAACCATCAATGGAATTTTCCATCCACATCAATGAAAGTAATTTCTCAGCATTAACAAAGCGCTTTTAAACATAGACGTTAATTTTTACGACGTTTAAAATCTCGCCACGTGGGACACAAACCAACATTCCTGAGATTAAGATTCTTAAGTTCTACTGCCTGAGTTATCGGGCAACGGTGCCCAGTTCGGCGATCAGTACTTAAGTAATTCGTCCTAAACAGCAGTAATCTACAAAAATCTAAGGAAAACGTAGATGTTGGTGCCCTGTGTGAGTGTCGAACTCACGACCTTTAGATTATGAGACTAACGCGCTACCTACTGCGCTAACAGGACTACTGGCACAAAGGTTAGGTTAGAAAAATCTATTTTTTTTATCAAAGACTGAAGGCTAGAATACTAATTTTGTCTTATCAAAAACTAGTTTCAATGATCACCTAAAATTCTTCCATATGGATCATAACATTTTGCCCATGTCAAAAGAAAATATTTAAACAGAGACGTTCATCCTACCATGTTGCAAATCGCCCAACGTGGGGCTCGAACCCACGACCCTGAGATTAAGAGTCTGATGCTCTACCGACTGAGCTAGCCGGGCAACGGTGCCCATCAAGGCGATGGGTACTCCAATAAAACGTACCAAACAACGATAATTTAAAAAAATATTTAACAAAAAAGTAAATAATGGTGTGCTTCGTTACCAAGAAAAACAAGACATTTAAATTATGACAGTATTCCGCTATCAATCGCGTTAAAACAACTATGGCCACAAAAAGGTAATGCAGAATAAATTTATTCTTGTCTTCAATGTTGAACAAGATCATCCTACTTTTTTCTTGCCGAAAATTAGATTTAACCATCAATGGAATTTTCCATCCACATCAATGAAAGTAATTTCTCAGCATTAACAAAGCGCTTTTAAACATAGACGTTAATTTTTACGACGTTGAAAATCTCGCCACGTGGGACACAAACCAACAACCCTGAGATTAAAATTCTTAAGTTCTACTGCCTGAGTTATCGGGCAACGGTGCCCAGTTCGGCGATCAGTACTTAAGTAATTCGTCGTAAACAACAGTAATCTACAAAAATCTAAGGAAAACGTAGATGTTGGTGCCCTGTGTGAGGGTCGAACTCACGACCTTTAGATTATGAGACTATCGCGCTACCTATTGCGCTAACTGGACTACTGGCTTAAAGGTTAGGTTAGAAAAATCTATTTTTTTTATCAAAGACTGAAGGCTAGAATACTAATTTTGTCTTATCAAAAACTAGTTTCAATGATCACCTAAAATTCTTCCATATGGATCATAACATTTTTCCCATGTCAAAAAAAAATATTTAAACAGAGACGTTCATCCTACCATGTTGCAAATCGCCCAACGTGGGGCTCGAACCCACGACCCTGAGATTAAGAGTCTGATGGTCTACCGACTGAGCTAGCCGGGCAACGGTGCCCATCAAGGCGATGGGTACTCTAATAAAACGTCACAAACAACGATAATTTACAAAATATTTAACAAAAAAATAAATGTTGGTGTGCTGTGTTACAAAGAAAAACAAGACATTTAAATTATGATAGTATTCCGCTATCAATCGCGTTAAAACAACTATGGCCACAAAAAGGTAATGCAGATTAAATTTTTTCTTGTCTTCAATGTTGAACAAGATCATCCTACTTTTTTCTTGCCGAAAATTAGATTTAACCATCAATGGAATTTTCCATCCACATCAATGAAAGTAATTTCTCAGCATTAACAAAGCGTTTTTAAACATAGACGATAATTTTTACGACGTTGAAAATCTCGCCACGTGGGACACAAACCATTAACCCTGAGATTAAGATTCTTAAGTTCTACTGCCTGAGTTATCCGGCAACGGTGCCCACTTCGGCGACCAGTACTTAAGTAATTCGTCCTAAACAACAGTAATCTAAAAAAATCTAAGGAAAACGTACATGTTGGTGCCCTGTGTGAGAGTCGAACTCACGATCTTTAGATTATGAGACTAACGCGCTACCTACTGCGCTAACAGGGCTACTGGCACAAAGGTTAGTGTAGAAAAATCTATTTTTTTATCAAAGACTGTAGGCTAGCATACTAATTTTGTCTTATCAAAAATTAGTTTCAATGATCACCTGAAATTTCTTCCATATGGATCATAATATTTTGCCAATATCAACAAAAAATATTTGGACAGACACGTTTATCCTACCTTGTTGCAAATCGCCCAACGTGGGGCTCGAACCCACGACCCTGAGATTAAGAGTCTCATGCTCTACCGACTGAGCTAGCCGGGCAACGGTGCCCATCAAGGCGATGGGTACTCTAATAAAACGTACCAAACAACGATAATTTACAAAATTTTTGACTAAAAAGTCAATGCTGGTGTCCTGTGTGACAGAGAAAAACAAGACAGTTAAAATATGACAATATTCCGCTATCAATCGCGTAAAGAACACTATGGGAAGAAAAAGGTAATGCAGAATAAATTTATTCCAGTCTTCAATGTTGAACAAGATCATCCTACTTTTCTTTTGCCGAAAATTAGATTTAACCATCAATGGAATTTTCCATCCACATCAATGAAAGTAATTTCTCAGAATTAACAAAGCGCTTTTAAACATAGACGTTAATTTTTACGACGTTGAAAATCTCGCCACGTGGGACACAAACCAACAACCCTGAGATTAAGATTCTTAAGTTCTACTGCCTGAGTTATCGGGCAACGGTGCCCAGTTCGGCGATCAGTACTTAAGTAATTCGTCCTAAACAACAGTAATCTACAAAAATCTAAGAAAAACGTAGATGTTGGTGCCCTGTGTGAGGGTCGAACTCACGACCTTTAGATTATGAGACTAACGCGCTACCTACTGCGCTAACAGGGCTACTGGCACAAAGGTTAGTGTAGAAAAATCTATTTTTTTATCAAAGACTGTAGGCTAGCATACTAATTTTGTCTTATCAAAAATTAGTTTCAATGATCACCTGAAATTTCTTCCATATGGATCATAATATTTTGCCAATATCAACAAAAAATATTTGGACAGACACGTTTATCCTACCTTGTTGCAAATCGCCCAACGTGGGGCTCGAACCCACGACCCTGAGATTAAGAGTCTCATGCTCTACCGACTGAGCTAGCCGGGCAACGGTGCCCATCAAGGCGATGGGTACTCTAATAAAACGTACCAAACAACGATAATTTACAAAATTTTTGACTAAAAAGTCAATGCTGGTGTCCTGTGTGACAGAGAAAAACAAGACAGTTAAAATATGACAATATTCCGCTATCAATCGCGTAAAGAACACTATGGGAAGAAAAAGGTAATGCAGAATAAATTTATTCCAGTCTTCAATGTTGAACAAGATCATCCTACTTTTCTTTTGCCGAAAATTAGATTTAACCATCAATGGAATTTTCCATCCACATCAATGAAAGTAATTTCTCAGAATTAACAAAGCGCTTTTAAACATAGACGTTAATTTTTACGACGTTGAAAATCTCGCCACGTGGGACACAAACCAACAACCCTGAGATTAAGATTCTTAAGTTCTACTGCCTGAGTTATCGGGCAACGGTGCCCAGTTCGGCGATCAGTACTTAAGTAATTCGTCCTAAACAACAGTAATCTACAAAAATCTAAGAAAAACGTAGATGTTGGTGCCCTGTGTGAGGGTCGAACTCACGACCTTTAGATTATGAGACTAACGCGCTACCTACTGCGCTAACAGGACTACTGCCACAAAGGTTAGGTTAGAAAAATCTATTTTTTTTATCAAAGACTGAAGGCTAGAATACTAATTTTGTCTTATCAAAAACTAGTTTCAATGATCACCTAAAATTCTTCCATATGGATCATAACATTTTGCCCATGTCAAAAAAAAATATTTAAACAGAGACGTTCATCCTACCATGTTGCAAATCACCCAAAGTGGGGCTTGAACCCAAGGCCCTGAGATTAAGAGTCTGATGCTCTACCGACTGAGCTAGCCGGGCAACGGTGCCCATCAAGGCGATGGGTACTCTAATAAAACGTACCAAACAACGATAATTTACAAAATATTTAACAAAAAAATAAATGTTGGTGTGCTGTGTTACAAAGAAAAAGAAGACATTTAAATTATGATAGTATTCCGCTATCAATCGCGTTAAAACAACTGTGGCCACAAAAAGGTAATGCAGATTAAATTTATTCTTGTCTTCAATGTTGAACAAGATCATCCTACTTTTTTCTTGCCGAAAATTAGATTTAACCATCAATGGAATTTTCCATCCACATCAATGAAAGTAATTTCTCAGCATTAACAAAGCGCTTTTAAACATAGACGTTAATTTTTACGACGTTTAAAATCTCGCCACGTGGGACACAAACCAACAACCCTGAGATTAAGATTCTTAAGTTCTACTGCCTGAGTTATCCGGAAACGGTGCCCACTTCGGCAACCAGTACTTAAGTAATTCGTCCTAAACAACAGTAATCTAAAAAAATCTAAGGAAAACGTAGATGTTGGTGCCCTGTGTGAGGGTCGAACTCACGACCTTTAGATTATGAGACTAACGCGCTACCTACTGCGCTAACAGGGCTACTGGCACAAAGGTTTGTGTAGAAAAATCTATTTTTTTATCAAAGACTGAAGGCTAGCATACTAATTTTGTCTTATCAAAAATTAGTTTCAATGATCACCTGAAATTTCTTCCATATGGATCATAATATTTTTCCAATGTAAACAAAAAATATTTGAACAGACACGTTTATCCTACCATGTTGCAAATCGCCCAACGTGGGGCTCGAACCCACGACCCTGAGATTAAGAGTCTCATGCTCTACCGAGTGAGCTAGCCAGGCAACGGTGCCCATCAAGGCGATGGGTACTCTAATAAAACGTACCAAACAACGATAATTTACAAAATATTTAACAAAAAAATAAATGTTGGTGTGCTGTGTTACAAAGAAAAACAAGACATTTAAATCATGATAGTATTCCGCTATCAATCGCGTTCAAACAACTATGGCCACAAAAAGGTAATGCAGATTAAATTTATTCTTGTCTTCAATGTTGAACAAGATCATCCTTTTTTTTTCTTGCTGAAAATTAGATTTAACCATCAATGGAATTTTCCATCCACATCAATGAAAGTAATTTCTCAGCATTAACAAAGCGCTTTTAAACATAGACGTTAATTTTTACGACGTTGAAAATCTCGCCACGTGGGACACAAACCAACAACCCTGAGATTAAGATTCTTAAGTTCTACTGCCTGAGTTATCCGGCAACGGTGCCCACTTCGGCGACCAGTACTTAAGTAATTCGTCCTAAACAACAGTAATCTAAAAAAATCTAAGGAAAACGTACATGTTGGTGCCTTGTGTTAGGGTCGAACTCACGACCTTTAGATTATGAGACTAACGCGCTACCTACTGCGCTAACAGGGCTACTGGCACAAAGGTTAGTGTAGAAAAATCTATTTTTTTATCGAAGACTTAAGGCTAGCATACTAATTTTGTCTTATCAAAAATTAGTTTCAATGATCACCTGAAATTTCTTCCAGATGGATCATAATATTTTTCCAATATAAACAAAAAATATTTGAACAGACACGTTTATCCTACCATGTTGCAAATCGCCCAACGTGGGGCTCGAACCCACGACCCTGAGATTAAGAGTCTCATGCTCTACCGACTGAGCTAGCCGGGCAACGGTGCCCATCAAGGCGATAGGTACTCTAATAAAACGTACCAAACAACGATAATTTAAACAATTTTTGACCAAAAAGTCAATGCTTTGTGTCCTGTGTGACAGAGAAAAACAAGACAGTTAAAATATGACAGTATTCCGCTATCAATCGCGTAAAGAACACTATGGGAAAAAAAAGGTAATGCAGAATAAATTTATTCTAGTCTTCAATGCTGAACAAGATCATCCTACTTTTCTCTTGCCGAAAATTAGATTTAACCATCAATGGAATTTTTCATCCACATCAATGAAAGTAAATTGTCAGCATTAACAAAGCGCTTTTAAACATAGACGTTAATTTTTACGACGTTGAAAATCTTGCCACGTGGGACACAAACCAACAACCCTGAGATTAAAATTCTTAAGTTTTACTGCCTGAGTAATCGGGCAACGGTGCCCAGTTCGGCGATCAGTACTTAAGTAATTCGTCGTAAACAACAGTAATCTACAAAAATCTAAGGAAAACGTAGATGTTGGTGCCCTGTGTGAGGGTCGAACTCACGACCTTTAGATTATGAGACTAACGCGCTACCTACTGCGCTAACAGGGCTACTGGCACAAAGGTTAGTGTAGAAAAATCTATTTTTTTATCGAAGACTGAAGGCTAGCATACTAATTTTGTCTTATCAAAAATTAGTTTCAATGATCACCTGAAATTTCTTCCAGATGGATCATAATATTTTGCCAATATAAACAAAAAATATTTGAACAGACACGTTTATCCTACCATGTTGCAAATCGCCCAACGTGGGGCTCGAACCCACGACCCTGAGATTAAGAGTCTCATGCTCTACCGACTGAGCTAGCCGGGCAACGGTGCCCATCAAGGCGATGGGTACTCTAATAAAACGTACCAAACAACGA
Source organism: Muricea muricata (assembly GCA_963855995.1). NCBI lineage: Eukaryota > Metazoa > Cnidaria > Anthozoa > Malacalcyonacea > Plexauridae > Muricea > Muricea muricata. The sequence goes on from OY979717.1 coordinate 7,976,842, forward strand.
TAATTTAAACAATTTTTGACCAAAAAGTCAATGCTTTGTGTCCTGTGTGACAGAGAAAAACAAGACAGTTAAAATATGACAGTATTCCGCTATCAATCGCGTAAAGAACACTATGGGAAAAAAAAGGTAATGCAGAATAAATTTATTCTAGTCTTCAATGCTGAACAAGATCATCCTACTTTTCTCTTGCCGAAATTAGATTTAACCATCAATGGAATTTTTCATCCACATCAATGAAAGTAATTTCTCAGCATTAACAAAGCGCTTTTAAACATAGACGTTAATTTTTACGACGTTGAAAATCTTGCCACGTGGGACACAAACCAACAACCCTGAGATTAAAATTCTTAAGTTTTACTGCCTGAGTAATCGGGCAACGGTGCCCAGTTCGGCGATCAGTACTTAAGTAATTTGTCGTAAACAACAGTAATCTACAAAAATCTAAGGAAAACGTAGATGTTGGTGCCCTGTGTGAGGGTCGAACTCACGACCTTTAGACTATGAGACTAACGCGCTACCTACTGCGCTAACAGGGCTACTGGCACAGGGCTACTGGCACAAAGGTTTGTGTAAAAAAATCTATTTTTTTATCAAAGACTGAAAACTAGCATACTAATTTTGTCTTATCAAAAATTAGTTTCAATGATCACCTGAAATTTCTTCCATATGGATCATAATATTTTTCCAATGTAAACAAAAAATATTTGAACAGACACGTTTATCCTACCATGTTGCAAACCGCGCAACGTGGGGCTCGAACCCACGACCCTGAGATTAAGAGTCTCATGCTCTACCGAGTGAGCTAGCCAGGCAACGGTGCCCATCAAGGCGATGGGTACTCTAATAAAACGTACCAAACAACGATAATTTACAAAATATTTAACAAAAAGATAAATAATGGTGTGCTGTGTTACAAAGAAAAACAAGACATTTAAATTATGATAGTATTCCGCTATCAATCGCGTTAAAACAACTATGGCCGCAAAAAGGTAATGCAGATTAAATTTATTCTTGTCTTCAATGTTGAACAAGATCATCCTACTTTTTTCTTGCCGAAAATTAGATTTAACCATCAATGGAATTTTCCATCCACATCAATGAAAGTAATTTCTCAGCATTAACAAAGCGCTTTTAAACATAGACGTTAATTTTTACGACGTTGAAAATCTCGCCACGTGGGACACAAACCAACAACCCAGAGATTAAGATTCTTAAGTTCTACTGCCTGAGTTATCCGGCAACGGTGCCCACTTCGGCGACCAGTACTTAAGTAATTCGTCCTAAACAACAGTAATCTAAAAAAATCTAAGGAAAACGTACATGTTGGTGCCTTGTGTGAGGGTCGAACTCACGACCTTTAGATTATGAGACTAACGCGCTACCTACTGCGCTAACAGGGCTACTGGCACAAAGGTTTGTGTAGAAAAATCTATTTTTTTATCAAAGACTGAAGGCTAGCATACTAATTTTGTCATATCAAAAATTAGTTTCAATGATCACCCGAAATTTCTTCCATATGGATCATAATATTTTGCCAATATAAACAAAAAATATTTGAACAGACACGTTTATCCTACCATGTTGCAAATGGCCCAACGTGGGGCTCGAACCCACGACCCTGAGATTAAGAGTCTCATGCTCTACCGACTGAGCTAGCCGGGCAACGGTGACCATCAAGGCGATGGGTACTCTAATAAAACGTACCAAACAACGATAATTTACAAAATTTTTGACTAAAAAGTCAATGCTGGTGTCCTGTGTGACAGAGAAAAACAAGACAGTTAAAATATGACAATATTCCGCTATCAATCGCGTAAAGAACACTATGGGAAGAAAAAGGTAATGCAGAATAAATTTATTCCAGTCTTCAATGTTGAACAAGATCATCCTACTTTTCTTTTGCCGAAAATTAGATTTAACCATCAATGGAATTTTCCATCCACATCAATGAAAGTAATTTCTCAGAATTAACAAAGCGCTTTTAAACATAGACGTTAATTTTTACGACGTTGAAAATCTTGCCACGTGGGACACAAACCAACAACCCTGAGATTAAGATTCTTAAGTTCTACTGCCTGAGTTATCGGGCAACGGTGCCCAGTTCGGGATCAGTACTTAAGTAATTCGTCCTAAACAACAGTAATCTACAAAAATCTAAGAAAAACGTAGATGTTGGTGCCCTGTGTGAGGGTCGAACTCACGACCTTTAGATTATGAGACTAACGCGCTACCTACTGCGCTAACAGGACTACTGCCACAAAGGTTAGGTTAGAAAAATCTATTTTTTTTATCAAAGACTGAAGGCTAGAATACTAATTTTGTGTTATCAAAAACTAGTTTCAATGATCACCTAAAATTCTTCCATATGGATCATAACATTTTGCCCATGTCAAAAGAAAATATTTAAACAGAGACGTTCATCCTACCATGTTGCAAATCGCCCAACGTGGGGCTCGAACCCACGACCCTGAGATTAAGAGTCTGATGCTCTACCCACTGAGCTAGCCGGGCAACGGTGCCCATCAAGGCGATGGGTACTCCAATAAAACGTACCAAACAACGATAATTTAAAAAAATATTTAACAAAAAAGTAAATAATGGTGTGCTTCGTTACCAAGAAAAACAAGACATTTAAATTATGACAGTATTCCGCTATCAATCGCGTTAAAACAACTATGGCCACAAAAAGGTAATGCAGAATAAATTTATTCTTGTCTTCAATGTTGAACAAGATCATCCTACTTTTTTCTTGCCGAAAATTAGATTTAACCATCAATGGAATTTTCCATCCACATCAATGAAAGTAATTTCTCAGCATTAACAAAGCGCTTTTAAACATAGACGTTAATTTTTACGACGTTTAAAATCTCGCCACGTGGGACACAAACCAACAACCCTGAGATTAAGATTCTTAAGTTCTACTGCCTGAGTTATCCGGCAACGGTGCCCTTTTCGGCGACCAGTACTTAAGTAATTCGTTCTAAACAACAGTAATCTAAAAAAATCTAAGGAAAACGTACATGTTGGTGCCCTGTGTGAGAGTCGAACTCACGACCTTTAGATTATGAGACTAACGCGCTACCTACTGCGCTAACAGGGCTACTGGCACAAAGGTTAGTGTAAAAAAATCTATTTTTTTTATCAAAGACTGAAGGCTAGCATACTCATTTTCTCTTATCAAAAATTAGTTTCAACGATCACCTGAAATTTCTTCCATATGGATAAAAATAATTTGCCAATATCAACAATAAATATTTGAACAGACACGTTTATCCTACCATGTTGCAAATCGCCCAACGTGGGGCTCGAACCCACGACCCTGAGATTAAGAGTCTCATGCTCTACCGACTGAGCTAGCCGGGCAACGGTGCCCATCAAGGCGATAGGTACTCTAATAAAACGTCACAAACAACGATAATTTACAAAATATTTAACAAAAAAATAGATGTTGGTGTGCTGTGTTACAAAGAAAAACAAGACATTTAAATTATGACATTATTCCGCTATCAATCGGGTTAAAACAACTATGGCCACAAAAAGGTAATGCAGATTAAATTTTTTCTTGTCTTCAATGTTGAACAAGATCATCCTACTTTTGTCTTGCCGAAAATTAGATTTAACCATCAATGGAATTTTCCATCCACATCAATGAAAGTAATTTCTCAGCATTAACAAAGCGCTTTTAAACATAGACGTTAATTTTTACGACGTTTAAAATCTCGCCACGTGGGACACAAACCAACAACCCTGAGATTAAGATTCTTAAGTTCTACTGCCTGAGTTATCCGGCAACGGTGCCCTTTTCGGCGACCAGTACTTAAGTAATTCGTTCTAAACAACAGTAATCTAAAAAAATCTAAGGAAAACGTACATGTTGGTGCCCTGTGTGAGAGTCGAACTCACGACCTTTAGATTATGAGACTAACGCGCTACCTACTGCGCTAACAGGGCTACTGGCACAAAGGTTAGTGTAGAAAAATCTATTTTTCTATCAAAGACTGAAGGCTAGCATACTCATTTTGTCTTATCAAAAATTAGTTTCAATGATCACCTGAAATTTTTTCCATATGGATCATAATATTTTGCCAATATAAACAAAAAAAATTTGAACAAACACGTTTATCTTACCATGTTGCAAATCGCCCAACGTGGGGCTCGAACCCAAGACCCTGAGATTAAGAGTCTCATGCTCTACCGACTGAGCTAGCCGGGCAACGGTGCCCATCAAGGCGATGGGTACTCTAAAAAAACGTACCAAACAACGATAATTCAAAAAATTTTTGACCAAAAAGTCAATGCTGGTGTCCTGTGTGACAGAGAAAAACAAGACAGTTAAAATATGACGGTATTCCGCTATCAATCGCGTAAAGAACACCATGGGAAGATAAAGGTAATACAGAATAAATTTATTCTAGTCTTCAATGCTGAACAAGATCATCCTACTTTTCTCTTGCCGAAAATTAGATTTAACCATCAATGGAATTTTCCATCCACATCAATGAAAGTAATTTCTCAGCATTAACAAAGCGCTTTTAAACATAGACGTTAATTTTTACGACGTTTAAAATCTCGCCACGTGGGACACAAACCAACATTCCTGAGATTAAGATTCTTAAGTTCTACTGCCTGAGTTATCGGGCAACGGTGCCCAGTTCGGCGATCAGTATTTAAGTAAATCGTCCTAAACAACAGTAATCTACAAAAATCTAAGGAAAACGTAGATGTTGGTGCCCTGTGTGAGGGTCGAACTCACGACCTTTAGATTATGAGACTAACGCGCTACCTACTGCGCTAACAGGACTACTGGCACAAAGGTTAGGTTAGAAAAATCTATTTTTTTTATCAAAGACTTAAGGCTAGAATACTAATTTTGTCTTATCAAAAACTAGTTTCAATGATCACCTAAAATTCTTCCATATGGATCATAACATTTTGCCCATCTCAAAAAAAAATATTTAAACAGAGACGTTCATCCTACCATGTTGCAAATCGCCCAACGTGGGGCTCGAACCCACGACCCTGAGATTAAGAGTCTCATGCTCTACCGACTGAGCTAGCCGGGCAACGGTGGCCATCAAGGCGATGGGTACTCTAATAAAACGTCACAAACAACGATAATTTACAAAATATTTAACAAAAAAATAAATGTTGGTGTGCTGTGTTACAAACAAAAACAAGACATTTAAATTATGACATTATTCCGCTATCAATCGGGTTAAAACAACTATGGCCACAAAAAGGTAATGCAGATTAAATTTTTTCTTGTCTTCAATGTTGAACAAGATCATCCTACTTTTTTCTTGCCGAAAATTAGATTTAACCATCAATGGAATTTTCCATCCACATCAATGAAAGTAATTTCTCAGCATTAACAAAGCGTTTTTAAACATAGACGTTAATTTTTACGACGTTGAAAATCTCGCCACGTGGGACACAAACCATTAACCCTGAGATTAAGATTCTTAAGTTCTACTGCCTGAGTTATCCGGCAACGGTGCCCACTTCGGCGACCAGTACTTAAGTAATTCGTCCTAAACAACAGTAATCTAAAAAAATCTAAGGAAAACGTACATGTTGGTGCCCTGTGTGAGAGTCGAACTCACGATCTTTAGATTATGAGACTAACGCGCTACCTACTGCGCTAACAGGGCTACTGGCACAAAGGTTAGTGTAGAAAAATCTATTTTTTTATCAAAGACTGAAGGCTAGCATACTAATTTTGTCTTATCAAAAATTAGTTTCAATGATCACCTGAAATTTCTTCCATATGGATCATAATATTTTGCCAATATCAACAAAAAATATTTGAACAGACACGTTTATCCTACCTTGTTGCAAATCGCCCAACGTGGGGCTCAAACCCACGACCCTGAGATTAAGAGTCTCATGCTCTACCGACTGAGGTAGCCGGGCAACGGTGCCCATCAAGGCGATGGGTACTCTAATAAAACGTACCAAACAACGATAATTTACAAAATTTTTGACTAAAAAGTCAATGCTGGTGTCCTGTGTGACAGAGAAAAACAAGACAGTTAAAATATGACGGTATTCCGCTATCAATCCCGTAAAGAACACTATGGGAAGAAAAAGGTAATGCAGAATAAATTTATTCTAGTCTTCAATGCTGAACAAGATCATCCTACTTTCCTCTTGCCGAAAATTAGATTTAACCATCAATGGAATTTTCCATCCACATCAATGAAAGTAATTTCTCAGCATTAACAAAGCGCTTTTAAACATAGACGTTAATTTTTACGACGTTGAAAATCTCGCCACGTGGGACACAAACCAACATTCCTGAGATTAAGATTCTTAAGTTCTACTGCCTGATTTATCGGGCAACGGTGCCCAGTTCGGCGATCAGTATTTAAGTAAATCGTCCTAAACAACAGTAATCTACAAAAATCTAAGGAAAACGTAGATGTTGGTGCCCTGTGTGAGGGTCGAACTCACGACCTTTAGATTATGAGACTAACGCGCTACCTACTGCGCTAACAGGACTACTGCCACAAAGGTTAGGTTAGAAAAATCTATTTTTTTTATCAAAGACTTAAGGCTAGAATACTAATTTTGTCTTATCAAAAACTAATTTCAATGATCACCTAAAATTCTTCCATATGGATCATAACATTTTGCCCATCTCAAAAAAAAATATTTAAACAGAGACGTTCATCCTACCATGTTGCAAATCGCCCAACGTGGGGCTCGAACCCACGACCCTGAGATTAAGAGTCTCATGCTCTACCGACTGAGCTAGCCGGGCAACGGTGGCCATCAAGGCGATGGGTACTCTAATAAAACGTCACAAACAACGATAATTTACAAAATATTTAACAAAAAAATAAATGTTGGTGTGCTGTGTTACAAAGAAAAACAAGACATTTAAATTATGACATTATTCCGCTATCAATCGGGTTAAAACAACTATGGCCACAAAAAGGTAATGCAGATTAAATTTTTTCTTGTCTTCAATGTTGAACAAGATCATCCTACTTTTGTCTTGCCGAAAATTAGATTTAACCATCAATGGAATTTTCCATCCACATCAATGAAAGTAATTTCTCAGCATTAACAAAGCGCTTTTCAACATAGACGTTAAATTTTACGACGTTTAAAATCTCGCCACGTGGGACACAAACCAACAACCCTGAGATTAAGATTCTTAAGTTCTACTGCCTGAGTTATCCGGCAACGGTGCCCTTTTCGGCGACCAGTACTTAAGTAATTCGTTCTAAACAACAGTAATCTAAAAAAATCTAAGGAAAACGTACATGTTGGTGCCCTGTGTGAGAGTCGAACTCACTACCTTTAGATTATGAGACTAACGCGCTACCTACTGCGCTGACAGGGCTACTGGCACAAAGGTTAGTGTAGAAAAATCTATTTTTCTATCAAAGACTGAAGGCTAGCATACTCATTTTGTCTTATCAAAAATTAGTTTCAATGATCACCTCAAATTTTTTCCATATGGATCATAATATTTTGCCAATATAAACAAAACATATTTGAACAGACACGTTTATCCTACCATGTTGCAAATCGCCCAACGTGGGGCTCGAACCCACGACCCTGAGATTAAGAGTCTCATGCTCTACCGACTGAGCTAGCCGGGCAACGGTGCCCATCAAGGCGATGGGTACTCTAAAAAAACGTACCAAACAACGATAATTCAAAAAATTTTTGACCAAAAAGTCAATGCTGGTGTCCTGTGTGACAGAGAAAAACAAGACAGTTAAAATATGACGGTATTCCGCTATCAATCGCGTAAACAACACTATGGGAAGAAAAAGGTAATGCAGAATAAATTTATTCTAGTCTTCAATGCTGAACAAGATCATCCTACTTTTCTCTTGCCGAAAATTAGATTTAACCATCAATGGAATTTTCCATCCACATCAATGAAAGTAATTTCTCAGCATTAACAAAGCGCTTTTAAACATAGACGTTAATTTTTACGACGTTGAAAATCTCGCCACGTGGGACACAAACCAACAATCCTGAGATTAAGATTCTTAAGTTCTACTGCCTGAGTTATCGGGCAACGGTGCCCAGTTCGGCGATCAGTATTTAAGTAAATCGTCCTAAACAACAGTAATCTACTAAAATCTAAGGAAAACGTAGATGTTGGTGCCCTGTGTGAGGGTCGAACTCACGACCTTTAGATTATGGGACTAACGCGCTACCTACTGCGCTAACAGGACTACTGGCACAAAGGTTAGGTTAGAAAAATCTATTTTTTTTATCAAAGACTTAAGGCTAGAATACTAATTTTGTCTTATCAAAAACTAGTTTCAATGATCACCTAAAATTCTTCCATATGGATCATAACATTTTGCCCATCTCAAAAAAAAATATTTAAACAGAGACGTTCATCCTACCATGTTGCAAATCGCCCAACGTGGGGCTCGAACCCACGACCCTGAGATTAAGAGTCTCATGCTCTACCGACTGAGCTAGCCGGGCAACGGTGCCCATCAAGGCGATGGGTACTCTAATAAAACGTCACAAACAACGATAATTTACAAAATATTTAACAAAAAAATAAATGTTGGTGTGCTGTGTTACAAACAAAAACAAGACATTTAAATTATGACATTATTCCGCTATCAATCGGGTTAAAACAACTATGGCCACAAAAAGGTAATGCAGATTAAATTTTTTCTTGTCTTCAATGTTGAACAAGATCATCCTACTTTTTTCTTGCCGAAAATTAGATTTAACCATCAATGGAATTTTCCATCCACATCAATGAAAGTAATTTCTCAGCATTAACAAAGCGCTTTTAAACATAGACGTTAATTTTTACGACGTTGAAAATCTCGCCACGTGGGACACAAACCAACAATCCTGAGATTAAGATTCTTAAGTTCTACTGCCTGAGTTATCGGGCAACGGTGCCCAGTTCGGCGATCAGTATTTGAGTAAATCGTCCTAAACAACAGTAATCTAAAAAAATCTAAGGAAAACGTAGATGTTGGTGCCCTGTGTGAGGGTCGAACTCACGACCTTTAGATTATGAGACTAACGCGCTACCTACTGCGCTAACAGGACTACTGGCACAAAGGTTAGGTTAGAAAAATCTATTTTTTTTTATCAAAGACTTAAGGCTAGAATACTAATTTTGTCTTATCAAAAACTAGTTTCAATGATCACCTAAAATTCTTCCATATGGATCATAACATTTTGCCCATCTCAAAAAAAAATATTTAAACAGAGACGTTCATCCTACCATGTTGCAAATCGCCCAACGTGGGGCTCGAACCCACGACCCTGAGATTAAGAGTCTCATGCTCTACCGACTGAGCTAGCCGGGCAACGGTGGCCATCAAGGCGATGGGTACTCTAATAAAACGTCACAAACAACGATAATTTACAAAATTTTTAACAAAAAAATAAATGTTGGTGTGCTGTGTTACAAACAAAAACAAGACATTTAAATTATGACATTATTCCGCTATCAATCGGGTTAAAACAACTATGGCCACAAAAAGGTAATGCAGATTAAATTTTTTCTTGTCTTCAATGTTGAACAAGATCATCCTACTTTTTTCTTGCCGAAAATTAGATTTAACCATCAATGGAATTTTCCATCCACATCAATGAAAGTAATTTCTCAGCATTAACAAAGCGTTTTTAAACATAGACGTTAATTTTTACGACGTTGAAAATCTCGCCACGTGGGACACAAACCATTAACCCTGAGATTAAGATTCTTAAGTTCTACTGCCTGAGTTATCCGGCAACGGTGCCCACTTCGGCGACCAGTACTTAAGTAATTCGTCCTAAACAACAGTAATCTAAAAAAATCTAAGGAAAACGTACATGTTGGTGCCCTGTGTGAGAGTCGAACTCACGATCTTTAGATTATGAGACTAACGCGCTACCTACTGCGCTAACAGGGCTACTGGCACAAAGGTTAGTGTAGAAAAATCTATTTTTTTATCAAAGACTGTAGGCTAGCATACTAATTTTGTCTTATCAAAAATTAGTTTCAATGATCACCTGAAATTTCTTCCATATGGATCATAATATTTTGCCAATATCAACAAAAAATATTTGGACAGACACGTTTATCCTACCTTGTTGCAAATCGCCCAACGTGGGGCTCGAACCCACGACCCTGAGATTAAGAGTCTCATGCTCTACCGACTGAGCTAGCCGGGCAACGGTGCCCATCAAGGCGATGGGTACTCTAATAAAACGTACAAAACAAAGATAATTTACAAAATTTTTGACTAAAAAGTCAATGCTGGTGTCCTGTGTGACAGAGAAAAACAAGACAGTTAAAATATGACAGTATTCCGCTATCAATCGCGTAAAGAACACTATGAGAAGAAAAAGGTAATGCAGAATAAATTTATTCCAGTCTTCAATGTTGAACAAGATCATCCTACTTTTCTTTTGCCGAAAATTAGATTTAACCATCAATGGAATTTTCCATCCACATCAATGAAAGTAATTTCTCAGAATTAACAAAGCGCTTTTAAACATAGACGTTAATTTTTACGACGTTGAAAATCTCGCCACGTGGGACACAAACCAACAACCCTGAGATTAAGATTCTTAAGTTCTACTGCCTGAGTTATCGGGCAACGGTGCCCAGTTCGGCGATCAGTACTTAAGTAATTCGTCCTAAACAACAGTAATCTACAAAAATCTAAGGAAAACGTAGATGTTGGTGCCCTGTGTGAGGGTCGAACTCACGACCTTTAGATTATGAGACTAACGCGCTACCTACTGCGCTAACAGGACTACTGCCACAAAGGTTAGGTTAGAAAAATCTATTTTTTTTATCAAAGACTGAAGGCTAGAATACTAATTTTGTCTTATCAAAAACTAGTTTCAATGATCACCTAAAATTCTTCCATATGGATCATAACATTTTGCCCATCTCAAAAAAAAATATTTAAACAGAGACGTTCATCCTACCATGTTGCAAATCGCCCAACGTGGGGCTCGAACCCACGACCCTGAGATTAAGAGTCTCATGCTCTACCGACTGAGCTAGCCGGGCAACGGTGGCCATCAAGGCGATGGGTACTCTAATAAAACGTCACAAACAACGATAATTTACAAAATTTTTAACAAAAAAATAAATGTTGGTGTGCTGTGTTACAAACAAAAACAAGACATTTAAATTATGACATTATTCCGCTATCAATCGGGTTAAAACAACTATGGCCACAAAAAGGTAATGCAGATTAAATTTTTTCTTGTCTTCAATGTTGAACAAGATCATCCTACTTTTTTCTTGCCGAAAATTAGATTTAACCATCAATGGAATTTTCCATCCACATCAATGAAAGTAATTTCTCAGCATTAACAAAGCGTTTTTAAACATAGACGTTAATTTTTACGACGTTGATAATCTCGCCACGTGGGACACAAACCATTAACCCTGAGATTAAGATTCTTAAGTTCTACTGCCTGAGTTATCCGGCAACGGTGCCCACTTCGGCGACCAGTACTTAAGTAATTCGTCCTAAACAACAGTAATCTAAAAAAATCTAAGGAAAACGTACATGTTGGTGCCCTGTGTGAGAGTCGAACTCACGATCTTTAGATTATGAGACTAACGCGCTACCTACTGCGCTAACAGGGCTACTGGCACAAAGGTTAGTGTCGAAAAATCTATTTTTTTATCAAAGACTGAAGGCTAGCATACTAATTTTGTCTTATCAAAAATTAGTTTCAATGATCACCTGAAATTTCTTCCATATGGATCATAATATTTTGCCAATATCAACAAAAAATATTTGAACAGACACGTTTATCCTACCTTGTTGCAAATCGCCCAACGTGGGGCTCGAACCCACGACCCTGAGATTAAGAGTCTCATGCTCTACCGACTGAGCTAGCCGGGCAACGGTGCCCATCAAGGCGATGGGTACTCTAATAAAACGTACCAAACAACGATAATTTACAAAATTTTTGACTAAAAAGTCAATGCTGGTGTCCTGTGTGACAGAGAAAAACAAGACAGTTAAAATATGACGGTATTCCGCTATCAATCCCGTAAAGAACACTATGGGAAGAAAAAGGTAATGCAGAATAAATTTATTCTAGTCTTCAATGCTGAACAAGATCATCCTACTTTCCTCTTGCCGAAAATTAGATTTAACCATCAATGGAATTTTCCATCCACATCAATGAAAGTAATTTCTCAGCATTAACAAAGCGCTTTTAAACATAGACGTTAATTTTTACGACGTTGAAAATCTCGCCACGTGGGACACAAACAACATTCCTGAGATTAAGATTTTTAAGTTCTACTGCCTGATTTATCGGGCAACGGTGCCCAGTTCGGCGATCAGTATTTAAGTAAATCGTCCTAAACAACAGTAATCTACAAAAATCTAAGGAAAACGTAGATGTTGGTGCCCTGTGTGAGGGTCGAACTCACGACCTTTAGATTATGAGACTAACGCGCTACCTACTGCGCTAACAGGACTACTGGCACAAAGGTTAGGTTAGAAAAATCTATTTTTTTTATCAAAGACTTAAGGCTAGAATACTAATTTTGTCTTATCAAAAACTAGTTTCAATGATCACCTAAAATTCTTCCATATGGATCATAACATTTTGCCCATCTCAAAAAAAAATATTTAAACAGAGACGTTCATCCTACCATGTTGCAAATCGCCCAACGTGGGGCTCGAACCCACGACCCTGAGATTAAGAGTCTCATGCTCTACCGACTGAGCTAGCCGGGCAACGGTGGCCATCAAGGCGATGGGTACTCTAATAAAACGTCACAAACAACGATAATTTACAAAATATTTAACAAAAAAATAAATGTTGGTGTGCTGTGTTACAAAGAAAAACAAGACATTTAAATTATGACATTATTCCGCTATCAATCGGGTTAAAACAACTATGGCCACAAAAAGGTAATGCAGATTAAATTTTTTCTGGTCTTCAATGTTGAACAAGATCATCCTACTTTTGTCTTGCCGAAAATTAGATTTAACCATCAATGGAATTTTCCATCCACATCAATGAAAGTAATTTCTCAGCATTAACAAAGCGCTTTTCAACATAGACGTTAATTTTTACGACGTTTAAAATCTCGCCACGTGGGACACAAACCAACAACCCTGAGATTAAGATTCTTAAGTTCTACTGCCTGAGTTATCCGGCAACGGTGCCCTTTTCGGCGACCAGTACTTAAGTAATTCGTTCTAAACAACAGTAATCTAAAAAAATCTAAGGAAAACGTACATGTTGGTGCCCTGTGTGAGAGTCGAACTCACTACCTTTAGATTATGAGACTAACGCGCTACCTACTGCGCTGACAGGGCTACTGGCACAAAGGTTAGTGTAGAAAAATCTATTTTTCTATCAAAGACTGAAGGCTAGCATACTCATTTTGTCTTATCAAAAATTAGTTTCAATGATCACCTGAAATTTTTTCCATAGGATCATAATATTTTGCCAATTTAAACAAAAAATATTTGAACAGACACGTTTATCCTACCATGTTGCAAATCGCCCAACGTGGGGCTCGAACCCACGACCCTGAGATTAAGAGTCTCATGCTCTACCGACTGAGCTAGCCGGGCAACGGTGCCCATCAAGGCGATGGGTACTCTAAAAAAACGTACCAAACAACGATAATTCAAAAAATTTTTGACCAAAAAGTCAATGCTGGTGTCCTGTGTGACAGAGAAAAACAAGACAGTTAAAATATGACGGTATTCCGCTATCAATCGCGTAAACAACACTATGGGAAGAAAAAGGTAATGCAGAATAAATTTATTCTAGTCTTCAATGCTGAACAAGATCATCCTACTTTTCTCTTGCCGAAAATTAGATTTAACCATCAATGGAATTTTCCATCCACATCAATGAAAGTAATTTCTCAGCATTAACAAAGCGCTTTTAAACATAGACGTTAATTTTTACGACGTTGAAAATCTCGCCACGTGGGACACAAACCAACAATCCTGAGATTAAGATTCTTAAGTTCTACTGCCTGAGTTATCGGGCAACGGTGCCCAGTTCGGCGATCAGTATTTAAGTAAATCGTCCTAAACAACAGTAATCTACTAAAATCTAAGGAAAACGTAGATGTTGGTGCCCTGTGTGAGGGTCGAACTCACGACCTTTAGATTATGGGACTAACGCGCTACCTACTGCGCTAACAGGACTACTGGCACAAAGGTTAGGTTAGAAAAATCTATTTTTTTTATCAAAGACTTAAGGCTAGAATACTAATTTTGTCTTATCAAAAACTAGTTTCAATGATCACCTAAAATTCTTCCATATGGATCATAACATTTTGCCCATCTCAAAAAAAAATATTTAAACAGAGACGTTCATCCTACCATGTTGCAAATCGCCCAACGTGGGGCTCGAACCCACGACCCTGAGATTAAGAGTCTCATGCTCTACCGACTGAGCTAGCTGGGCAACGGTGCCCATCAAGGCGATGGGTACTCTAATAAAACGTCACAAACAACGATAATTTACAAAATATTTAACAAAAAAATAAATGTTGGTGTGCTGTGTTACAAACAAAAACAAGACATTTAAATTATGACATTATTCCGCTATCAATCGGGTTAAAACAACTATGGCCACAAAAAGTAATGCAGATTAAATTTTTTCTTGTCTTCAATGTTGAACAAGATCATCCTACTTTTTTCTTGCCGAAAATTAGATTTAACCATCAATGGAATTTTCCATCCACATCAATGAAAGTAATTTCTCAGCATTAACAAAGCGCTTTTAAACATAGACGTTAATTTTTACGACGTTGAAAATCTCGCCACGTGGGACACAAACCAACAATCCTGAGATTAAGATTCTTAAGTTCTACTGCCTGAGTTATCGGGCAACGGTGCCCAGTTCGGCGATCAGTATTTGAGTAAATCGTCCTAAACAACAGTAATCTAAAAAAATCTAAGGAAAACGTAGATGTTGGTGCCCTGTGTGAGGGTCGAACTCACGACCTTTAGATTATGAGACTAACGCGCTACCTACTGCGCTAACAGGACTACTGGCACAAAGGTTAGGTTAGAAAAATCTATTTTTTTTTATCAAAGACTTAAGGCTAGAATACTAATTTTGTCTTATCAAAAACTAGTTTCAATGATCACCTAAAATTCTTCCATATGGATCATAACATTTTGCCCATCTCAAAAAAAAATATTTAAACAGAGACGTTCATCCTACCATGTTGCAAATCGCCCAACGTGGGGCTCGAACCCACGACCCTGAGATTAAGAGTCTCATGCTCTACCGACTGAGCTAGCCGGGCAACGGTGGCCATCAAGGCGATGGGTACTCTAATAAAACGTCACAAACAACGATAATTTACAAAATTTTTAACAAAAAAATAAATGTTGGTGTGCTGTGTTACAAACAAAAACAAGACATTTAAATTATGACATTATTCCGCTATCAATCGGGTTAAAACAACTATGGCCACAAAAAGGTAATGCAGATTAAATTTTTTCTTGTCTTCAATGTTGAACAAGATCATCCTACTTTTTTCTTGCCGAAAATTAGATTTAACCATCAATGGAATTTTCCATCCACATCAATGAAAGTAATTTCTCAGCATTAACAAAGCGTTTTTAAACATAGACGTTAATTTTTACGACGTTTAAAATCTCGCCACGTGGGACACAAACCATTAACCCTGAGATTAAGATTCTTAAGTTCTACTGCCTGAGTTATCCGGCAACGGTGCCCACTTCGGCGACCAGTACTTAAGTAATTCGTCCTAAACAACAGTAATCTAAAAAAATCTAAGGAAAACGTACATGTTGGTGCCCTGTGTGAGAGTCGAACTCACGATCTTTAGATTATGAGACTAACGCGCTACCTACTGCGCTAACAGGGCTACTGGCACAAAGGTTAGTGTAGAAAAATCTATTTTTTTATCAAAGACTGTAGGCTAGCATACTAATTTTGTCTTATCAAAAATTAGTTTCAATGATCACCTGAAATTTCTTCCATATGGATCATAATATTTTGCCAATATCAACAAAAAATATTTGGACAGACACGTTTATCCTACCTTGTTGCAAATCGCCCAACGTGGGGCTCGAACCCACGACCCTGAGATTAAGAGTCTCATGCTCTACCGACTGAGCTAGCCGGGCAACGGTGCCCATCAAGGCGATGGGTACTCTAATAAAACGTACAAAACAAAGATAATTTACAAAATTTTTGACTAAAAAGTCAATGCTGGTGTCCTGTGTGACAGAGAAAAACAAGACAGTTAAAATATGACAGTATTCCGCTATCAATCGCGTAAAGAACACTATGGGAAGAAAAAGGTAATGCAGAATAAATTTATTCCAGTCTTCAATGTTGAACAAGATCATCCTACTTTTCTTTTGCCGAAAATTAGATTTAACCATCAATGGAATTTTCCATCCACATCAATGAAAGTAATTTCTCAGAATTAACAAAGCGCTTTTAAACATAGACGTTAATTTTTACGACGTTGAAAATCTCGCCACGTGGGACACAAACCAACAACCCTGAGATTAAGATTCTTAAGTTCTACTGCCTGAGTTATCGGGCAACGGTGCCCAGTTCGGCGATCAGTACTTAAGTAATTCGTCCTAAACAACAGTAATCTACAAAAATCTAAGGAAAACGTAGATGTTGGTGCCCTGTGTGAGGGTCGAACTCACGACCTTTAGATTATGAGACTAACGCGCTACCTACTGCGCTAACAGGACTACTGCCACAAAGGTTAGGTTAGAAAAATCTATTTTTTTTATCAAAGACTGAAGGCTAGAATACTAATTTTGTCTTATCAAAAACTAGTTTCAATGATCACCTAAAATTCTTCCATATGGATCATAACATTTTGCCCATGTCAAAAAAAAATATTTAAACAGAGACGTTCATCCTACCATGTTGCAAATCACCCAAAGTGGGGCTTGAACCCACGGCCCTGAGATTAAGAGTCTGATGCTCTACCGACTGAGCTAGCCGGGCAACGGTGCCCATCAAGGCGATGGGTACTCTAATAAAACGTCACAAACAACGAAAATTTAAAAAATATTTAACAAAAAAATAAATGTTGGTGTGCTGTGTTACAAAGAAAAACAAGACATTTAAATTATGATAGTATTCCGCTATCAATCGCGTTAAAACAACTATGGCCACAAAAAGGTAATGCAGATTAAACTTATTCTTGTCTTCAATGTTGAACAAGATCATCCTACTTTTTTCTTGCCGAAAATTAGATTTAACCATCAATGGAATTTTCCATCCACATCAATGAAAGTAATTTCTCAGCATTAACAAAGCGCTTTTAAACATAGACGTTAATTTTTACGACGTTGAAAATCTCGCCACGTGGGACACAAACCAACAACCCTGTGATTAAGATTCTTAAGTTCTACTGCCTGAGTTATCCGGCAACGGCGCCCACTTCGGCGACCAGTACTTAAGTAATTCGTCCTAAACAACAGTAATCTAAAAAAATCTAAGGAAAACGCACATGTTGGTGCCTTGTGTGAGGGTCGAACTCACGACCTTTAGATTATGAGACTAACGCGCTACCTACTGCGCTAACAGGGCTACTGGCACAAAGGTTGGTGTAGAAAAATCTATTTTTTTATCAAAGACTGAAGGCTAGCATACTAATTTTGTATTATCAAAAATTAGTTTCAATGATCACCTGAAATTTCTTCCATATGGATCATAATATTTTGCCAATATAAACAAAAACTATTTGAACAGACACGTTTATCCTACCATGTTGCAAATCGCCCAACGTGGGGCTCGAACCCACGACCCTGAGATTAAGAGTCTCATGCTCTACCGACTGAGCTAGCCGGGCAACGGTGCCCATCAAGGCGATGGGTACTCTAATAAAACGTACCAAACAACGATAATTTAAAAAATTTTTGACCAAAAAGTCAATGCTTTGTGTCCTGTGTGACAGAGAAAAACAAGACAGTTAAAATATGACAGTATTCCGCTATCAATCGCGTAAAGAACACCATGGGAAAAAAAAGGTAATGCAGAATAAATTTATTCTAGTCTTCAATGCTGAACAAGATCATCCTACTTTTTTCTTGCCGAAAATTAGATTTAACCATCAATGGAATTTTTCATCCACATCAATGAAAGTAATTTCTCAGCATTAACAAAGCGCTTTTAAACATAGACGTTAATTTTTACGACGTTGAAAATCTCGCCACGTGGGACACAAACCAACAACCCTGAGATTAAAATTCTTAAGTTTTACTGCCTGAGTAATCGGGCAACGGTGCCCAGTTCGGCGATCAGTACTTAAGTAATTCGTCGTAAACAACAGTAATCTACAAAAATCTAAGGAAAACGTAGATGTTGGTGCGCTGTGTGAGGGTCGAACTCACGACCTTTAGATTATGAGACTAACGCGCTACCTACTGCGCTAACAGCACTACTGGCACAAAGGTTAGGTTAGAAAAATCTATTTTTTTTATCAAAGAGTGAAGGCTAGAATACTAATTTTGTCTTATCAAAAACTAGTTTCAATGATCACCTAAAATTCTTCCATATGGATCATAACATTTTGCCCATGTCAAAAAAAAATATTTAAACAGAGACGTTTATCCTACCATGTTGCAAATCGCCCAACGTGGGGCTCGAACCCACGACCCTGAGATTAAGAGTCTGATGGTCTACCGACTGAGCTAGCCGGGCAACGGTGCCCATCAAGGCGATGGGTACTCTAATAAAACGTACCAAACAACGATAATTTACAAAATATTTAACAAAAAAATAAATGTTGGTGTGCTGTGTTACAAAGAAAAACAAGACTTTTAAATTATGATAGTATTCCGCTATCAATAGCGTTAAAACAACTGTGGCCACAAAAAGGTAATGCAGATTAAATTTAGTCTTGTCTTCAATGTTGAACAAGATCATCCTACTTTTTTCTTGCCGAAAATTAGATTTAACCATCAATGGAATTTTCAATCCACATCAATGAAAGTAATTTCTTAGCATTAACAAAGCGCTTTTAAACATAGACGTTAATTTTTACGACGTTGAAAATCTCGCCACGTGGGACACAAACCAACAACCCTGAGATTAAGATTCTTAAGTTCTACTGCCTGAGTTATCCGGCAACGGTGCCCACTTCGGCGACCAGTACTTAAGTAATTCGTCCTAAACAACAGTAATCTAAAAAAATCTAAGGAAAACGTAGATGTTGGTGCCCTGTGTGAGGGTCGAACTCACGACCTTTAGATTATGAGACTAACGCGCTACCTACTGCGCTAACAGGGCTACTGGCACAAAGGTTAGTGTAGAAAAATCTATTTTTTTATCGAAGACTGAAGGCTAGCATACTAATTTTGTCTTATCAAAAATTAGTTTCAATGATCACCTGAAATTTCTTCCAGATGGATCATAATATTTTGCCAATATAAACAAAAAATATTTGAACAGACACGTTTATCCTACCATGTTGCAAATCGCCCAACGTGGGGCTCGAACCCACGACCCTGAGATTACGAGTCTCATGCTCTACCGACTGAGCTTGCCGGGCAACGGTGCCCATCAAGGCGATAGGTACTCTAATAAAACGTACCAAACAACGATAATTTAAACAATTTTTGACCAAAAAGTCAATGCTTTCTGTCCTGTGTGACAGAGAAAAACAACACAGTTAAAATATGACAGTATTCCGCTATCAATCGCGTAAAGAACACTATGGGAAAAAAAAGGTAATGCAGAACAAATTTATTCTAGTCTTCAATGCTGAACAAGATCATCCTACTTTTCTCTTGCCGAAATTAGATTTAACCATCAATGGAATTTTTCATCCACATCAATGAAAGTAATTTCTCAGCATTAACAAAGCGCTTTTAAACATAGACGTTAATTTTTACGACGTTGAAAATCTTGCCACGTGGGACACAAACCAACAACCCTGAGATTAAAATTCTTAAGTTTTACTGCCTGAGTAATCGGGCAACGGTGCCCAGTTCGGCGATCAGTACTTAAGTAATTTGTCGTAAACAACAGTAATCTACAAAAATCTAAGGAAAACGTAGATGTTGGTGCCCTGTGTGAGGGTCGAACTCACGACCTTTAGATTATGAGACTAACGCGCTACCTACTGCGCTAACAGGGCTACTGGCACAAAGGTTTGTGTAAAAAAATCTATTTTTTTATCAAAGACTGAAAACTAGCATACTAATTTTGTCTTATCAAAAATTAGTTTCAATGATCACCTGAAATTTCTTCCATATGGATCATAATATTTTTCCAATGTAAACAAAAAATATTTGAACAGACACGTTTATCCTACCATGTTGCAAATCGCCCAACGTGGGGCTTGAACCCACGACCCTGAGATTAAGAGTCTGATGGTCTACCGACTGAGCTAGCCGGGCAACGGTGCCCATCAAGGCGAAGGGTACTCTAATAAAACGTCACAAACAACGATAATTTACAAAATATTTAACAAAAAAATAAATGTTGGTGTGCTGTGTTACAAAGAAAAACAAGACATTTAAATTATGATAGTATTCCGCTATCAATCGCGTTAAAACAACTATGGACACAAAAAGGTAATGCAGATTAAATTTATTCTTGTCTTCAATGTTGAACAAGATCATCCTACTTTTTTCTTGCCGAAAATTAGATTTAACCATCAATGGAATTTTCCATCCACATCAATGAAAGTAATTTCTCAGCATTAACAAAGCGCTTTTAAACATAGACGTTAATTTTTACGACGTTTAAAATCTCGCCACGTGGGACACAAACCAACATTCCTGAGATTAAGATTCTTAAGTTCTACTGCCTGAGTTATCGGGCAACGGTGCCCAGTTCGGCGATCAGTACTTAAGTAATTCGTCCTAAACAGCAGTAATCTACAAAAATCTAAGGAAAACGTAGATGTTGGTGCCCTGTGTGAGTGTCGAACTCACGACCTTTAGATTATGAGACTAACGCGCTACCTACTGCGCTAACAGGGCTACTGGCACAAAGGTTAGTGTAGAAAAATCTATTTTTTTATCAAAGACTGTAGGCTAGCATACTAATTTTGTCTTATCAAAAATTAGTTTCAATGATCACCTGAAATTTCTTCCATATGGATCATAATATTTTGCCAATATCAACAAAAAATATTTGGACAGACACGTTTATCCTACCTTGTTGCAAATCGCCCAACGTGGGGCTCGAACCCACGACCCTGAGATTAAGAGTCTCATGCTCTACCGACTGAGCTAGCCGGGCAACGGTGCCCATCAAGGCGATGGGTACTCTAATAAAACGTACCAAACAACGATAATTTACAAAATTTTTGACTAAAAAGTCAATGCTGGTGTCCTGTGTGACAGAGAAAAACAAGACAGTTAAAATATGACAATATTCCGCTATCAATCGCGTAAAGAACACTATGGGAAGAAAAAGGTAATGCAGAATAAATTTATTCCAGTCTTCAATGTTGAACAAGATCATCCTACTTTTCTTTTGCCGAAAATTAGATTTAACCATCAATGGAATTTTCCATCCACATCAATGAAAGTAATTTCTCAGAATTAACAAAGCGCTTTTAAACATAGACGTTAATTTTTACGACGTTGAAAATCTCGCCACGTGGGACACAAACCAACAACCCTGAGATTAAGATTCTTAAGTTCTACTGCCTGAGTTATCGGGCAACGGTGCCCAGTTCGGCGATCAGTACTTAAGTAATTCGTCCTAAACAACAGTAATCTACAAAAATCTAAGAAAAACGTAGATGTTGGTGCCCTGTGTGAGGGTCGAACTCACGACCTTTAGATTATGAGACTAACGCGCTACCTACTGCGCTAACAGGGCTACTGGCACAAAGGTTAGTGTAGAAAAATCTATTTTTTTATCAAAGACTGTAGGCTAGCATACTAATTTTGTCTTATCAAAAATTAGTTTCAATGATCACCTGAAATTTCTTCCATATGGATCATAATATTTTGCCAATATCAACAAAAAATATTTGGACAGACACGTTTATCCTACCTTGTTGCAAATCGCCCAACGTGGGGCTCGAACCCACGACCCTGAGATTAAGAGTCTCATGCTCTACCGACTGAGCTAGCCGGGCAACGGTGCCCATCAAGGCGATGGGTACTCTAATAAAACGTACCAAACAACGATAATTTACAAAATTTTTGACTAAAAAGTCAATGCTGGTATCCTGTGTGACAGAGAAAAACAAGACAGTTAAAATATGACAATATTCCGCTATCAATCGCGTAAAGAACACTATGGGAAGAAAAAGGTAATGCAGAATAAATTTATTCCAGTCTTCAATGTTGAACAAGATCATCCTACTTTTCTTTTGCCGAAAATTAGATTTAACCATCAATGGAATTTTCCATCCACATCAATGAAAGTAATTTCTCAGAATTAACAAAGCGCTTTTAAACATAGACGTTAATTTTTACGACGTTGAAAATCTCGCCACGTGGGACACAAACCAACAACCCTGAGATTAAGATTCTTAAGTTCTACTGCCTGCGTTATCGGGCAACGGTGCCCAGTTCGGCGATCAGTACTTAAGTAATTCGTCCTAAACAACAGTAATCTACAAAAATCTAAGAAAAACGTAGATGTTGGTGCCCTGTGTGAGGGTCGAACTCACGACCTTTAGATTATGAGACTAACGCGCTACCTACTGCGCTAACAGGACTACTGCCACAAAGGTTAGCTTAGAAAAATCTATTTTTTTTATCAAAGACTGAAGGCTAGAATACTAATTTTGTCTTATCAAAAACTAGTTTCAATGATCACCTAAAATTCTTCCATATGGATCATAACATTTTGCCCATGTCAAAAAAAAATATTTAAACAGAGACGTTCATCCTACCATGTTGCAAATCACCCAAAGTGGGGCTTGAACCCACGGCCCTGAGATTAAGAGTCTGATGCTCTACCGACTGAGCTAGCCGGGCAACGGTGCCCATCAAGGCGATGGGTACTCTAATAAAACGTACCAAACAACGATAATTTACAAAATATTTAACAAAAAAAATAAATGTTGGTGTGCTGTGTTACAAAGAAAAACAAGACATTTAAATTATGATAGTATTCCGCTATCAATCGCGTTAAAACAACTGTGGCCACAAAAAGGTAATGCAGATTAAATTTATTCTTGTCTTCAATGTTGAACAAGATCATCCTACTTTTTTCTTGCCGAAAATTAGATTTAACCATCAATGGAATTTTCCATCCACATCAATGAAAGTAATTTCTTAGCATTAACAAAGCGCTTTTAAACATAGACGTTAATTTTTACGACGTTGAAAATCTCGCCACGTGGGACACAAACCAACAACCCTGAGATTAAGATTCTTAAGTTCTACTGCCTGAGTTATCCGGCAACGGTGCCCACTTCGGCAACCAGTACTTAAGTAATTCGTCCTAAACAACAGTAATCTAAAAAAATCTAAGGAAAACGTAGATGTTGGTGCCCTGTGTGAGGGTCGAACTCACGACCTTTAGATTATGAGACTAACGCGCTACCTACTGCGCTAACAGGGCTACTGGCACAAAGGTTTGTGTAGAAAAATCTATTTTTTTATCAAAGACTGAAGGCTAGCATACTAATTTTGTCTTATCAAAAATTAGTTTCAATGATCACCTGAAATTTCTTCCATATGGATCATAATATTTTTCCAATGTAAACAAAAAATATTTAAACAGAGACGTTCATCCTACCATGTTGCAAATCGCCCAACGTGGGGCTCGAACCCACGACCCTGAGATTAAGAGTCTCATGCTCTACCGACTGAGGTAGCCGGGCAACGGTGGCCATCAAGGCGATGGGTACTCTAATAAAACGTACCAAACAACGATAATTTACAAAATATTTAACAAAAAAATAAATGTTGGTGTGCTGTGTTACAAACAAAAACAAGACATTTAAATTATGACATTATTCCGCTATCAATCGGGTTAAAACAACTATGGCCACAAAAAGGTAATGCAGATTAAATTTTTTCTTGTCTTCAATGTTGAACAAGATCATCCTACTTTTTTCTTGCCGAAAATTAGATTTAACCATCAATGGAATTTTCCATCCACATCAATGAAAGTAATTTCTCAGCATTAACAAAGCGTTTTTAAACATAGACGTTAATTTTTACGACGTTGAAAATCTCGCCACGTGGGACACAAACCATTAACCCTGAGATTAAGATTCTTAAGTTCTACTGCCTGAGTTATCCGGCAACGGTGCCCACTTCGGCGACCAGTACTTAAGTAATTCGTCCTAAACAACAGTAATCTAAAAAAATCTAAGGAAAACGTACATGTTGGTGCCCTGTGTGAGAGTCGAACTCACGATCTTTAGATTATGAGACTAACGCGCTACCTACTGCGCTAACAGGGCTACTGGCACAAAGGTTAGTGTAGAAAAATCTATTTTTTTATCAAAGACTGAAGGCTAGCATACTAATTTTGTCTTATCAAAAATTAGTTTCAATGATCACCTGAAATTTCTTCCATATGGATCATAATATTTTGCCAATATCAACAAAAAATATTTGAACAGACACGTTTATCCTACCTTGTTGCAAATCGCCCAACGTGGGGCTCGAACCCACGACCCTGAGATTAAGAGTCTCATGCTCTACCGACTGAGCTAGCCGGGCAACGGTGCCCATCAAGGCGATGGGTACTCTAATAAAACGTACCAAACAACGATAATTTACAAAATTTTTGACTAAAAAGTCAATGCTGGTGTCCTGTGTGACAGAGAAAAACAAGACAGTTAAAATATGACGGTATTCCGCTATCAATCCCGTAAAGAACACTATGGGAAGAAAAAGGTAATGCAGAATAAATTTATTCTAGTCTTCAATGCTGAACAAGATCATCCTACTTTCCTCTTGCCGAAAATTAGATTTAACCATCAATGGAATTTTCCATCCACATCAATGAAAGTAATTTCTCAGCATTAACAAAGCGCTTTTAAACATAGACGTTAATTTTTACGACGTTTAAAATCTCGCCACGTGGGACACAAACCAACATTCCTGAGATTAAGATTCTTAAGTTCTACTGCCTGAGTTATCGGGCAACGGTGCCCAGTTCGGCGATCAGTATTTAAGTAAATCGTCCTAAACAACAGTAATCTACAAAAATCTAAGGAAAACGTAGATGTTGGTGCCCTGTGTGAGGGTCGAACTCACGACCTTTAGATTATGAGACTAACGCGCTACCTACTGCGCTAACAGGACTACTGGCACAAAGGTTAGGTTAGAAAAATCTATTTTTTTTATCAAAGACTTAAGGCTAGAATACTAATTTTGTCTTATCAAAAACTAGTTTCAATGATCACCTAAAATTCTTCCATATGGATCATAACATTTTGCCCATCTCAAAAAAAAATATTTAAACAGAGACGTTCATCCTACCATGTTGCAAATCGCCCACCGTGGGGCTCGAACCCACGACCCTGAGATTAAGAGTCTCATGCTCTACCGACTGAGCTAGCCGGGCAACGGTGGCCATCAAGGCGATGGGTACTCTAATAAAACGTCACAAACAACGATAATTTACAAAATATTTAACAAAAAAATAAATGTTGGTGTGCTGTGTTACAAACAAAAACAAGACATTTAAATTATGACATTATTCCGCTATCAATCGGGTTAAAACAACTATGGCCACAAAAAGGTAATGCAGATTAAATTTTTTCTTGTCTTCAATGTTGAACAAGATCATCCTACTTTTTTCTTGCCGAAAATTAGATTTAACCATCAATGGAATTTTCCATCCACATCAATGAAAGTAATTTCTCAGCATTAACAAAGCGTTTTTAAACATAGACGTTAATTTTTACGACGTTGAAAATCTCGCCACGTGGGACACAAACCATTAACGCTGAGATTAAGATTCTTAAGTTCTACTGCCTGAGTTATCCGGCAACGGTGCCCACTTCGGCGACCAGTACTTAAGTAATTCGTCCTAAACAACAGTAATCTAAAAAAATCTAAGGAAAACGTACATGTTGGTGCCCTGTGTGAGAGTCGAACTCACGATCTTTAGATTATGAGACTAACGCGCTACCTACTGCGCTAACAGGGCTACTGGCACAAAGGTTAGTGTAGAAAAATCTATTTTTTTATCAAAGACTGAAGGCTAGCATACTAATTTTGTCTTATCAAAAATTAGTTTCAATGATCACCTGAAATTTCTTCCAGATGGATCATAATATTTTGCCAATATAAACAAAAAATATTTGAACAGACACGTTTATCCTACCATGTTGCAAATCGCCCAACGTGGGGCTCGAACCCACGACCCTGAGATTAAGAGTCTCATGCTCTACCGACTGAGCTAGCCGGGCAACGGTGCCCATCAAGGCGATAGGTACTCTAATAAAACGTACCAAACAACGATAATTTAAACAATTTTTGACCAAAAAGTCAATGCTTTGTGTCCTGTGTGACAGAGAAAAAAAAGACAGTTAAAATATGACAGTATTCCGCTATCAATCGCGTAAAGAACACTATGGGAAAAAAAAGGTAATGCAGAATAAATTTATTCTAGTCTTAAAGGCTGAACAAGATCATCCTACTTTTCTCTTGCCGAAAATTAGATTTAACAATCAATGGAATTTTTCATCCACATCAATGAAAGTAATTTCTCAGCATTAACAAAGCGCTTTTAAACATAGACGTTAATTTTTACGACGTTGAAAATCTCGCCACGTGGGACACAAACCAACAACCCTGAGATTAAGATTCTTAAGTTCTACTGCCTGAGTTATCGGGCAACGGTGCCCAGTTCGGCGATAAGTACTTAAGTAATTCGTCCTAAACAACAGAAATCTACAAAAATCTAAGGAAAACGTAGATGTTGGTGCCCTGTGTGAGGGTCGAACTCACGACCTTTAGATTATGAGACTAACGCGCTACCTACTGCGCTAACAGGACTACTGGCACAAAGGTTAGGTTAGAAAAATCTATTTTTTTTATCAAAGAGTGAAGGCTAGAATACTAATTTTGTCTTATCAAAAACTAGTTTCAATGATCACCTAAAATCTTCCATATGGATCATAACATTTTGCCCATGTCAAAAAAAAATATTTAAACAGAGACGTTTATCCTACCATGTTGCAAATCGCCCAACGTGGGGCTCGAACCCACGACCCTGAGATTAAGAGTCTGATGCTCTACCGACTGAGCTAGCCGGGCAACGGTGCCCATCAAGGCGATGGGTACTCTAATAAAACGTACCAAATAACGATAATTTACAAAATATTTAACAAAAAAATAAATGTTGGTGTGCTGTGTTACAAAGAAAAACAAGACATTTAAATTATGATAGTATTCCGCTGTCAATCGGGTTAAAACAACTATGGCCACAAAAAGGTAATGCAGATTAAATTTATTCTTGTCTTCAATGTTGAACAAGATCATCCTACTTTTTTCTTGCCGAAAATTAGATTTAACCATCAATGGAATTTTCCATCCACATCAATGAAAGTAATTTCTCAGCATTAACAAAGCGCTTTTAAACATAGACGTTAATTTTTACGACGTTGAAAATCTCGCCACGTGGGACACAAACTAACAACCCTGAGATTAAGATTCTTAAGTTCTACTGCCTGAGTTATCCGGCAACGGTGCCCACTTCGGCGACCAGTACTTAAGTAATTCGTCCTAAACAACAGTAATCTAAAAAAATCTAAGGAAAACGTACATGTTGGTGCCTTGTGTGAGGGTCGAACTCACGACCTTTAGATTATGAGACTAACGCGCTACCTACTGCGCTAACAGGGCTACTGGCACAAAGGTTTGTGTAGAAAAATCTATTTTTTTATCAAAGACTTAAGGCTAGCATACTAATTTTGTCTTATCAAAAATTAGTTTCAATGATCACCCGAAATTTCTTCCATATGGATCATAATATTTTGCCAATATAAACAAAAAATATTTGAACAGACACGTTTATCCTACCATGTTGCAAATCGCCCAACGTGGGGCTCGAACCCACGACCCTGAGATTAAGAGTCTCATGCTCTACCGACTGAGCTAGCCGGGCAACGGTGACCATCAAGGCGATGGGTACTCTAATAAAACGTACCAAACAACGATAATTTACAAAATATTTAACAAAAAAATAAATGTTGGTGTGCTCTGTTACAAAAAAAAACAAGACATTTAATTTATGATAGTATTCCGCTATCAATCGCGTTAAAAAAACTATGGCCACAAAAAGGTAATGCAGATTAAATTTATTCTTGTCTTCAATGTTGAACAAGATCATCCTACTTTTTTCTTGCCGAAAATTAGATTTAACCATCAATGGAATTTTCCATCCACATCAATGAAAGTAATTTCTCAGCATTAACAAAGCGCTTTTAAACATAGACGTTAATTTTTACGACGTTGAAAATCTCGCCACGTGGGACACAAACCAACAACCCTGAGATTAAGATTCTTAAGTTCTACTGCCTGAGTTATCGGGCAACGGTGCCCAGTTCGGCGATCAGTACTTAAGTAATTCGTCGTAAACAACAGTAATCTACAAAAATCTAAGGAAAACGTAGATGTTGGTGCCCTGTGTGAGGGTCGAACTCACGACCTTTAGATTATGAGACTATCGCGCTACCTATTGCGCTAACTGGACTACTGGCTTAAAGGTTAGGTTAGAAAAATCTATTTTTTTTATCAAAGACTGAAGGCTAGAATACTAATTTTGTCTTATCAAAAACTAGTTTCAATGATCACCTAAAATTCTTCCATATGGATCATAACATTTTTCCCATGTCAAAAAAAAATATTTAAACAGAGACGTTCATCCTACCATGTTGCAAATCGCCCAACGTGGGGCTCGAACCCACGACCCTGAGATTAAGAGTCTGATGGTCTACCGACTGAGCTAGCCGGGCAACGGTGCCCATCAAGGCGAAGGGTACTCTAATAAAACGTCACAAACAACGATAATTTACAAAATATTTAACAAAAAAATAAATGTTGGTGTGCTGTGTTACAAAGAAAAACAAGACATTTAAATTATGATAGTATTCCGCTATCAATCGCGTTAAAACAACTATGGCCACAAAAAGGTAATGCAGATTAAATTTATTCTTGTCTTCAATGTTGAACAAGATCATCCTACTTTTTTCTTGCCGAAAATTAGATTTAACCATCAATGGAATTTTCCATCCACATCAATGAAAGTAATTTCTCAGCATTAACAAAGCGCTTTTAAACATAGACGTTAATTTTTACGACGTTTAAAATCTCGCCACGTGGGACACAAACCAACATTCCTGAGATTAAGATTCTTAAGTTCTACTGCCTGAGTTATCGGGCAACGGTGCCCAGTTCGGCGATCAGTACTTAAGTAATTCGTCCTAAACAGCAGTAATCTACAAAAATCTAAGGAAAACGTAGATGTTGGTGCCCTGTGTGAGTGTCGAACTCACGACCTTTAGATTATGAGACTAACGCGCTACCTACTGCGCTAACAGGGCTACTGGCAAAAAGGTTAGTGTAGAAAAATCTATTTTTTTATCAAAGACTGTAGGCTAGCATACTAATTTTGTCTTATCAAAAATTAGTTTCAATGATCACCTGAAATTTCTTCCATATGGATCATAATATTTTGCCAATATCAACAAAAAATATTTGGACAGACACGTTTATCCTACCTTGTTGAAAATCGCCCAACGTGGGGCTCGAACCCACGACCCTGAGATTAAGAGTCTCATGCTCTACCGACTGAGCTAGCCGGGCAACGGTGCCCATCAAGGCGATGGGTACTCTAATAAAACGTACCAAACAACGATAATTTACAAAATTTTTGACTAAAAAGTCAATGCTGGTGTCCTGTGTGACAGAGAAAAACAAGACAGTTAAAATATGACAATATTCCGCTATCAATCGCGTAAAGAACACTATGGGAAGAAAAAGGTAATGCAGAATAAATTTATTCCAGTCTTCAATGTTGAACAAGATCATCCTACTTTTCTTTTGTCGAAAATTAGATTTAACCATCAATGGAATTTTCCATCCACATCAATGAAAGTAATTTCTCAGAATTAACAAAGCGCTTTTAAACATAGACGTTAATTTTTACGACGTTGAAAATCTCGCCACGTGGGACACAAACCAACAACCCTGAGATTAAGATTCTTAAGTTCTACTGCCTGAGTTATCGGGCAACGGTGCCCAGTTCGGCGATCAGTACTTAAGTAATTCGTCCTAAACAACAGTAATCTACAAAAATCTAAGAAAAACGTAGATGTTGGTGCCCTGTGTGAGGGTCGAACTCACGACCTTTAGATTATGAGACTAACGCGCTACCTACTGCGCTAACAGGGCTACTGGCACAAAGGTTAGTGTAGAAAAATCTATTTTTTTATCAAAGACTGTAGGCTAGCATACTAATTTTGTCTTATCAAAAATTAGTTTCAATGATCACCTGAAATTTCTTCCATATGGATCATAATATTTTGCCAATATCAACAAAAAATATTTGGACAGACACGTTTATCCTACCTTGTTGCAAATCGCCCAACGTGGGGCTCGAACCCACGACCCTGAGATTAAGAGTCTCATGCTCTACCGACTGAGCTAGCCGGGCAACGGTGCCCATCAAGGCGATGGGTACTCTAATAAAACGTACCAAACAACGATAATTTACAAAATTTTTGACTAAAAAGTCAATGCTGGTGTCCTGTGTGACAGAGAAAAACAAGACAGTTAAAATATGACAATATTCCGCTATCAATCGCGTAAAGAACACTATGGGAAGAAAAAGGTAATGCAGAATAAATTTATTCCAGTCTTCAATGTTGAACAAGATCATCCTACTTTTCTTTTGCCGAAAATTAGATTTAACCATCAATGGAATTTTCCATCCACATCAATGAAAGTAATTTCTCAGAATTAACAAAGCGCTTTTAAACATAGACGTTAATTTTTACGACGTTGAAAATCTCGCCACGTGGGACACAAACCAACAACCCTGAGATTAAGATTCTTAAGTTCTACTGCCTGAGTTATCGGGCAACGGTGCCCAGTTCGGCGATCAGTACTTAAGTAATTCGTCCTAAACAACAGTAATCTACAAAAATCTAAGAAAAACGTAGATGTTGGTGCCCTGTGTGAGGGTCGAACTCACGACCTTTAGATTATGAGACTAACGCGCTACCTACTGCGCTAACAGGACTACTGCCACAAAGGTTAGGTTAGAAAAATCTATTTTTTTTATCAAAGACTGAAGGCTAGAATACTAATTTTGTCTTATCAAAAACTAGTTTCAATGATCACCTAAAATTCTTCCATATGGATCATAACATTTTGCCCATGTCAAAAAAAAATATTTAAACAGAGACGTTCATCCTACCATGTTGCAAATCACCCAAAGTGGGGCTTGAACCCAAGGCCCTGAGATTAAGAGTCTGACGCTCTACCGACTGAGCTAGCCGGGCAACGGTGCCCATCAAGGCGATGGGTACTCTAATAAAACGTACCAAACAACGATAATTTACAAAATATTTAACAAAAAAATAAATGTTGGTGTGCTGTGTTACAAAGAAAAACAAGACATTTAAATTATGATAGTATTCCGCGTTCAATCGGGTTAAAACAACTATGGCCACAAAAAGGTAATGCAGATTAAATTTATTCTTGTCTTCAATGTTGAACAAGATCATCCTACTTTTTTCTTGCCGAAAATTAGATTTAACCATCAATGGAATTTTCCATCCACATCAATGAAAGTAATTTCTCAGCATTAACAAAGCGCTTTTAAACATAGACGTTAATTTTTACGACGTTGAAAATCTCGCCACGTGGGACACAAACTAACAACCCTGAGATTAAGATTCTTAAGTTCTACTGCCTGAGTTATCCGGCAACGGTGCCCACTTCGGCGACCAGTACTTAAGTAATTCGTCCTAAACAACAGTAATCTAAAAAAATCTAAGGAAAACGTACATGTTGGTGCCTTGTGTGAGGGTCGAACTCACGACCTTTAGATTATGAGACTAACGCGCTACCTACTGCGCTAACAGGGCTACTGGCACAAAGGTTTGTGTAGAAAAATCTATTTTTTTATCAAAGACTGAAGGCTAGCATACTAATTTTGTCTTATCAAAAATTAGTTTCAATGATCACCCGAAATTTCTTCCATATGGATCATAATATTTTGCCAATATAAACAAAAAATATTTGAACAGACACGTTTATCCTACCATGTTGCAAATCGCCCAACGTGGGGCTCGAACCCACGACCCTGAGATTAAGAGTCTCATGCTCTACCGACTGAGCTAGCCGGGCAACGGTGACCATCAAGGCGATGGGTACTCTAATAAAACGTACCAAACAACGATAATTTACAAAATATTTAACAAAAAAATAAATGTTGGTGTGCTCTGTTACAAAAAAAAACAAGACATTTAATTTATGATAGTATTCCGCTATCAATCGCGTTAAAAAAACTATGGCCACAAAAAGGTAATGCAGATTAAATTTATTCTTGTCTTCAATGTTGAACAAGATCATCCTACTTTTTTCTTGCCGAAAATTAGATTTAACCATCAATGGAATTTTCCATCCACATCAATGAAAGTAATTTCTCAGCATTAACAAAGCGCTTTTAAACATAGACGTTAATTTTTACGACGTTGAAAATCTCGCCACGTGGGACACAAACCAACAACCCTGAGATTAAGATTCTTAAGTTCTACTGCCTGAGTTATCGGGCAACGGTGCCCAGTTCGGCGATCAGTACTTAAGTAATTCGTCGTAAACAACAGTAATCTACAAAAATCTAAGGAAAACGTAGATGTTGGTGCCCTGTGTGAGGGTCGAACTCACGACCTTTAGATTATGAGACTATCGCGCTACCTATTGCGCTAACTGGACTACTGGCTTAAAGGTTAGGTTAGAAAAATCTATTTTTTTTATCAAAGACTGAAGGCTAGAATACTAATTTTGTCTTATCAAAAACTAGTTTCAATGATCACCTAAAATTCTTCCATATGGATCATAACATTTTTCCCATGTCAAAAAAAAATATTTAAACAGAGACGTTCATCCTACCATGTTGCAAATCGCCCAACGTGGGGCTCGAACCCACGACCCTGAGATTAAGAGTCTGATGGTCTACCGACTGAGCTAGCCGGGCAACGGTGCCCATCAAGGCGAAGGGTACTCTAATAAAACGTCACAAACAACGATAATTTACAAAATATTTAACAAAAAAATAAATGTTGGTGTGCTGTGTTACAAAGAAAAACAAGACATTTAAATTATGATAGTATTCCGCTATCAATCGCGTTAAAACAACTATGGCCACAAAAAGGTAATGCAGATTAAATTTATTCTTGTCTTCAATGTTGAACAAGATCATCCTACTTTTTTCTTGCCGAAAATTAGATTTAACCATCAATGGAATTTTCCATCCACATCAATGAAAGTAATTTCTCAGCATTAACAAAGCGCTTTTAAACATAGACGTTAATTTTTACGACGTTTAAAATCTCGCCACGTGGGACACAAACCAACATTCCTGAGATTAAGATTCTTAAGTTCTACTGCCTGAGTTATCGGGCAACGGTGCCCAGTTCGGCGATCAGTACTTAAGTAATTCGTCCTAAACAGCAGTAATCTACAAAAATCTAAGGAAAACGTAGATGTTGGTGCCCTGTGTGAGTGTCGAACTCACGACCTTTAGATTATGAGACTAACGCGCTACCTACTGCGCTAACAGGGCTACTGGCACAAAGGTTAGTGTAGAAAAATCTATTTTTTTATCAAAGACTGTAGGCTAGCATACTAATTTTGTCTTATCAAAAATTAGTTTCAATGATCACCTGAAATTTCTTCCATATGGATCATAATATTTTGCCAATATCAACAAAAAATATTTGGACAGACACGTTTATCCTACCTTGTTGAAAATCGCCCAACGTGGGGCTCGAACCCACGACCCTGAGATTAAGAGTCTCATGCTCTACCGACTGAGCTAGCCGGGCAACGGTGCCCATCAAGGCGATGGGTACTCTAATAAAACGTACCAAACAACGATAATTTACAAAATTTTTGACTAAAAAGTCAATGCTGGTGTCCTGTGTGACAGAGAAAAACAAGACAGTTAAAATATGACAATATTCCGCTATCAATCGCGTAAAGAACACTATGGGAAGAAAAAGGTAATGCAGAATAAATTTATTCCAGTCTTCAATGTTGAACAAGATCATCCTACTTTTCTTTTGCCGAAAATTAGATTTAACCATCAATGGAATTTTCCATCCACATCAATGAAAGTAATTTCTCAGAATTAACAAAGCGCTTTTAAACATAGACGTTAATTTTTACGACGTTGAAAATCTCGCCACGTGGGACACAAACCAACAACCCTGAGATTAAGATTCTTAAGTTCTACTGCCTGAGTTATCGGGCAACGGTGCCCAGTTCGGCGATCAGTACTTAAGTAATTCGTCCTAAACAACAGTAATCTACAAAAATCTAAGAAAAACGTAGATGTTGGTGCCCTGTGTGAGGGTCGATTTCACGACCTTTAGATTATGAGACTAACGCGCTACCTACTGCGCTAACAGGACTACTGCCACAAAGGTTAGGTTAGAAAAATCTATTTTTTTTATCAAAGACTGAAGGCTAGAATACTAATTTTGTCTTATCAAAAACTAGTTTCAATGATCACCTAAAATTCTTCCATATGGATCATAACATTTTGCCCATGTCAAAAAAAAATATTTAAACAGAGACGTTCATCCTACCATGTTGCAAATCACCCAAAGTGGGGCTTGAACCCACGGCCCTGAGATTAAGAGTCTGATGCTCTACCGACTGAGCTAGCCGGGCAACGGTGCCCATCAAGGCGATGGGTACTCTAATAAAACGTACCAAACAACGATAATTTACAAAATATTTAACAAAAAAATAAATGTTGGTGTGCTGTGTTACAAAGAAAAACAAGACATTTAAATTATGATAGTATTCCGCTATCAATCGCGTTAAAACAACTGTGGCCACAAAAAGGTAATGCAGATTAAATTTATTCTTGTCTTCAATGTTGAACAAGATCATCCTACTTTTTTCTTGCCGAAAATTAGATTTAACCATCAATGGAATTTTCCATCCACATCAATGAAAGTAATTTCTTAGCATTAACAAAGCGCTTTTAAACATAGACGTTAATTTTTACGACGTTGAAAATCTCGCCACGTGGGACACAAACCAACAACCCTGAGATTAAGATTCTTAAGTTCTACTGCCTGAGTTATCCGGCAACGGTGCCCACTTCGGCAACCAGTACTTAAGTAATTCGTCCTAAACAACAGTAATCTAAAAAAATCTAAGGAAAACGTAGATGTTGGTGCCCTGTGTGAGGGTCGAACTCACGACCTTTAGATTATGAGACTAACGCGCTACCTACTGCGCTAACAGGGCTACTGGCACAAAGGTTTGTGTAGAAAAATCTATTTTTTTATCAAAGACTGAAGGCTAGCATACTAATTTTGTCTTATCAAAAATTAGTTTCAATGATCACCTGAAATTTCTTCCATATGGATCATAATATTTTTCCAATGTAAACAAAAAATATTTGAACAGACACGTTTATCTTACCATGTTGCAAATCGCCCAACGTGGGGCTCGAACCCACGACCCTGAGATTAAGAGTCTCATGCTCTACCGAGTGAGCTAGCCAGGCAACGGTGCCCATCAAGGCGATGGGTACTCTAATAAAACGTACCAAACAACGATAATTTACAAAATATTTAACAAAAAAATAAATGTTGGTGTGCTGTGTTACAAAGAAAAACAAGACATTTAAATTATGATAGTATTCCGCTATCAATCGCGTTCAAACAACTATGGCCACAAAAAGGTAATGCAGATTAAATTTATTCTTGTCTTCAATGTTGAACAAGATCATCCTACTTTTTTCTTGCTGAAAATTAGATTTAACCATCAATGGAATTTTCCATCCACATCAATGAAAGTAATTTCTCAGCATTAACAAAGCGCTTTTAAACATAGACGTTAATTTTTACGACGTTGAAAATCTCGCCACGTGGGACACAAACCAACAACCCTGAGATTAAGATTCTTAAGTTCTACTGCCTGAGTTATCCGGCAACGGTGCCCACTTCGGCGACCAGTACTTAAGTAATTCGTCCTAAACAACAGTAATCTAAAAAAATCTAAGGAAAACGTACATGTTGGTGCCTTGTGTTAGGGTCGAACTCACGACCTTTAGATTATGAGACTAACGCGCTACCTACTGCGCTAACAGGGCTACTGGCACAAAGGTTAGTGTAGAAAAATCTATTTTTTTATCGAAGACTGAAGGCTAGCATACTAATTTTGTCTTATCAAAAATTAGTTTCAATGATCACCTGAAATTTCTTCCAGATGGATCATAATATTTTGCCAATATAAACAAAAAATATTTGAACAGACACGTTTATCCTACCATGTTGCAAATCGCCCAACGTGGGGCTCGAACCCACGACCCTGAGATTAAGAGTCTCATGCTCTACCGACTGAGCTAGCCGGGCAACGGTGCCCATCAAGGCGATAGGTACTCTAATAAAACGTACCAAACAACGATAATTTAAACAATTTTTGACCAAAAAGTCAATGCTTTGTGTCCTGTGTGACAGAGAAAAACAAGACAGTTAAAATATGACAGTATTCCGCTATCAATCGCGTAAAGAACACTATGGGAAAAAAAAGGTAATGCAGAATAAATTTATTCTAGTCTTCAATGCTGAACAAGATCATCCTACTTTTCTCTTGCCGAAAATTAGATTTAACCATCAATGGAATTTTTCATCCACATCAATGAAAGTAAATTGTCAGCATTAACAAAGCGCTTTTAAACATAGACGTTAATTTTTACGACGTTGAAAATCTCGCCACGTGGGACACAAACCAACAACCCTGAGATTAAAATTCTTAAGTTTTACTGCCTGAGTAATCGGGCAACGGTGCCCAGTTCGGCGATCAGTACTTAAGTAATTCGTCGTAAACAACAGTAATCTACAAAAATCTAAGGAAAACGTAGATGTTGGTGCCCTGTGTGAGGGTCGAACTCACGACCTTTAGATTATGAGACTAACGCGCTACCTACTGCGCTAACAGGGCTACTGGCACAAAGGTTAGTGTAGAAAAATCTATTTTTTTATCGAAGACTGAAGGCTAGCATACTAATTTTGTCTTATCAAAAATTAGTTTCAATGATCACCTGAAATTTCTTCCAGATGGATCATAATATTTTGCCAATATAAACAAAAAATATTTGAACAGACACGTTTATCCTACCATATTGCAAATCGCCCAACGTGGGGCTCGAACCCACGACCCTGAGATTAAGAGTCTCATGCTCTACCGACTGAGCTAGCCGGGCAACGGTGCCCATCAAGGCGATGGGTACTCTAATAAAACGTACCAAACAACGATAATTTAAACAATTTTTGACCAAAAAGTCAATGCTTTGTGTCCTGTGTGACAGAGAAAAACAAGACAGTTAAAATATGACAGTATTCCGCTATCAATCGCGTAAAGAACACTATGGGAAAAAAAAGGTAATGCAGAATAAATTTATTCTAGTCTTCAATGCTGAACAAGATCATCCTACTTTTCTCTTGCCGAAATTAGATTTAACCATCAATGGAATTTTTCATCCACATCAATGAAAGTAATTTCTCAGCATTAACAAAGCGCTTTTAAACATAGACGTTAATTTTTACGACGTTGAAAATCTCGCCACGTGGGACACAAACCAACAACCCTGAGATTAAAATTCTTAAGTTTTACTGCCTGAGTAATCGGGCAACGGTGCCCAGTTCGGCGATCAGTACTTAAGTAATTTGTCGTAAACAACAGTAATCTACAAAAATCTAAGGAAAACGTAGATGTTGGTGGCCTGTGTGAGGGTCGAACTCACGACCTTTAGACTATGAGACTAACGCGCTACCTACTGCGCTAACAGGGCTACTGGCACAAAGGTTTGTGTAAAAAAATCTATTTTTTTATCAAAGACTGAAAACTAGCATACTAATTTTGTCTTATCAAAAATTAGTTTCAATGATCACCTGAAATTTCTTCCATATGGATCATAATATTTTTCCAATGTAAACAAAAAATATTTGAACAGACACGTTTATCCTACCATGTTGCAAACCGCGCAACGTGGGGCTCGAACCCACGACCCTGAGATTAAGAGTCTCATGCTCTACCGAGTGAGCTAGCCAGGCAACGGTGCCCATCAAGGCGATGGGTACTCTAATAAAACGTACCAAACAACGATAATTTACAAAATATTTAACAAAAAGATAAATAATGGTGTGCTGTGTTACAAAGAAAAACAAGACATTTAAATTATGATAGTATTCCGCTATCAATCGCGTTAAAACAACTATGGCCACAAAAAGGTAATGCAGATTAAATTTATTCTTGTCTTCAATGTTGAACAAGATCATCCTACTTTTTTCTTGCCGAAAATTAGATTTAACCATCAATGGAATTTTCCATCCACATCAATGAAAGTAATTTCTCAGCATTAACAAAGCGCTTTTAAACATAGACGTTAATTTTTACGACGTTGAAAATCTCGCCACGTGGGACACAAACCAACAACCCTGAGATTAAGATTCTTAAGTTCTACTGCCTGAGTTATCCGGCAACGGTGCCCACTTCGGCGACCAGTACTTAAGTAATTCGTCCTAAACAACAGTAATCTAAAAAAATCTAAGGAAAACGTACATGTTGGTGCCTTGTGTGAGGGTCGAACTCACGACCTTTAGATTATGAGACTAACGCGCTACCTACTGCGCTAACAGGGCTACTGGCACAAAGGTTTGTGTAGAAAAATCTATTTTTTTATCAAAGACTGAAGGCTAGCATACTAATTTTGTCTTATCAAAAATTAGTTTCAATGATCACCCGAAATTTCTTCCATATGGATCATAATATTTTGCCAATATAAACAAAAAATATTTGAACAGACACGTTTATCCTACCATGTTGCAAATGGCCCAACGTGGGGCTCGAACCCACGACCCTGAGATTAAGAGTCTCATGCTCTACCGACTGAGCTAGCCGGGCAACGGTGACCATCAAGGCGATGGGTACTCTAATAAAACGTACCAAACAACGATAATTTACAAAATATTTAACAAAAAAATAAATGGTTGTGTGCTGTGTTACAAAAAAAAACAAGACATTTAAATTATGATAGTATTCCGCTATCAATCGCGTTAAAACAACTATGGCCACAAAAAGGTAATGCAGATTAAATTTATTCTTGTCTTCAATGTTGAACAAGATCATCCTACTTTTTTCTTGCCGAAAATTAGATTTAACCATCAATGGAATTTTCCATCCACATCAATGAAAGTAATTTCTCAGCATTAACAAAGCGCTTTTAAACATAGACGTTAATTTTTACGACGTTGAAAATCTCGCCACGTGGGACACAAACCAACAACCCTGAGATTAAAATTCTTAAGTTCTACTGCCTGAGTTATCGGGCAACGGTGCCCAGTTCGGCGATCAGTACTTAAGTAATTCGTCCTAAACAACAGTAATCTAAAAAAATCCAAGGAAAACGTAGATGTTGGTGCCCTGTGTGAGGGTCGAACTCACGACCTTTAGATTATGAGACTAACGCGCTACCTACTGCGCTAACAGGACTACTGGCACAAAGGTTAGGTTAGAAAAATCTATTTTTTTTATCAAAGACTTAAGGCTAGAATACTAATTTTGTCTTATCAAAAACTAGTTTCAATGATCACCTAAAATTCTTCCATATGGATCATAACATTTTGCCCATCTCAAAAAAAAATATTTAAACAGAGACGTTCATCCTACCATGTTGCAAATCGCCCAACGTGGGGCTCGAACCCACGACCCTGAGATTAAGAGTCTCATGCTCTACCGACTGAGCTAGCCGGGCAACGGTGGCCATCAAGGCGATGGGTACTCTAATAAAACGTCACAAACAACGATAATTTACAAAATATTTAACAAAAAAATAAATTTTGGTGTGCTGTGTTACAAACAAAAACAAGACATTTAAATTATGACATTATTCCGCTATCAATCGGGTTAAAACAACTATGGCCACAAAAAGGTAATGCAGATTAAATTTTTTCTTGTCTTCAATGTTGAACAAGATCATCCTACTTTTTTCTTGCCGAAAATTAGATTTAACCATCAATGGAATTTTCCATCCACATCAATGAAAGTAATTTCTCAGCATTAACAAAGCGTTTTTAAACATAGACGATAATTTTTACGACGTTGAAAATCTCGCCACGTGGGACACAAACCATTAACCCTGAGATTAAGATTCTTAAGTTCTACTGCCTGAGTTATCCGGCCCCGGTGCCCACTTCGGCGACCAGTACTTAAGTAGTTCGTCCTAAACAACAGTAATCTAAAAAAATCTAAGGAAAACGTACATGTTGGTGCCCTGTGTGAGAGTCGAACTCACGATCTTTAGATTATGAGACTAACGCGCTACCTACTGCGCTAACAGGGCTACTGGCACAAAGGTTAGTGTAGAAAAATCTATTTTTTTATCAAAGACTGTAGGCTAGCATACTAATTTTGTCTTATCAAAAATTAGTTTCAATGATCACCTGAAATTTCTTCCATATGGATCATAATATTTTTCCAATATCAACAAAAAATATTTGGACAGACACGTTTATCCTACCTTGTTGCAAATCGCCCAACGTGGGGCTCGAACCCACGACCCTGAGATTAAGAGTCTCATGCTCTACCGACTGAGCTAGCCGGGCAACGGTGCCCATCAAGGCGATGGGTACTCTAATAAAACGTACCAAACAACGATAATTTACAAAATTTTTGACTAAAAAGTCAATGCTGGTGTCCTGTGTGACAGAGAAAAACAAGACAGTTAAAATATGACAATATTCCGCTATCAATCGCGTAAAGAACACTATGGGAAGAAAAAGGTAATGCAGAATAAATTTATTCCAGTCTTCAATGTTGAACAAGATCATCCTACTTTTCTTTTTCCGAAAATTAGATTTAACCATCAATGGAATTTTCCATCCACATCAATGAAAGTAATTTCTCAGAATTAACAAAGCGCTTTTAAACATAGACGTTAATTTTTACGACGTTGAAAATCTCGCCACGTGGGACACAAACCAACAACCCTGAGATTAAGATTCTTAAGTTCTACTGCCTGAGTTATCGGGCAACGGTGCCCAGTTCGGCGATCAGTACTTAAGTAGTTCGTCCTAAACAACAGTAATCTACAAAAATCTAAGAAAAACGTAGATGTTGGTGCCCTGTGTGAGGGTCGAACTCACGACCTTTAGATTATGAGACTAACGCGCTACCTACTGCGCTAACAGGACTACTGCCACAAAGGTTAGGTTAGAAAAATCTATTTTTTTTATCAAAGACTGAAGGCTAGAATACTAATTTTGTCTTATCAAAAACTAGTTTCAATGATCACCTAAAATTCTTCCATATGGATCATAACATTTTGCCCATGTCAAAAAAAAAAATTTAAACAGAGACGTTCATCCTACCATGTTGCAAATCACCCAAAGTGGGGCTTGAACCCACGGCCCTGAGATTAAGAGTCTGATGCTCTACCGACTGAGCTAGCCGGGCAACGGTGCCCATCAAGGCGATGGGTACTCTAATAAAACGTACCAAACAACGATAATTTACAAAATATTTAACAAAAAAATAAATGTTGGTGTGCTGTGTTACAAAGAAAAACAAGACATTTAAATTATGATAGTATTCCGCTATCAATCGCGTTAAAACAACTGTGGCCACAAAAAGGTAACGCAGATTAAATTTATTCTTGTCTTCAATGTTGAACAAGATCATCCTACTTTTTTCTTGCCGAAAATTAGATTTAACCATCAATGGAATTTTCCATCCACATCAATGAAAGTAATTTCTCAGCATTAACAAAGCGCTTTTAAACATAGACGTTAATTTTTACGACGTTGAAAATCTCGCCACGTGGGACACAAACCAACAACCCTGAGATTAAGATTCTTAAGTTCTACTGCCTGAGTTATCCGGCAACGGTGCCCACTTCGGCGACCAGTACTTAAGTAATTCGTCCTAAACAACAGTAATCTAAAAAAATCTAAGGAAAACGTACATGTTGGTGCCTTGTGTGAGGGTCGAACTCACGACCTTTAGATTATGAGACTAACGCGCTACCTACTGCGCTAACAGGGCTACTGGCACAAAGGTTTGTGTAGAAAAATCTATTTTTTTATCAAAGACTGAAGGCTAGCATACTAATTTTGTCTTATCAAAAATTAGTTTCAATGATCACCTGAAATTTCTTCCATATGGATCATAATATTTTGCCAATATAAACAAAAAATATTTGAACAGACACGTTTATCCTACCATGTTGCAAATGGCCCAACGTGGGGCTCGAACCCACGACCCTGAGATTAAGAGTCTCATGCTCTACCGACTGAGCTAGCCGGGCAACGGTGACCATCAAGGCGATGGGTACTCTAATAAAACGTACCAAACAACGATAATTTACAAAATATTTAACAAAAAAATAAATGGTTGTGTGCTGTGTTACAAAAAAAAACAAGACATTTAAATTATGATAGTATTCCGCTATCAATCGCGTTAAAACAACTATGGCCACAAAAAGGTAATGCAGATTAAATTTATTCTTGTCTTCAAT
The DNA here is from genome assembly GCA_963855995.1 of Muricea muricata. NCBI lineage: Eukaryota > Metazoa > Cnidaria > Anthozoa > Malacalcyonacea > Plexauridae > Muricea > Muricea muricata. Next base: position 8,019,517 of record OY979717.1, read on the forward strand.
GTTGAACAAGATCATCCTACTTTTTTCTTGCCGAAAATTAGATTTAACCATCAATGGAATTTTCCATCCACATCAATGAAAGTAATTTCTCAGCATTAACAAAGCGCTTTTAAACATAGACGTTAATTTTTACGACGTTGAAAATCTCGCCACGTGGGACACAAACCAACAACCCTGAGATTAAAATTCTTAAGTTCTACTGCCTGAGTTATCGGGCAACGGTGCCCAGTTCGGCGATCAGTACTTAAGTAATTCGTCCTAAACAACAGTAATCTAAAAAAATCCAAGGAAAACGTAGATGTTGGTGCCCTGTGTGAGGGTCGAACTCACGACCTTTAGATTATGAGACTAACGCGCTACCTACTGCGCTAACAGGACTACTGGCACAAAGGTTAGGTTAGAAAAATCTATTTTTTTTATCAAAGACTTAAGGCTAGAATACTAATTTTGTCTTATCAAAAACTAGTTTCAATGATCACCTAAAATTCTTCCATATGGATCATAACATTTTGCCCATCTCAAAAAAAAATATTTAAACAGAGACGTTCATCCTACCATGTTGCAAATCGCCCAACGTGGGGCTCGAACCCACGACCCTGAGATTAAGAGTCTCATGCTCTACCGACTGAGCTAGCCGGGCAACGGTGGCCATCAAGGCGATGGGTACTCTAATAAAACGTCACAAACAACGATAATTTACAAAATATTTAACAAAAAAATAAATGTTGGTGTGCTGTGTTACAAACAAAAACAAGACATTTAAATTATTACATTATTCCGCTATCAATCGGTTTAAAACAACTATGGCCACAAAAAGGTAATGCAGATTAAATTTTTTCTTGTCTTCAATGTTGAACAAGATCATCCTACTTTTTTCTTGCCGAAAATTAGATTTAACCATCAATGGAATTTTCCATCCACATCAATGAAAGTAATTTCTCAGCATTAACAAAGCGTTTTTAAACATAGACGATAATTTTTACGACGTTGAAAATCTCGCCACGTGGGACACAAACCATTAACCCTGAGATTAAGATTCTTAAGTTCTACTGCCTGAGTTATCCGGCCCCGGTGCCCACTTCGGCGACCAGTACTTAAGTAATTCGTCCTAAACAACAGTAATCTAAAAAAATCTAAGGAAAACGTACATGTTGGTGCCCTGTGTGAGAGTCGAACTCACGATCTTTAGATTATGAGACTAACGCGCTACCTACTGCGCTAACAGGGCTACTGGCACAAAGGTTAGTGTAGAAAAATCTATTTTTTTATCAAAGACTGTAGGCTAGCATACTAATTTTGTCTTATCAAAAATTAGTTTCAATGATCACCTGAAATTTCTTCCATATGGATCATAATATTTTTCCAATATCAACAAAAAATATTTGGACAGACACGTTTATCCTACCTTGTTGCAAATCGCCCAACGTGGGGCTCGAACCCACGACCCTGAGATTAAGAGTCTCATGCTCTACCGACTGAGCTAGCCGGGCAACGGTGCCCATCAAGGCGATGGGTACTCTAATAAAACGTACCAAACAACGATAATTTACAAAATTTTTGACTAAAAAGTCAATGCTGGTGTCCTGTGTGACAGAGAAAAACAAGACAGTTAATGATCCAAGCTGTTGAATAAAAAATAACACTTGAAAAATGCAAAGTTTATGTGGGAGAAGGGGTTCTGGGGTAAGAAGACTCCAATTGTATAATGCGTGGCTTCATCCCTACTCATGTCACATCCTATGCTGCACTGATTCTAAACTGAAAATGCTCTGTAATAGAGCCTTGCCAGGGGTGGCCAATCCCTGACGAAACCTGACCAAGATAACAACACTTGGACAGTCCTTAGGCCCCAACCTGTCCAGGGAGCATAAAAACTCCAATGAACAGTCCTTAACCTGACCAAGGGGCGCTAGGCCCCTATGGACAGTCCTCAGGTAGATATTGTATATATGTGACGTATTGAGTCTATGGGGCTGAAGTTGACATTTTAGAGACTTCATCCCGAACCACGTAATTTATTAACGAAACAAACAAAATAACTTTCTTTTGTTTTTACACGATTCTATATAGTATGTATTATCTAATTATGATAATGTTAGTCAGTAAATACTAGAAAATTAATCAATGAGTTAACGACATTCGACCGTTCCTTTGCACGTGCCTTCGTGCATTTATCTACTCTTAAAACAGTGTTTTCGTTGAAGGTATCGATATTACATTTCCGTATATTTTTCTTTTCTTTTCTTTTCTTTTTTTTTTTTTTGGCTTAAGTAAGTTTTTGTAATAACGTTATATGAAGTATATCTACAGTAATGATACTATCAAAAGTTTTCTAATTTAAGTGATATGAGGCATTTGAACGCATTGAAGGTAAACGTAAAAATCGCAAGGCATTGGAAAAACAGTGGTGGGTGGGTGGGAAAAATTTTCTTAAACAAGTTTACTGCGCGAGTGCTAACTGTGAATGGTGGTCCTATGATGTGATCCGCATAATATGCACAAGTACGCTGTGCTGGAACAAGCCTTATCATTGGTTAATTCCCGTCCACACCACAGGAGGTTTTACATGCCTATGCAATAACACGAGCATTTCACGTGAAAGGCATGCAGCTAGACCGAAGTTTTGGCTTTCGGCCATTATTATAACTCGATAAGATAAGACGGGATTATCTCATTGACGTAGTCGGAAGGAATTATCTTTTCGCACCTTTTACATAAAAGCTCACCTTCAACGCGTTGCCTCATTAACTTAAATTTATATAAGCTATAAATTTGCTTTAATGATCCAAGCTGTTGAATAAAAAATAACACTTGAAAAATGCAAAGTTTATGTGGGAGAAGGGGTTCTGGGGTAAGAAGACTCCAATTGTATAATGCGTGGCTTCATCCCTACTCATGTCACATCCTATGCTGCACTGATTCTAAACTGAAAATGCTCTGTAATAGAGCCTTGCCAGGGGTGGCCAATCCCTGACGAAACCTGACCAAGATAACAACACTTGGACAGTCCTTAGGCCCCAACCTGTCCAGGGAGCATAAAAACTCCAATGAACAGTCCTTAACCTGACCAAGGGGCGCTAGGCCCCTATGGACAGTCCTCAGGTAGATATTGTATATATGTGACGTATTGAGTCTATGGGGCTGAAGTTGACATTTTAGAGACTTCATCCCCACAAATGCACAAATGTGCATTCCCCATAGACGAATGGACCCAACTCCCACAACAGCTGTAGTCATATAGAAGACAGCTTTTGCCAGGAAATGGTAAGACTTGCTGTTTAGGCATTACCATTGGTTTTATTACGGCTGGATCATCAGGGTGGCCAGGAAAAACCTGGTCTTACAGGAAACCTGGATGGGGCCAGACAAATACCAGCAGCTTCCCCACAAAGCTTCTATAGTACAACTAAATGATTAAACCATTGGTAATACGGAAAACAGAGCTGACCATTCTAACCATTTTGAAATATTTGTTCATCGCTATTTAATCAGTTCCGCATGCTTTCAGCATGCAGTTTAGCATATATATATATATATATATATATATATATACATATATATATATATATATATATATATATATACATATATATTTTTTTTTATTTGTTTATTCCGTTTTAATCACGTTCACACGACTGCATGTGAGTTGTGTTTTTTGGCAAGATAACTTGGCATATTAAAAAACATTTTTTTTTTGCCCTTGTCTTCATTTTCAATATTTTTGGAAACTTTTATCGTTAATTTTTACAAATCAACTGCGCTTTAATCGATATATTGAATCTTATACTTTGCAATTCCGAGCGGCGAACGCAGACTGACAGCTAGCTATGCTTAACTCACTGTGCAAGCCGCTATGCTTCCCGAGTCAGTATAGTGTTTGATTATGCGACTCAAGCAGAAACCAATTTGAAACAAATAAACTGTGTCAAAATTTAGCTCTAATAAGATGCCGAATGCCGCTAGAAAAAATGTTAATTTATTTTGAAGCAAAGATTGAAATTTGAGTACAGTTTGAAGAAATAGATTGTCACTTGTGTAAGCAGATTTTTTTTTTTTTTTTTTTTTTTTTTTTTTTATTACTGGTCGTAATACCGGGATAGAATTTCTTGATATGTGTCAAATACAGATCTTGTGCTCAGTATTTCTCAAGATATCTCATGTGGGAAAGCAATCATATTTGTATCGCGTGTCTAAAACCGTGTTAAAATAGATTCAGCTGATTAGATCAGGTAAGATTACACATTAATAATCTCTCTTGGCAAGCCTTATTTATGCCCGTGTCCTACCACAAATGCACTGTGTGCATTTTGATTAGATTTTAAACGAAATATGCAATACAAATTTTGGAATGTCCGGAATACTTACGATACCATACACAGCTAGCGCGCATCATGATAAATGTAATATCTGGTGCGACACTCAACTAGGTGCCACAATCCTCTTCAGATCAACGTTGGTGTTGTTGTAATATCTGCTGTACCATACTCGCTAGAGCGCAGGGAAGAAACCACGTTAACAGCAAGTATGCATGCTTGAAACGGTGTTGGCGACACTATACAAGTTCGTTCTTCTACAGACTGAGACGCGACGCTCGACGTTTGGTTTGGTACGAGGAACAATTGATCATATCTTATTTGCGCCAAGTGGTCCTCGGTAAATAACGTAGATTGTGGGGTTTCACGTTCAGGAGATGTCGACGTAGGCAGCAAATTTGTGTTCCCTGTGGCATCTACCGTTGGCCTCGAAGACGAAGTGGTTGCGTGCTGTTGTAGCCAAGAGATTGAAGCATTCTTTTGTCCATGGTTAGGTAGCCTCTCTCAGTACATTGGCGTTGTAAACTCTCCGTATCACTATTGGCCGCCGTTGATTGAGATCGATTACTGCGGTTAGAAATCCCTTTGACGTTTTTACGACGAACAGGAGGCATTTCGATGAATCATTTTCTTAAACAAGTTTACTGCGCGAGTGCTAACTGTGAATGGTGGTCCTATGATGTGATCCGCATAATATGCACAAGTACGCTGTGCTGGAACAAGCCTTATCATTGGTTAATTCCCGTCCACACCACAGGAGGTTTTACATGCCTATGCAATAACACGAGCATTTCACGTGAAAGGCATGCAGCTAGACCGAAGTTTTGGCTTTCGGCCATTATTATAACTCGATAAGATAAGACGGGATTATCTCATTGACGTAGTCGGAAGGAATTATCTTTTCGCACCTTTTACATAAAAGCTCACCTTCAACGCGTTGCCTCATTAACTTAAATTTATATAAGCTATAAATTTGCTTTAAAATATGACAATATTCCGCTATCAATCGCGTAAAGAACACTATGGGAAGAAAAAGGTAATGCAGAATAAATTTATTCCAGTCTTCAATGTTGAACAAGATCATCCTACTTTTCTTTTGCCGAAAATTAGATTTAACCATCAATGGAATTTTCCATCCACATCAATGAAAGTAATTTCTCAGAATTAACAAAGCGCTTTTAAACATAGACGTTAATTTTTACGACGTTGAAAATCTCGCCACGTGGGACACAAACCAACAACCCTGAGATTAAGATTCTTAAGTTCTACTGCCTGAGTTATCGGGCAACGGTGCCCAGTTCGGCGATCAGTACTTAAGTAGTTCGTCCTAAACAACAGTAATCTACAAAAATCTAAGAAAAACGTAGATGTTGGTGCCCTGTGTGAGGGTCGAACTCACGACCTTTAGATTATGAGACTAACGCGCTACCTACTGCGCTAACAGGACTACTGCCACAAAGGTTAGGTTAGAAAAATCTATTTTTTTTATCAAAGACTGAAGGCTAGAATACTAATTTTGTCTTATCAAAAACTAGTTTCAATGATCACCTAAAATTCTTCCATATGGATCATAACATTTTGCCCATGTCAAAAAAAAATATTTAAACAGAGACGTTCATCCTACCATGTTGCAAATCACCCAAAGTGGGGCTTGAACCCACGGCCCTGAGATTAAGAGTCTGATGCTCTACCGACTGAGCTAGCCGGGCAACGGTGCCCATCAAGGCGATGGGTACTCTAATAAAACGTACCAAACAACGATAATTTACAAAATATTTAACAAAAAAATAAATGTTGGTGTGCTGTGTTACAAAGAAAACCAAGACATTTAAATTATGATAGTATTCCGCTATCAATCGCGTTAAAACAACTGTGGCCACAAAAAGGTAACGCAGATTAAATTTATTCTTGTCTTCAATGTTGAACAAGATCATCCTACTTTTTTCTTGCCGAAAATTAGATTTAACCATCAATGGAATTTTCCATCCACATCAATGAAAGTAATTTCTTAGCATTAACAAAGCGCTTTTAAACATAGACGTTAATTTTTACGACGTTGAAAATCTCGCCACGTGGGACACAAACCAACAACCCTGAGATTAAGATTCTTAAGTTCTACTGCCTGAGTTATCCGGCAACGGTGCCCACTTCGGCGACCAGTACTTAAGTAATTCGTCCTAAACAACAGTAATCTAAAAAAATCTAAGGAAAACGTAGATGTTGGTGCCCTGTGTGAGGGTCGAACTCACGACCTTTAGATTATGAGACTAACGCGCTACCTACTGCGCTAACAGGGCTACTGGCACAAAGGTTTGTGTAGAAAAATCTATTTTTTTATCAAAGACTGAAGGCTAGCATACTAATTTTGTCTTATCAAAAATTAGTTTCAATGATCACCTGAAATTTCTTCCGTATGGATCATAATATTTTTCCAATGTAAACAAAAAATATTTGAACAGACACGTTTATCCTACCATGTTGCAAATCGCCCAACGTGGGGCTCGAACCCACGACCCTGAGATTGAGAGTCTCATGCTCTACCGAGTGACCTAGCCAGGCAACGGTGCCCATCAAGGCGATGGGTACTCTAATAAAACGTACCAAACAACGATAATTTACAAAATATTTAAAAAAAAAATAAATGTTGGTGTGCTGTGTTACAAACAAAAACAAGACATTTAAATTATGATAGTATTCCGCTATCAATCGCGTTCAAACAACTATGGCCACAAAAAGGTAATGCAGATTAAATTTATTCTTGTCTTCAATGTTGAACAAGATCATCCTACTTTTTTCTTGCTGAAAATTAGATTTAACCATCAATGGAATTTTTCATCCACATCAATGAAAGTAATTTCTCAGCATTAACAAAGCGCTTTTAAACATAGACGTTAATTTTTACGACGTTGAAAATCTCGCCACGTGGGACACAAACCAACAACCCTGAAATTAAGATTCTTAAGTTCTACTGCCTGAGTTATCCGGCAACGGTGCCCACTTCGGCGACCAGTACTTAAGTAATTCGTCCTAAACAACAGTAATCTAAAAAAATCTAAGGAAAACGTACATGTTGGTGCCTTGTGTTAGGGTCGAACTCACGACCTTTAGATTATGAGACTAACGCGCTACCTACTGCGCTAACAGGGCTACTGGCACAAAGGTTAGTGTAGAAAAATCTATTTTTTTATCGAAGACTGAAGGCTAGCATACTAATTTTGTCTTATCAAAAATTAGTTTCAATGATCACCTGAAATTTCTTCCAGATGGATCATAATATTTTGCCAATATAAACAAAAAATATTTGAACAGACACGTTTATCCTACCATGTTGCAAATCGCCCAACGTGGGGCTCGAACCCACGACCCTGAGATTAAGAGTCTCATGCTCTACCGACTGAGCTAGCCGGGCAACGGTGCCCATCAAGGCGATAGGTACTCTAATAAAACGTACCAAACAACGATAATTTAAACAATTTTTGACCAAAAAGTCAATGCTTTGTGTCCTGTGTGACAGAGAAAAACAAGACAGTTAAAATATGACAGTATTCCGCTATCAATCGCGTAAAGAACACTATAGGAAAAAAAAGGTAATGCAGAATAAATTTATTCTAGTCTTCAATGCTGAACAAGATCATCCTACTTTTCTCTTGCCGAAAATTAGATTTAACCATCAATGGAATTTTTCATCCACATCAATGAAAGTAAATTGTCAGCATTAACAAAGCGCTTTTAAACATAGACGTTAATTTTTACGACGTTGAAAATCTTGCCACGTGGGACACAAACCAACAACCCTCAAATTAAAATTCTTAAGTTTTACTGCCTGAGTAATCGGGCAACGGTGCCCAGTTCGGCGATCAGTACTTAAGTAATTCGTCGTAAACAACAGTAATCTACAAAAATCTAAGGAAAACGTAGATGTTGGTGCCCTGTGTGAGGGTCGAACTCACGACCTTTAGACTATGAGACTAACGCGCTACCTACTGCGCTAACAGGGCTACTGGCACAAAGGTTTGTGTAAAAAAATCTATTTTTTTATCAAAGACTGAAAACTAGCATACTAATTTTGTCTTATCAAAAATTAGTTTCAATGATCACCTGAAATTTCTTCCATATGGATCATAATATTTTTCCAATGTAAACAAAAAATATTTGAACAGACACGTTTATCCTACCATGTTGCAAACCGCGCAACGTGGGGCTCGAACCCACGACCCTGAGATTAAGAGTCTACTGCTCTACCGAGTGAGCTAGCCAGGCAACGGTGCCCATCAAGGCGATGGGTACTCTAATAAAACGTACCAAACAACGATAATTTACAAAATATTTAACAAAAAAATAAATAATGGTGTGCTGTGTTACAAAGAAAAACAAGACATTTAAATTATGATAGTATTCCGCTATCAATCGCGTTAAAACAACTATGGCCACAAAAAGGTAATGCAGATTAAATTTATTCTTGTCTTCAATGTTGAACAAGATCATCCTACTTTTTTCTTGCCGAAAATTAGATTTAACCATCAATGGAATTTTCCATCCACATCAATGAAAGTAATTTCTCAGCATTAACAAATCGCTTTTAAACATAGACGTTAATTTTTACGACGTTGAAAATCTCGCCACGTGGGACACAAACCAACAACCCTGAGATTAAGATTCTTAAGTTCTACTGCCTGAGTTATCCGGCAACGGTGCCCACTTCGGCGACCAGTACTTAAGTAATTCGTCCTAAACAACAGTAATCTAAAAAAATCTAAGGAAAACGTACATGTTGGTGCCTTGTGTGAGGGTCGAACTCACGACCTTTAGATTATGAGACTAACGCGCTACCTACTGCGCTAACAGGGCTACTGGCACAAAGGTTAGTGTAGAAAAATCTATTTTTTTATCAAAGACTGAAGGCTAGCATACTAATTTTGTCTTATCAAAAATTAGTTTCAATGATCACCTGAAATTTCTTCCAGATGGATCATAATATTTTGCCAATATAAACAAAAAATATTTGAACAGACACGTTTATCCTACCATGTTGCAAATCGCCCAACGTGGGGCTCGAACCCACGACCCTGAGACTAAGAGTCTCATGCTCTACCGACTGAGCTAGCCGGGCAACGGTGCCCATCAAGGCGATAGGTACTATAATAAAACGTACCAAACAACGATAATTTAAACAATTTTTGACCAAAAAGTCAATGCTTTGTGTCCTGTGTGACAGAGAAAAACAACACAGTTAAAATATGACAGTATTCCGCTATCAATCGCGTAAAGAACACTATGAGAAAAAAAAGGTAATGCAGAATAAATTTATTCTAGTCTTCAATGCTGAACAAGATCATCCTACTTTTCTCTTGCCGAAAATTAGATTTAACAATCAATGGAATTTTTCATCCACATCAATGAAAGTAATTTCTCAGCATTAACAAAGCGCTTTTAAACATAGACGTTAATTTTTACGACGTTGAAAATCTCGCCACGTGGGACACAAACCAACAACCCTGAGATTAAGATTCTTAAGTTCTACTGCCTGAGTTATCGGGCAACGGTGCCCAGTTCGGCGACAAGTACTTAAGTAATTCGTCCTAAACAACAGAAATCTACAAAAATCTAAGGAAAACGTAGATGTTGGTGCCCTGTGTGAGGGTCGAACTCACGACCTTTAGATTATGAGACTAACGCGCTACCTACTGCGTTAACAGGACTACTGGCACAAAGGTTAGGTTAGAAAAATCTATTTTTTTTATCAAAGAGTGAAGGCTAGAATACTAATTTTGTCTTATCAAAAACTAGTTTCAATGATCACCTAAAATTCTTCCATATGGATCATAACATTTTGCCCATGTCAAAAAAAAATATTTAAACAGAGACGTTTATCCTACCATGTTGCAAATCGCCCAACGTGGGGCTCGAACCCACGACCCTGAGATTAAGAGTCTGATGCTCTACCGACTGAGCTAGCCGGGCAACGGTGCCCATCAAGGCGATGGGTACTCTAATAAAGCGTACCAAATAACGATAATTTACAAAATATTTAACAAAAAAATAAATGTTGGTGTGCTGTGTTACAAAGAAAAACAAGACATTTAAATTATGATAGTATTCCGCTATCAATCGGGTTAAAACAACTATGGCCACAAAAAGGTAATGCAGATTAAATTTATTCTTGTCTTCAATGTTGAACAAGATCATCCTACTTTTTTCTTGCCGAAAATTAGATTTAACCATCAATGGAATTTTCCATCCACATCAATGAAAGTATTTCTCAGCATTAACAAAGCGCTTTTAAACATAGACGTTAATTTTTTGACGTTGAAAATCTCGCCACGTGGGACACAAACTAACAACCCTGAGATTAAGATTCTTAAGTTCTACTGCCTGAGTTATCCGGCAACGGTGCCCACTTCGGCGACCAGTACTTAAGTAATTCGTCCTAAACAACAGTAATCTAAAAAAATCTAAGGAAAACGTACATGTTGGTGCCTTGTGTGAGGGTCGAACTCACGACCTTTAGATTATGAGACTAACGCGCTACCTACTGCGCTAACAGGGCTACTGGCACAAAGGTTTGTGTAGAAAAATCTATTTTTTTATCAAAGACTGAAGGCTAGCATACTAATTTTGTCTTATCAAAAATTAGTTTCAATGATCACCCGAAATTTCTTCCATATGGATCATAATATTTTGCCAATATAAACAAAAAATATTTGAACAGACACGTTTATCCTACCATGTTGCAAATCGCCCAACGTGGGGCTCGAACCCACGACCCTGAGATTAAGAGTCTCATGCTCTACCGACTGAGCTAGCCGGGCAACGGTGACCATCAAGGCGATGGGTACTCTAATAAAACGTACCAAACAACGATAATTTACAAAATATTTAACAAAAAAATAAATGTTGGTGTGCTCTGTTACGAAAAAAAACAAGACATTTAAATTATGATAGTATTCCGCTATCAATCGCGTTAAAACAACTATGGCCACAAAAAGGTAATGCAGATTAAATTTATTCTTGTCTTCAATGTTGAACAAGATCATCCTACTTTTTTCTTGCCGAAAATTAGATTTAACCATCAATGGAATTTTCCATCCACATCAATGAAAGTAATTTCTCAGCATTAACAAAGCGCTTTTAAACATAGACGTTAATTTTTACGACGTTGAAAATCTCGCCACGTGGGACACAAACCAACAACCCTGAGATTAAAATTCTTAAGTTCTACTGCCTGAGTTATCGGGCAACGGTGCCCAGTTCGGCGATCAGTACTTAAGTAATTCGTCGTAAACAACAGTAATCTACAAAAATCTAAGGAAAACGTAGATGTTGGTGCCCTGTGTGAGGGTCGAACTCACGACCTTTAGATTATGAGACTATCGCGCTACCTATTGCGCTAACTGGACTACTGGCTTAAAGGTTAGGTTAGAAAAATCTATTTTTTTTATCAAAGACTGAAGGCTAGAATACTAATTTTGTCTTATCAAAAACTAGTTTCAATGATCACCTAAAATTCTTCCATATGGATCATAACATTTTTCCTATGTCAAAAAAAAATATTTAAACAGAGACGTTCATCCTACCATGTTGCAAATCGCCCAACGTGGGGCTCGAACCCACGACCCTGAGATTAAGAGTCTGATGGTCTACCGACTGAGCTAGCCGGGCAACGGTGCCCATCAAGGCGATGGGTACTCTAATAAAACGTCACAAACAACGATAATTTAAAAAATATTTAACAAAAAAATAAATGTTGGTGTGCTGTGTTACAAAGAAAAACAAGACATTTAAATTATGATAGTATTCCGCTATCAATCGCGTTAAAACAACTATGGCCACAAAAAGGTAATGCAGATTAAATTTATTCTTGTCTTCAATGTTGAACAAGATCATCCTACTTTTTTCTTGCCGAAAATTAGATTTAACCATCAATGGAATTTTCCATCCACATCAATGAAAGTAATTTCTCAGCATTAACAAAGCGCTTTTAAACATAGACGTTAATTTTTACGACGTTTAAAATCTCGCCACGTGGGACACAAACCAACAACCCTGAGATTAAGATTCTTAAGTTCTACTGCCTGAGTTATCGGGCAACGGTGCCCAGTTCGGCGATCAGTACTTAAGTAATTCGTCCTAAACAGCAGTAATCTACAAAAATCTAAGGAAAACGTAGATGTTGGTGCCCTGTGTGAGTGTCGAACTCACGACCTTTAGATTATGAGACTAACGCGCTACCTACTGCGCTAACAGGACTACTGGCACAAAGGTTAGGTTAGAAAAATCTATTTTTTTTATCAAAGACTGAAGGCTAGAATACTAATTTTGTCTTATCAAAAACTAGTTTCAATGATCACCTAAAATTCTTCCATATGGATCATAACATTTTGCCCATGTCAAAAGAAAATATTTAAACAGAGACGTTCATCCTACCATGTTGCAAATCGCCCAACGTGGGGCTCGAACCCACGACCCTGAGATTAAGAGTCTGATGCTCTACCGACTGAGCTAGCCGGGCAACGGTGCCCATCAAGGCGATGGGTACTCCAATAAAACGTACCAAACAACGATAATTTAAAAAAATATTTAACAAAAAAGTAAATAATGGTGTGCTTCGTTACCAAGAAAAACAAGACATTTAAATTATGACAGTATTCCGCTATCAATCGCGTTAAAACAACTATGGCTACAAAAAGGTAATGCAGAATAAATTTATTCTTGTCTTCAATGTTTACAAGATCATCCTACTTTTTTCTTGCGGAAAATTAGATTTAACCATCAATGGAATTTTCCATCCACATCAATGAAAGTAAGTTCTCAGCATTAACAAAGCGTTTTTAAACATAGACGTTAATTTTTACGACGTTGAAAATCTCGCCACGTGGGACACAAACCATTAACCTGAGATTAAGATTCTTAAGTTCTACTGCCTGAGTTATCCGGCAACGGTGCCCAGTTCGGCGACCAGTACTTAAGTAATTCGTCCTAAACAACAGTAATCTAAAAAAATCTAAGGAAAACGTAGATGTTGGTGCCCTGTGTGAGGGTCGAACTCACGACCTTTAGATAATGAGACTAACGCGCTACCTACTGCGTTAACAGGGCTACTTGCACAATGGTTAGTGTAGAAAAATCTATTTTTTTTATCAAAGACTGAAGGCTAGCATACTCATTTTCTCTTATAAAAAATTAGTTTCAATGATCACCTGAAATTTCTTCCATATGGATAAAAATAATTTGCCAATATCAACAATAAATATTTGAACAGACACGTTTATCCTACCATGTTGCAAATCGCCCAACGTGGGGCTCGAACCCACGACCCTGAGATTAAGAGTCTCATGCTCTACCGACTGAGCTAGCCGGGCAACGGTGCCCATCAAGGCGATAGGTACTCTAATAAAACGTCACAAACAACGATAATTTACAAAATATTTAACAAAAAAATAAATGTTGGTGTGCTGTGTTACAAAGAAAAACAAGACATTTAAATTATGACATTATTCCGCTATCAATCGGGTTAAAACAACTATGGCCACAAAAAGGTAATGCAGATTAAATTTTTTCTTGTCTTCAATGTTGAACAAGATCATCCTACTTTTGTCTTGCCGAAAATTAGATTTAACCATCAATGGAATTTTCCATCCACATCAATGAAAGTAATTTCTCAGCATTAACAAAGCGCTTTTAAACATAGACGTTAATTTTTACGACGTTGAAAATCTCGCCACGTGGGACACAAACCAACAACCCTGAGATTAAGATTCTTAAGTTCTACTGCCTGAGTTATCCGGCAACGGTGCCCTTTTCGGCGACCAGTACTTAAGTAATTCGTTCTAAACAACAGTAATCTAAAAAAATCTAAGGAAAACGTACATGTTGGTGCCCTGTGTGAGAGTCGAACTCACGACCTTTAGATTATGAGACTAACGCGCTACCTACTGCGCTAACAGGGCTACTGGCACAAAGGTTAGTGTAAAAAAATCTATTTTTTTTATCAAAGACTGAAGGCTAGCATACTCATTTTCTCTTATCAAAAATTAGTTTCAACGATCACCTGAAATTTCTTCCATATGGATAAAAATAATTTGCCAATATCAACAATAAATATTTGAACAGACACGTTTATCCTACCATGTTGCAAATCGCCCAACGTGGGGCTCGAACCCACGACCCTGAGATTAAGAGTCTCATGCTCTACCGACTGAGCTAGCCGGGCAACGGTGCCCATCAAGGCGATAGGTACTCTAATAAAACGTCACAAACAACGATAATTTACAAAATATTTAACAAAAAAATAGATGTTGGTGTGCTGTGTTACAAAGAAAAACAAGACATTTAAATTATGACATTATTCCGCTATCAATCGGGTTAAAACAACTATGGCCACAAAAAGGTAATGCAGATTAAATTTTTTCTTGTCTTCAATGTTGAACAAGATCATCCTACTTTTGTCTTGCCGAAAATTAGATTTAACCATCAATGGAATTTTCCATCCACATCAATGAAAGTAATTTCTCAGCATTAACAAAGCGCTTTTAAACATAGACGTTAATTTTTACGACGTTTAAAATCTCGCCACGTGGGACACAAACCAACAACCCTGAGATTAAGATTCTTAAGTTCTACTGCCTGAGTTATCCGGCAACGGTGCCCTTTTCGGCGACCAGTACTTAAGTAATTCGTTCTAAACAACAGTAATCTAAAAAAATCTAAGGAAAACGTACATGTTGGTGCCCTGTGTGAGAGTCGAACTCACGACCTTTAGATTATGAGACTAACGCGCTACCTACTGCGCTAACAGGGCTACTGGCACAAAGGTTAGTGTAGAAAAATCTATTTTTCTATCAAAGACTGAAGGCTAGCATACTAATTTTGTCTTATCAAAAATTAGTTTCAATGATCACCTGAAATTTTTTCCATATGGATCATAATATTTTGCCAATATAAACAAAAAAAATTTGAACAGACACGTTTATCTTACCATGTTGCAAATCGCCCAACGTGGGGCTCGAACCCAAGACCCTAAGATTAAGAGTCTCATGCTCTACCGACTGAGCTAGCCGGGCAACGGTGCCCATCAAGGCGATGGGTACTCTAAAAAAACGTACCAAACAACGATAATTCAAAAAATTTTTGACCAAAAAGTCAATGCTGGTGTCCTGTGTGACAGAGAAAAACAAGACAGTTAAAATATGACGGTATTCCGCTATCAATCGCGTAAAGAACACTATGGGAAGAAAAAGGTAATACAGAATAAATTTATTCTAGTCTTCAATGCTGAACAAGATCATCCTACTTTTCTCTTGCCGAAAATTAGATTTAACCATCAATGGAATTTTCCATCCACATCAATGAAAGTAATTTCTCAGCATTAACAAAGCGCTTTTAAACATAGACGTTAATTTTTACGACGTTGAAAATCTCGCCACGTGGGACACAAACCAACATTCCTGAGATTAAGATTCTTAAGTTCTACTGCCTGAGTTATCGGGCAACGGTGCCCAGTTCGGCGATCAGTATTTAAGTAAATCGTCCTAAACAACAGTAATCTACAAAAATCTAAGGAAAACGTAGATGTTGGTGCCCTGTGTGAGGGTCGAACTCACGACCTTTAGATTATGAGACTAACGCGCTACCTACTGCGCTAACAGGACTACTGGCACAAAGGTTAGGTTAGAAAAATCTATTTTTTTTATCAAAGACTTAAGGCTAGAATACTAATTTTGTCTTATCAAAAACTAGTTTCAATGATCACCTAAAATTCTTCCATATGGATCATAACATTTTGCCCATCTCAAAAAAAAATATTTAAACAGAGACGTTCATCCTACCATGTTGCAAATCGCCCAACGTGGGGCTCGAACCCACGACCCTGAGATTAAGAGTCTCATGCTCTACCGACTGAGCTAGCCGGGCAACGGTGGCCATCAAGGCGATGGGTACTCTAATAAAACGTCACAAACAACGATAATTTACAAAATATTTAACAAAAAAATAAATGTTGGTGTGCTGTGTTACAAACAAAAACAAGACATTTAAATTATGACATTATTCCGCTATCAATCGGGTTAAAACAACTATGGCCACAAAAAGGTAATGCAGATTAAATTTTTTCTTGTCTTCAATGTTGAACAAGATCATCCTACTTTTTTCTTGCCGAAAATTAGATTTAACCATCAATGGAATTTTCCATCCACATCAATGAAAGTAATTTCTCAGCATTAACAAAGCGTTTTTAAACATAGACGTTAATTTTTACGACGTTGAAAATCTCGCCACGTGGGACACAAACCATTAACCCTGAGATTAAGATTCTTAAGTTCTACTGCCTGAGTTATCCGGCAACGGTGCCCACTTCGGCGACCAGTACTTAAGTAATTCGTCCTAAACAACAGTAATCTAAAAAAATCTAAGGAAAACGTACATGTTGGTGCCCTGTGTGAGAGTCGAACTCACGATCTTTAGATTATGAGACTAACGCGCTACCTACTGCGCTAACAGGGCTACTGGCACAAAGGTTAGTGTAGAAAAATCTATTTTTTTATCAAAGACTGAAGGCTAGCATACTAATTTTGTCTTATCAAAAATTAGTTTCAATGATCACCTGAAATTTCTTCCATATGGATCATAACATTTTTCCCATGTCAAAAAAAAATATTTAAACAGAGACGTTCATCCTACCATGTTGCAAATTGCCCAACGTGGGGCTCGAACCCACGACCCTGAGATTAAGAGTCTGATGGTCTACCGACTGAGCTAGCCGGGCAACGGTGCCCATCAAGGCGATGGGTACTCTAATAAAACGTACCAAACAACGATAATTTACAAAATATTTAACAAAAAAATAAATGTTGGTGTGCTGTGTTACAAAGAAAAACAAGACATTTAAATTATGACATTATTCCGCTATCAATCGGGTTAAAACAACTATGGCCACAAAAAGGTAATGCAGATTAAATTTTTTCTTGTCTTCAATGTTGAACAAGATCATCCTACTTTTTTCTTGCCGAAAATTAGATTTAACCATCAATGGAATTTTCCATCCACATCAATGAAAGTAATTTCTCAGCATTAACAAAGCGTTTTTAAACATAGACGTTAATTTTTACGACGTTGAAAATCTCGCCACGTGGGACACAAACCATTAACCCTGAGATTAAGATTCTTAAGTTCTACTGCCTGAGTTATCCGGCAACGGTGCCCACTTCGGCGACCAGTACTTAAGTAATTCGTCCTAAATAACAGTAATCTAAAAAAATCTAAGGAAAACGTACATGTTGGTGCCCTGTGTGAGAGTCGAACTCACGATCTTTAGATTATGAGACTAACGCGCTACCTACTGCGCTAACAGGGCTACTGGCACAAAGGTTAGTGTAGAAAAATCTATTTTTTTATCAAAGACTGAAGGCTAGCATACTAATTTTGTCTTATCAAAAATTAGTTTCAATGATCACCTGAAATTTCTTCCATATGGATCATAACATTTTTCCCATGTCAAAAAAAAATATTTAAACAGAGACGTTCATCCTACCATGTTGCAAATTGCCCAACGTGGGGCTCGAACCCACGACCCTGAGATTAAGAGTCTGATGGTCTACCGACTGAGCTAGCCGGGCAACGGTGCCCATCAAGGCGATGGGTACTCTAATAAAACGTACCAAACAACGATAATTTACAAAATATTTAACAAAAAAATAAATGTTGGTGTGCTGTGTTACAAAGAAAAACAAGACATTTAAATTATGATAGTATTCCGCTATCAATCGCGTTCAAACAACTATGGCCACAAAAAGGTAATGCAGATTAAATTTATTCTTGTCTTCAATGTTGAACAAGATCATCCTACTTTTTTCTTGCTGAAAATT
This sequence comes from Muricea muricata, assembly GCA_963855995.1. Lineage (NCBI taxonomy): Eukaryota > Metazoa > Cnidaria > Anthozoa > Malacalcyonacea > Plexauridae > Muricea > Muricea muricata. The sequence continues at coordinate 8,037,689 of OY979717.1, forward strand.
AGATTTAACCATCAATGGAATTTTCCATCCACATCAATGAAAGTAATTTCTCAGCATTAACAAAGCGCTTTTAAACATAGACGTTAATTTTTACGACGTTGAAAATCTCGCCACGTGGGACACAAACCAACAACCCTGAGATTAAGATTCTTAAGTTCTACTGCCTGAGTTATCCGGCCCCGGTGCCCACTTCGGCGACCAGTACTTAAGTAATTCGTCCTAAACAACAGTAATCTAAAAAAATCTAAGGAAAACGTACATGTTGGTGCCCTGTGTGAGAGTCGAACTCACGATCTTTAGATTATGAGACTAACGCGCTACCTACTGCGCTAACAGGGCTACTGGCACAAAGGTTAGTGTAGAAAAATCTATTTTTTTATCAAAGACTGTAGGCTAGCATACTAATTTTGTCTTATCAAAAATTAGTTTCAATGATCACCTGAAATTTCTTCCATATGGATCATAATATTTTTCCAATATCAACAAAAAATATTTGGACAGACACGTTTATCCTACCTTGTTGCAAATCGCCCAACGTGGGGCTCGAACCCACGACCCTGAGATTAAGAGTCTCATGCTCTACCGACTGAGCTAGCCGGGCAACGGTGCCCATCAAGGCGATGGGTACTCTAATAAAACGTACCAAACAACGATAATTTACAAAATTTTTGACTAAAAAGTCAATGCTGGTGTCCTGTGTGACAGAGAAAAACAAGACAGTTAAAATATGACAATATTCCGCTATCAATCGCGTAAAGAACACTATGGGAAGAAAAAGGTAATGCAGAATAAATTTATTCCAGTCTTCAATGTTGAACAAGATCATCCTACTTTTCTTTTGCCGAAAATTAGATTTAACCATCAATGGAATTTTCCATCCACATCAATGAAAGTAATTTCTCAGAATTAACAAAGCGCTTTTAAACATAGACGTTAATTTTTACGACGTTGAAAATCTCGCCACGTGGGACACAAACCAACAACCCTGAGATTAAGATTCTTAAGTTCTACTGCCTGAGTTATCGGGCAACGGTGCCCAGTTCGGCGATCAGTACTTAAGTAGTTCGTCCTAAACAACAGTAATCTACAAAAATCTAAGAAAAACGTAGATGTTGGTGCCCTGTGTGAGGGTCGAACTCACGACCTTTAGATTATGAGACTAACGCGCTACCTACTGCGCTAACAGGACTACTGCCACAAAGGTTAGGTTAGAAAAATCTATTTTTTTTATCAAAGACTGAAGGCTAGAATACTAATTTTGTCTTATCAAAAACTAGTTTCAATGATCACCTAAAATTCTTCCATATGGATCATAACATTTTGCCCATGTCAAAAAAAAATATTTAAACAGAGACGTTCATCCTACCATGTTGCAAATCACCCAAAGTGGGGCTTGAACCCACGGCCCTGAGATTAAGAGTCTGATGCTCTACCGACTGAGCTAGCCGGGCAACGGTGCCCATCAAGGCGATGGGTACTCTAATAAAACGTACCAAACAACGATAATTTACAAAATATTTAACAAAAAAATAAATGTTGGTGTGCTGTGTTACAAAGAAAAACAAGACATTTAAATTATGATAGTATTCCGCTATCAATCGCGTTAAAACAACTGTGGCCACAAAAAGGTAACGCAGATTAAATTTATTCTTGTCTTCAATGTTGAACAAGATCATCCTACTTTTTTCTTGCCGAAAATTAGATTTAACCATCAATGGAATTTTCCATCCACATCAATGAAAGTAATTTCTTAGCATTAACAAAGCGCTTTTAAACATAGACGTTAATTTTTACGACGTTGAAAATCTCGCCACGTGGGACACAAACCAACAACCCTGAGATTAAGATTCTTAAGTTCTACTGCCTGAGTTATCCGGCAACGGTGCCCACTTCGGCGACCAGTACTTAAGTAATTCGTCCTAAACAACAGTAATCTAAAAAAATCTAAGGAAAACGTAGATGTTGGTGCCCTGTGTGAGGGTCGAACTCACGACCTTTAGATTATGAGACTAACGCGCTACCTACTGCGCTAACAGGGCTACTGGCACAAAGGTTTGTGTAGAAAAATCTATTTTTTTATCAAAGACTGAAGGCTAGCATACTAATTTTGTCTTATCAAAAATTAGTTTCAATGATCACCTGAAATTTCTTCCGTATGGATCATAATATTTTTCCAATGTAAACAAAAAATATTTGAACAGACACGTTTATCCTACCATGTTGCAAATCGCCCAACGTGGGGCTCGAACCCACGACCCTGAGATTGAGAGTCTCATGCTCTACCGAGTGACCTAGCCAGGCAACGGTGCCCATCAAGGCGATGGGTACTCTAATAAAACGTACCAAACAACGATAATTTACAAAATATTTAAAAAAAAAATAAATGTTGGTGTGCTGTGTTACAAACAAAAACAAGACATTTAAATTATGATAGTATTCCGCTATCAATCGCGTTCAAACAACTATGGCCACAAAAAGGTAATGCAGATTAAATTTATTCTTGTCTTCAATGTTGAACAAGATCATCCTACTTTTTTCTTGCTGAAAATTAGATTTAACCATCAATGGAATTTTTCATCCACATCAATGAAAGTAATTTCTCAGCATTAACAAAGCGCTTTTAAACATAGACGTTAATTTTTACGACGTTGAAAATCTCGCCACGTGGGACACAAACCAACAACCCTGAAATTAAGATTCTTAAGTTCTACTGCCTGAGTTATCCGGCAACGGTGCCCACTTCGGCGACCAGTACTTAAGTAATTCGTCCTAAACAACAGTAATCTAAAAAAATCTAAGGAAAACGTACATGTTGGTGCCTTGTGTTAGGGTCGAACTCACGACCTTTAGATTATGAGACTAACGCGCTACCTACTGCGCTAACAGGGCTACTGGCACAAAGGTTAGTGTAGAAAAATCTATTTTTTTATCGAAGACTGAAGGCTAGCATACTAATTTTGTCTTATCAAAAATTAGTTTCAATGATCACCTGAAATTTCTTCCAGATGGATCATAATATTTTGCCAATATAAACAAAAAATATTTGAACAGACACGTTTATCCTACCATGTTGCAAATCGCCCAACGTGGGGCTCGAACCCACGACCCTGAGATTAAGAGTCTCATGCTCTACCGACTGAGCTAGCCGGGCAACGGTGCCCATCAAGGCGATAGGTACTCTAATAAAACGTACCAAACAACGATAATTTAAACAATTTTTGACCAAAAAGTCAATGCTTTGTGTCCTGTGTGACAGAGAAAAACAAGACAGTTAAAATATGACAGTATTCCGCTATCAATCGCGTAAAGAACACTATAGGAAAAAAAAGGTAATGCAGAATAAATTTATTCTAGTCTTCAATGCTGAACAAGATCATCCTACTTTTCTCTTGCCGAAAATTAGATTTAACCATCAATGGAATTTTTCATCCACATCAATGAAAGTAAATTGTCAGCATTAACAAAGCGCTTTTAAACATAGACGTTAATTTTTACGACGTTGAAAATCTTGCCACGTGGGACACAAACCAACAACCCTCAAATTAAAATTCTTAAGTTTTACTGCCTGAGTAATCGGGCAACGGTGCCCAGTTCGGCGATCAGTACTTAAGTAATTCGTCGTAAACAACAGTAATCTACAAAAATCTAAGGAAAACGTAGATGTTGGTGCCCTGTGTGAGGGTCGAACTCACGACCTTTAGACTATGAGACTAACGCGCTACCTACTGCGCTAACAGGGCTACTGGCACAAAGGTTTGTGTAAAAAAATCTATTTTTTTATCAAAGACTGAAAACTAGCATACTAATTTTGTCTTATCAAAAATTAGTTTCAATGATCACCTGAAATTTCTTCCATATGGATCATAATATTTTTCCAATGTAAACAAAAAATATTTGAACAGACACGTTTATCCTACCATGTTGCAAACCGCGCAACGTGGGGCTCGAACCCACGACCCTGAGATTAAGAGTCTACTGCTCTACCGAGTGAGCTAGCCAGGCAACGGTGCCCATCAAGGCGATGGGTACTCTAATAAAACGTACCAAACAACGATAATTTACAAAATATTTAACAAAAAAATAAATAATGGTGTGCTGTGTTACAAAGAAAAACAAGACATTTAAATTATGATAGTATTCCGCTATCAATCGCGTTAAAACAACTATGGCCACAAAAAGGTAATGCAGATTAAATTTATTCTTGTCTTCAATGTTGAACAAGATCATCCTACTTTTTTCTTGCCGAAAATTAGATTTAACCATCAATGGAATTTTCCATCCACATCAATGAAAGTAATTTCTCAGCATTAACAAATCGCTTTTAAACATAGACGTTAATTTTTACGACGTTGAAAATCTCGCCACGTGGGACACAAACCAACAACCCTGAGATTAAGATTCTTAAGTTCTACTGCCTGAGTTATCCGGCAACGGTGCCCACTTCGGCGACCAGTACTTAAGTAATTCGTCCTAAACAACAGTAATCTAAAAAAATCTAAGGAAAACGTACATGTTGGTGCCTTGTGTGAGGGTCGAACTCACGACCTTTAGATTATGAGACTAACGCGCTACCTACTGCGCTAACAGGGCTACTGGCACAAAGGTTAGTGTAGAAAAATCTATTTTTTTATCAAAGACTGAAGGCTAGCATACTAATTTTGTCTTATCAAAAATTAGTTTCAATGATCACCTGAAATTTCTTCCAGATGGATCATAATATTTTGCCAATATAAACAAAAAATATTTGAACAGACACGTTTATCCTACCATGTTGCAAATCGCCCAACGTGGGGCTCGAACCCACGACCCTGAGACTAAGAGTCTCATGCTCTACCGACTGAGCTAGCCGGGCAACGGTGCCCATCAAGGCGATAGGTACTCTAATAAAACGTACCAAACAACGATAATTTAAACAATTTTTGACCAAAAAGTCAATGCTTTGTGTCCTGTGTGACAGAGAAAAACAACACAGTTAAAATATGACAGTATTCCGCTATCAATCGCGTAAAGAACACTATGAGAAAAAAAAGGTAATGCAGAATAAATTTATTCTAGTCTTCAATGCTGAACAAGATCATCCTACTTTTCTCTTGCCGAAAATTAGATTTAACAATCAATGGAATTTTTCATCCACATCAATGAAAGTAATTTCTCAGCATTAACAAAGCGCTTTTAAACATAGACGTTAATTTTTACGACGTTGAAAATCTCGCCACGTGGGACACAAACCAACAACCCTGAGATTAAGATTCTTAAGTTCTACTGCCTGAGTTATCGGGCAACGGTGCCCAGTTCGGCGACAAGTACTTAAGTAATTCGTCCTAAACAACAGAAATCTACAAAAATCTAAGGAAAACGTAGATGTTGGTGCCCTGTGTGAGGGTCGAACTCACGACCTTTAGATTATGAGACTAACGCGCTACCTACTGCGTTAACAGGACTACTGGCACAAAGGTTAGGTTAGAAAAATCTATTTTTTTTATCAAAGAGTGAAGGCTAGAATACTAATTTTGTCTTATCAAAAACTAGTTTCAATGATCACCTAAAATTCTTCCATATGGATCATAACATTTTGCCCATGTCAAAAAAAAATATTTAAACAGAGACGTTTATCCTACCATGTTGCAAATCGCCCAACGTGGGGCTCGAACCCACGACCCTGAGATTAAGAGTCTGATGCTCTACCGACTGAGCTAGCCGGGCAACGGTGCCCATCAAGGCGATGGGTACTCTAATAAAGCGTACCAAATAACGATAATTTACAAAATATTTAACAAAAAAATAAATGTTGGTGTGCTGTGTTACAAAGAAAAACAAGACATTTAAATTATGATAGTATTCCGCTATCAATCGGGTTAAAACAACTATGGCCACAAAAAGGTAATGCAGATTAAATTTATTCTTGTCTTCAATGTTGAACAAGATCATCCTACTTTTTTCTTGCCGAAAATTAGATTTAACCATCAATGGAATTTTCCATCCACATCAATGAAAGTATTTCTCAGCATTAACAAAGCGCTTTTAAACATAGACGTTAATTTTTTGACGTTGAAAATCTCGCCACGTGGGACACAAACTAACAACCCTGAGATTAAGATTCTTAAGTTCTACTGCCTGAGTTATCCGGCAACGGTGCCCACTTCGGCGACCAGTACTTAAGTAATTCGTCCTAAACAACAGTAATCTAAAAAAATCTAAGGAAAACGTACATGTTGGTGCCTTGTGTGAGGGTCGAACTCACGACCTTTAGATTATGAGACTAACGCGCTACCTACTGCGCTAACAGGGCTACTGGCACAAAGGTTTGTGTAGAAAAATCTATTTTTTTATCAAAGACTGAAGGCTAGCATACTAATTTTGTCTTATCAAAAATTAGTTTCAATGATCACCCGAAATTTCTTCCATATGGATCATAATATTTTGCCAATATAAACAAAAAATATTTGAACAGACACGTTTATCCTACCATGTTGCAAATCGCCCAACGTGGGGCTCGAACCCACGACCCTGAGATTAAGAGTCTCATGCTCTACCGACTGAGCTAGCCGGGCAACGGTGACCATCAAGGCGATGGGTACTCTAATAAAACGTACCAAACAACGATAATTTACAAAATATTTAACAAAAAAATAAATGTTGGTGTGCTCTGTTACGAAAAAAAACAAGACATTTAAATTATGATAGTATTCCGCTATCAATCGCGTTAAAACAACTATGGCCACAAAAAGGTAATGCAGATTAAATTTATTCTTGTCTTCAATGTTGAACAAGATCATCCTACTTTTTTCTTGCCGAAAATTAGATTTAACCATCAATGGAATTTTCCATCCACATCAATGAAAGTAATTTCTCAGCATTAACAAAGCGCTTTTAAACATAGACGTTAATTTTTACGACGTTGAAAATCTCGCCACGTGGGACACAAACCAACAACCCTGAGATTAAAATTCTTAAGTTCTACTGCCTGAGTTATCGGGCAACGGTGCCCAGTTCGGCGATCAGTACTTAAGTAATTCGTCGTAAACAACAGTAATCTACAAAAATCTAAGGAAAACGTAGATGTTGGTGCCCTGTGTGAGGGTCGAACTCACGACCTTTAGATTATGAGACTATCGCGCTACCTATTGCGCTAACTGGACTACTGGCTTAAAGGTTAGGTTAGAAAAATCTATTTTTTTTATCAAAGACTGAAGGCTAGAATACTAATTTTGTCTTATCAAAAACTAGTTTCAATGATCACCTAAAATTCTTCCATATGGATCATAACATTTTTCCTATGTCAAAAAAAAATATTTAAACAGAGACGTTCATCCTACCATGTTGCAAATCGCCCAACGTGGGGCTCGAACCCACGACCCTGAGATTAAGAGTCTGATGGTCTACCGACTGAGCTAGCCGGGCAACGGTGCCCATCAAGGCGATGGGTACTCTAATAAAACGTCACAAACAACGATAATTTAAAAAATATTTAACAAAAAAATAAATGTTGGTGTGCTGTGTTACAAAGAAAAACAAGACATTTAAATTATGATAGTATTCCGCTATCAATCGCGTTAAAACAACTATGGCCACAAAAAGGTAATGCAGATTAAATTTATTCTTGTCTTCAATGTTGAACAAGATCATCCTACTTTTTTCTTGCCGAAAATTAGATTTAACCATCAATGGAATTTTCCATCCACATCAATGAAAGTAATTTCTCAGCATTAACAAAGCGCTTTTAAACATAGACGTTAATTTTTACGACGTTTAAAATCTCGCCACGTGGGACACAAACCAACAACCCTGAGATTAAGATTCTTAAGTTCTACTGCCTGAGTTATCGGGCAACGGTGCCCAGTTCGGCGATCAGTACTTAAGTAATTCGTCCTAAACAGCAGTAATCTACAAAAATCTAAGGAAAACGTAGATGTTGGTGCCCTGTGTGAGTGTCGAACTCACGACCTTTAGATTATGAGACTAACGCGCTACCTACTGCGCTAACAGGACTACTGGCACAAAGGTTAGGTTAGAAAAATCTATTTTTTTTATCAAAGACTGAAGGCTAGAATACTAATTTTGTCTTATCAAAAACTAGTTTCAATGATCACCTAAAATTCTTCCATATGGATCATAACATTTTGCCCATGTCAAAAGAAAATATTTAAACAGAGACGTTCATCCTACCATGTTGCAAATCGCCCAACGTGGGGCTCGAACCCACGACCCTGAGATTAAGAGTCTGATGCTCTACCGACTGAGCTAGCCGGGCAACGGTGCCCATCAAGGCGATGGGTACTCCAATAAAACGTACCAAACAACGATAATTTAAAAAAATATTTAACAAAAAAGTAAATAATGGTGTGCTTCGTTACCAAGAAAAACAAGACATTTAAATTATGACAGTATTCCGCTATCAATCGCGTTAAAACAACTATGGCTACAAAAAGGTAATGCAGAATAAATTTATTCTTGTCTTCAATGTTTACAAGATCATCCTACTTTTTTCTTGCGGAAAATTAGATTTAACCATCAATGGAATTTTCCATCCACATCAATGAAAGTAAGTTCTCAGCATTAACAAAGCGTTTTTAAACATAGACGTTAATTTTTACGACGTTGAAAATCTCGCCACGTGGGACACAAACCATTAACCCTGAGATTAAGATTCTTAAGTTCTACTGCCTGAGTTATCCGGCAACGGTGCCCACTTCGGCGACCAGTACTTAAGTAATTCGTCCTAAACAACAGTAATCTAAAAAAATCTAAGGAAAACGTACATGTTGGTGCCCTGTGTGAGAGTCGAACTCACGATCTTTAGATTATGAGACTAACGCGCTACCTACTGCGCTAACAGGGCTACTGGCACAAAGGTTAGTGTAGAAAAATCTATTTTTTTATCAAAGACTGAAGGCTAGCATACTAATTTTGTCTTATCAAAAATTAGTTTCAATGATCACCTGAAATTTCTTCCATATGGATCATAACATTTTTCCCATGTCAAAAAAAAATATTTAAACAGAGACGTTCATCCTACCATGTTGCAAATTGCCCAACGTGGGGCTCGAACCCACGACCCTGAGATTAAGAGTCTGATGGTCTACCGACTGAGCTAGCCGGGCAACGGTGCCCATCAAGGCGATGGGTACTCTAATAAAACGTACCAAACAACGATAATTTACAAAATATTTAACAAAAAAATAAATGTTGGTGTGCTGTGTTACAAAGAAAAACAAGACATTTAAATTATGACATTATTCCGCTATCAATCGGGTTAAAACAACTATGGCCACAAAAAGGTAATGCAGATTAAATTTTTTCTTGTCTTCAATGTTGAACAAGATCATCCTACTTTTTTCTTGCCGAAAATTAGATTTAACCATCAATGGAATTTTCCATCCACATCAATGAAAGTAATTTCTCAGCATTAACAAAGCGTTTTTAAACATAGACGTTAATTTTTACGACGTTGAAAATCTCGCCACGTGGGACACAAACCATTAACCCTGAGATTAAGATTCTTAAGTTCTACTGCCTGAGTTATCCGGCAACGGTGCCCACTTCGGCGACCAGTACTTAAGTAATTCGTCCTAAACAACAGTAATCTAAAAAAATCTAAGGAAAACGTACATGTTGGTGCCCTGTGTGAGAGTCGAACTCACGATCTTTAGATTATGAGACTAACGCGCTACCTACTGCGCTAACAGGGCTACTGGCACAAAGGTTAGTGTAGAAAAATCTATTTTTTTATCAAAGACTGAAGGCTAGCATACTAATTTTGTCTTATCAAAAATTAGTTTCAATGATCACCTGAAATTTCTTCCATATGGATCATAACATTTTTCCCATGTCAAAAAAAAATATTTAAACAGAGACGTTCATCCTACCATGTTGCAAATTGCCCAACGTGGGGCTCGAACCCACGACCCTGAGATTAAGAGTCTGATGGTCTACCGACTGAGCTAGCCGGGCAACGGTGCCCATCAAGGCGATGGGTACTCTAATAAAACGTACCAAACAACGATAATTTACAAAATATTTAACAAAAAAATAAATGTTGGTGTGCTGTGTTACAAAGAAAAACAAGACATTTAAATTATGATAGTATTCCGCTATCAATCGCGTTCAAACAACTATGGCCACAAAAAGGTAATGCAGATTAAATTTATTCTTGTCTTCAATGTTGAACAAGATCATCCTACTTTTTTCTTGCTGAAAATTAGATTTAACCATCAATGGAATTTTCCATCCACATCAATGAAAGTAATTTCTCAGCATTAACAAAGCGCTTTTAAACATAGACGTTAATTTTTACGACGTTGAAAATCTCGCCACGTGGGACACAAACCAACAACCCTGAGATTAAGATTCTTAAGTTCTACTGCCTGAGTTATCCGGCCCCGGTGCCCACTTCGGCGACCAGTACTTAAGTAATTCGTCCTAAACAACAGTAATCTAAAAAAATCTAAGGAAAACGTACATGTTGGTGCCCTGTGTGAGAGTCGAACTCACGATCTTTAGATTATGAGACTAACGCGCTACCTACTGCGCTAACAGGGCTACTGGCACAAAGGTTAGTGTAGAAAAATCTATTTTTTTATCAAAGACTGTAGGCTAGCATACTAATTTTGTCTTATCAAAAATTAGTTTCAATGATCACCTGAAATTTCTTCCATATGGATCATAATATTTTTCCAATATCAACAAAAAATATTTGGACAGACACGTTTATCCTACCTTGTTGCAAATCGCCCAACGTGGGGCTCGAACCCACGACCCTGAGATTAAGAGTCTCATGCTCTACCGACTGAGCTAGCCGGGCAACGGTGCCCATCAAGGCGATGGGTACTCTAATAAAACGTACCAAACAACGATAATTTACAAAATTTTTGACTAAAAAGTCAATGCTGGTGTCCTGTGTGACAGAGAAAAACAAGACAGTTAAAATATGACAATATTCCGCTATCAATCGCGTAAAGAACACTATGGGAAGAAAAAGGTAATGCAGAATAAATTTATTCCAGTCTTCAATGTTGAACAAGATCATCCTACTTTTCTTTTGCCGAAAATTAGATTTAACCATCAATGGAATTTTCCATCCACATCAATGAAAGTAATTTCTCAGAATTAACAAAGCGCTTTTAAACATAGACGTTAATTTTTACGACGTTGAAAATCTCGCCACGTGGGACACAAACCAACAACCCTGAGATTAAGATTCTTAAGTTCTACTGCCTGAGTTATCGGGCAACGGTGCCCAGTTCGGCGATCAGTACTTAAGTAGTTCGTCCTAAACAACAGTAATCTACAAAAATCTAAGAAAAACGTAGATGTTGGTGCCCTGTGTGAGGGTCGAACTCACGACCTTTAGATTATGAGACTAACGCGCTACCTACTGCGCTAACAGGACTACTGCCACAAAGGTTAGGTTAGAAAAATCTATTTTTTTTATCAAAGACTGAAGGCTAGAATACTAATTTTGTCTTATCAAAAACTAGTTTCAATGATCACCTAAAATTCTTCCATATGGATCATAACATTTTGCCCATGTCAAAAAAAAATATTTAAACAGAGACGTTCATCCTACCATGTTGCAAATCACCCAAAGTGGGGCTTGAACCCACGGCCCTGAGATTAAGAGTCTGATGCTCTACCGACTGAGCTAGCCGGGCAACGGTGCCCATCAAGGCGATGGGTACTCTAATAAAACGTACCAAACAACGATAATTTACAAAATATTTAACAAAAAAATAAATGTTGGTGTGCTGTGTTACAAAGAAAAACAAGACATTTAAATTATGATAGTATTCCGCTATCAATCGCGTTAAAACAACTGTGGCCACAAAAAGGTAACGCAGATTAAATTTATTCTTGTCTTCAATGTTGAACAAGATCATCCTACTTTTTTCTTGCCGAAAATTAGATTTAACCATCAATGGAATTTTCCATCCACATCAATGAAAGTAATTTCTTAGCATTAACAAAGCGCTTTTAAACATAGACGTTAATTTTTACGACGTTGAAAATCTCGCCACGTGGGACACAAACCAACAACCCTGAGATTAAGATTCTTAAGTTCTACTGCCTGAGTTATCCGGCAACGGTGCCCACTTCGGCGACCAGTACTTAAGTAATTCGTCCTAAACAACAGTAATCTAAAAAAATCTAAGGAAAACGTAGATGTTGGTGCCCTGTGTGAGGGTCGAACTCACGACCTTTAGATTATGAGACTAACGCGCTACCTACTGCGCTAACAGGGCTACTGGCACAAAGGTTTGTGTAGAAAAATCTATTTTTTTATCAAAGACTGAAGGCTAGCATACTAATTTTGTCTTATCAAAAATTAGTTTCAATGATCACCTGAAATTTCTTCCGTATGGATCATAATATTTTTCCAATGTAAACAAAAAATATTTGAACAGACACGTTTATCCTACCATGTTGCAAATCGCCCAACGTGGGGCTCGAACCCACGACCCTGAGATTGAGAGTCTCATGCTCTACCGAGTGACCTAGCCAGGCAACGGTGCCCATCAAGGCGATGGGTACTCTAATAAAACGTACCAAACAACGATAATTTACAAAATATTTAAAAAAAAAATAAATGTTGGTGTGCTGTGTTACAAACAAAAACAAGACATTTAAATTATGATAGTATTCCGCTATCAATCGCGTTCAAACAACTATGGCCACAAAAAGGTAATGCAGATTAAATTTATTCTTGTCTTCAATGTTGAACAAGATCATCCTACTTTTTTCTTGCTGAAAATTAGATTTAACCATCAATGGAATTTTTCATCCACATCAATGAAAGTAATTTCTCAGCATTAACAAAGCGCTTTTAAACATAGACGTTAATTTTTACGACGTTGAAAATCTCGCCACGTGGGACACAAACCAACAACCCTGAAATTAAGATTCTTAAGTTCTACTGCCTGAGTTATCCGGCAACGGTGCCCACTTCGGCGACCAGTACTTAAGTAATTCGTCCTAAACAACAGTAATCTAAAAAAATCTAAGGAAAACGTACATGTTGGTGCCTTGTGTTAGGGTCGAACTCACGACCTTTAGATTATGAGACTAACGCGCTACCTACTGCGCTAACAGGGCTACTGGCACAAAGGTTAGTGTAGAAAAATCTATTTTTTTATCGAAGACTGAAGGCTAGCATACTAATTTTGTCTTATCAAAAATTAGTTTCAATGATCACCTGAAATTTCTTCCAGATGGATCATAATATTTTGCCAATATAAACAAAAAATATTTGAACAGACACGTTTATCCTACCATGTTGCAAATCGCCCAACGTGGGGCTCGAACCCACGACCCTGAGATTAAGAGTCTCATGCTCTACCGACTGAGCTAGCCGGGCAACGGTGCCCATCAAGGCGATAGGTACTCTAATAAAACGTACCAAACAACGATAATTTAAACAATTTTTGACCAAAAAGTCAATGCTTTGTGTCCTGTGTGACAGAGAAAAACAAGACAGTTAAAATATGACAGTATTCCGCTATCAATCGCGTAAAGAACACTATAGGAAAAAAAAGGTAATGCAGAATAAATTTATTCTAGTCTTCAATGCTGAACAAGATCATCCTACTTTTCTCTTGCCGAAAATTAGATTTAACCATCAATGGAATTTTTCATCCACATCAATGAAAGTAAATTGTCAGCATTAACAAAGCGCTTTTAAACATAGACGTTAATTTTTACGACGTTGAAAATCTTGCCACGTGGGACACAAACCAACAACCCTCAAATTAAAATTCTTAAGTTTTACTGCCTGAGTAATCGGGCAACGGTGCCCAGTTCGGCGATCAGTACTTAAGTAATTCGTCGTAAACAACAGTAATCTACAAAAATCTAAGGAAAACGTAGATGTTGGTGCCCTGTGTGAGGGTCGAACTCACGACCTTTAGACTATGAGACTAACGCGCTACCTACTGCGCTAACAGGGCTACTGGCACAAAGGTTTGTGTAAAAAAATCTATTTTTTTATCAAAGACTGAAAACTAGCATACTAATTTTGTCTTATCAAAAATTAGTTTCAATGATCACCTGAAATTTCTTCCATATGGATCATAATATTTTTCCAATGTAAACAAAAAATATTTGAACAGACACGTTTATCCTACCATGTTGCAAACCGCGCAACGTGGGGCTCGAACCCACGACCCTGAGATTAAGAGTCTACTGCTCTACCGAGTGAGCTAGCCAGGCAACGGTGCCCATCAAGGCGATGGGTACTCTAATAAAACGTACCAAACAACGATAATTTACAAAATATTTAACAAAAAAATAAATAATGGTGTGCTGTGTTACAAAGAAAAACAAGACATTTAAATTATGATAGTATTCCGCTATCAATCGCGTTAAAACAACTATGGCCACAAAAAGGTAATGCAGATTAAATTTATTCTTGTCTTCAATGTTGAACAAGATCATCCTACTTTTTTCTTGCCGAAAATTAGATTTAACCATCAATGGAATTTTCCATCCACATCAATGAAAGTAATTTCTCAGCATTAACAAATCGCTTTTAAACATAGACGTTAATTTTTACGACGTTGAAAATCTCGCCACGTGGGACACAAACCAACAACCCTGAGATTAAGATTCTTAAGTTCTACTGCCTGAGTTATCCGGCAACGGTGCCCACTTCGGCGACCAGTACTTAAGTAATTCGTCCTAAACAACAGTAATCTAAAAAAATCTAAGGAAAACGTACATGTTGGTGCCTTGTGTGAGGGTCGAACTCACGACCTTTAGATTATGAGACTAACGCGCTACCTACTGCGCTAACAGGGCTACTGGCACAAAGGTTAGTGTAGAAAAATCTATTTTTTTATCAAAGACTGAAGGCTAGCATACTAATTTTGTCTTATCAAAAATTAGTTTCAATGATCACCTGAAATTTCTTCCAGATGGATCATAATATTTTGCCAATATAAACAAAAAATATTTGAACAGACACGTTTATCCTACCATGTTGCAAATCGCCCAACGTGGGGCTCGAACCCACGACCCTGAGACTAAGAGTCTCATGCTCTACCGACTGAGCTAGCCGGGCAACGGTGCCCATCAAGGCGATAGGTACTCTAATAAAACGTACCAAACAACGATAATTTAAACAATTTTTGACCAAAAAGTCAATGCTTTGTGTCCTGTGTGACAGAGAAAAACAACACAGTTAAAATATGACAGTATTCCGCTATCAATCGCGTAAAGAACACTATGAGAAAAAAAAGGTAATGCAGAATAAATTTATTCTAGTCTTCAATGCTGAACAAGATCATCCTACTTTTCTCTTGCCGAAAATTAGATTTAACAATCAATGGAATTTTTCATCCACATCAATGAAAGTAATTTCTCAGCATTAACAAAGCGCTTTTAAACATAGACGTTAATTTTTACGACGTTGAAAATCTCGCCACGTGGGACACAAACCAACAACCCTGAGATTAAGATTCTTAAGTTCTACTGCCTGAGTTATCGGGCAACGGTGCCCAGTTCGGCGACAAGTACTTAAGTAATTCGTCCTAAACAACAGAAATCTACAAAAATCTAAGGAAAACGTAGATGTTGGTGCCCTGTGTGAGGGTCGAACTCACGACCTTTAGATTATGAGACTAACGCGCTACCTACTGCGTTAACAGGACTACTGGCACAAAGGTTAGGTTAGAAAAATCTATTTTTTTTATCAAAGAGTGAAGGCTAGAATACTAATTTTGTCTTATCAAAAACTAGTTTCAATGATCACCTAAAATTCTTCCATATGGATCATAACATTTTGCCCATGTCAAAAAAAAATATTTAAACAGAGACGTTTATCCTACCATGTTGCAAATCGCCCAACGTGGGGCTCGAACCCACGACCCTGAGATTAAGAGTCTGATGCTCTACCGACTGAGCTAGCCGGGCAACGGTGCCCATCAAGGCGATGGGTACTCTAATAAAGCGTACCAAATAACGATAATTTACAAAATATTTAACAAAAAAATAAATGTTGGTGTGCTGTGTTACAAAGAAAAACAAGACATTTAAATTATGATAGTATTCCGCTATCAATCGGGTTAAAACAACTATGGCCACAAAAAGGTAATGCAGATTAAATTTATTCTTGTCTTCAATGTTGAACAAGATCATCCTACTTTTTTCTTGCCGAAAATTAGATTTAACCATCAATGGAATTTTCCATCCACATCAATGAAAGTATTTCTCAGCATTAACAAAGCGCTTTTAAACATAGACGTTAATTTTTTGACGTTGAAAATCTCGCCACGTGGGACACAAACTAACAACCCTGAGATTAAGATTCTTAAGTTCTACTGCCTGAGTTATCCGGCAACGGTGCCCACTTCGGCGACCAGTACTTAAGTAATTCGTCCTAAACAACAGTAATCTAAAAAAATCTAAGGAAAACGTACATGTTGGTGCCTTGTGTGAGGGTCGAACTCACGACCTTTAGATTATGAGACTAACGCGCTACCTACTGCGCTAACAGGGCTACTGGCACAAAGGTTTGTGTAGAAAAATCTATTTTTTTATCAAAGACTGAAGGCTAGCATACTAATTTTGTCTTATCAAAAATTAGTTTCAATGATCACCCGAAATTTCTTCCATATGGATCATAATATTTTGCCAATATAAACAAAAAATATTTGAACAGACACGTTTATCCTACCATGTTGCAAATCGCCCAACGTGGGGCTCGAACCCACGACCCTGAGATTAAGAGTCTCATGCTCTACCGACTGAGCTAGCCGGGCAACGGTGACCATCAAGGCGATGGGTACTCTAATAAAACGTACCAAACAACGATAATTTACAAAATATTTAACAAAAAAATAAATGTTGGTGTGCTCTGTTACGAAAAAAAACAAGACATTTAAATTATGATAGTATTCCGCTATCAATCGCGTTAAAACAACTATGGCCACAAAAAGGTAATGCAGATTAAATTTATTCTTGTCTTCAATGTTGAACAAGATCATCCTACTTTTTTCTTGCCGAAAATTAGATTTAACCATCAATGGAATTTTCCATCCACATCAATGAAAGTAATTTCTCAGCATTAACAAAGCGCTTTTAAACATAGACGTTAATTTTTACGACGTTGAAAATCTCGCCACGTGGGACACAAACCAACAACCCTGAGATTAAAATTCTTAAGTTCTACTGCCTGAGTTATCGGGCAACGGTGCCCAGTTCGGCGATCAGTACTTAAGTAATTCGTCGTAAACAACAGTAATCTACAAAAATCTAAGGAAAACGTAGATGTTGGTGCCCTGTGTGAGGGTCGAACTCACGACCTTTAGATTATGAGACTATCGCGCTACCTATTGCGCTAACTGGACTACTGGCTTAAAGGTTAGGTTAGAAAAATCTATTTTTTTTATCAAAGACTGAAGGCTAGAATACTAATTTTGTCTTATCAAAAACTAGTTTCAATGATCACCTAAAATTCTTCCATATGGATCATAACATTTTTCCTATGTCAAAAAAAAATATTTAAACAGAGACGTTCATCCTACCATGTTGCAAATCGCCCAACGTGGGGCTCGAACCCACGACCCTGAGATTAAGAGTCTGATGGTCTACCGACTGAGCTAGCCGGGCAACGGTGCCCATCAAGGCGATGGGTACTCTAATAAAACGTCACAAACAACGATAATTTAAAAAATATTTAACAAAAAAATAAATGTTGGTGTGCTGTGTTACAAAGAAAAACAAGACATTTAAATTATGATAGTATTCCGCTATCAATCGCGTTAAAACAACTATGGCCACAAAAAGGTAATGCAGATTAAATTTATTCTTGTCTTCAATGTTGAACAAGATCATCCTACTTTTTTCTTGCCGAAAATTAGATTTAACCATCAATGGAATTTTCCATCCACATCAATGAAAGTAATTTCTCAGCATTAACAAAGCGCTTTTAAACATAGACGTTAATTTTTACGACGTTTAAAATCTCGCCACGTGGGACACAAACCAACAACCCTGAGATTAAGATTCTTAAGTTCTACTGCCTGAGTTATCGGGCAACGGTGCCCAGTTCGGCGATCAGTACTTAAGTAATTCGTCCTAAACAGCAGTAATCTACAAAAATCTAAGGAAAACGTAGATGTTGGTGCCCTGTGTGAGTGTCGAACTCACGACCTTTAGATTATGAGACTAACGCGCTACCTACTGCGCTAACAGGACTACTGGCACAAAGGTTAGGTTAGAAAAATCTATTTTTTTTATCAAAGACTGAAGGCTAGAATACTAATTTTGTCTTATCAAAAACTAGTTTCAATGATCACCTAAAATTCTTCCATATGGATCATAACATTTTGCCCATGTCAAAAGAAAATATTTAAACAGAGACGTTCATCCTACCATGTTGCAAATCGCCCAACGTGGGGCTCGAACCCACGACCCTGAGATTAAGAGTCTGATGCTCTACCGACTGAGCTAGCCGGGCAACGGTGCCCATCAAGGCGATGGGTACTCCAATAAAACGTACCAAACAACGATAATTTAAAAAAATATTTAACAAAAAAGTAAATAATGGTGTGCTTCGTTACCAAGAAAAACAAGACATTTAAATTATGACAGTATTCCGCTATCAATCGCGTTAAAACAACTATGGCTACAAAAAGGTAATGCAGAATAAATTTATTCTTGTCTTCAATGTTTACAAGATCATCCTACTTTTTTCTTGCGGAAAATTAGATTTAACCATCAATGGAATTTTCCATCCACATCAATGAAAGTAAGTTCTCAGCATTAACAAAGCGTTTTTAAACATAGACGTTAATTTTTACGACGTTGAAAATCTCGCCACGTGGGACACAAACCATTAACCTGAGATTAAGATTCTTAAGTTCTACTGCCTGAGTTATCCGGCAACGGTGCCCAGTTCGGCGACCAGTACTTAAGTAATTCGTCCTAAACAACAGTAATCTAAAAAAATCTAAGGAAAACGTAGATGTTGGTGCCCTGTGTGAGGGTCGAACTCACGACCTTTAGATAATGAGACTAACGCGCTACCTACTGCGTTAACAGGGCTACTTGCACAATGGTTAGTGTAGAAAAATCTATTTTTTTTATCAAAGACTGAAGGCTAGCATACTCATTTTCTCTTATAAAAAATTAGTTTCAATGATCACCTGAAATTTCTTCCATATGGATAAAAATAATTTGCCAATATCAACAATAAATATTTGAACAGACACGTTTATCCTACCATGTTGCAAATCGCCCAACGTGGGGCTCGAACCCACGACCCTGAGATTAAGAGTCTCATGCTCTACCGACTGAGCTAGCCGGGCAACGGTGCCCATCAAGGCGATAGGTACTCTAATAAAACGTCACAAACAACGATAATTTACAAAATATTTAACAAAAAAATAAATGTTGGTGTGCTGTGTTACAAAGAAAAACAAGACATTTAAATTATGACATTATTCCGCTATCAATCGGGTTAAAACAACTATGGCCACAAAAAGGTAATGCAGATTAAATTTTTTCTTGTCTTCAATGTTGAACAAGATCATCCTACTTTTGTCTTGCCGAAAATTAGATTTAACCATCAATGGAATTTTCCATCCACATCAATGAAAGTAATTTCTCAGCATTAACAAAGCGCTTTTAAACATAGACGTTAATTTTTACGACGTTGAAAATCTCGCCACGTGGGACACAAACCAACAACCCTGAGATTAAGATTCTTAAGTTCTACTGCCTGAGTTATCCGGCAACGGTGCCCTTTTCGGCGACCAGTACTTAAGTAATTCGTTCTAAACAACAGTAATCTAAAAAAATCTAAGGAAAACGTACATGTTGGTGCCCTGTGTGAGAGTCGAACTCACGACCTTTAGATTATGAGACTAACGCGCTACCTACTGCGCTAACAGGGCTACTGGCACAAAGGTTAGTGTAAAAAAATCTATTTTTTTTATCAAAGACTGAAGGCTAGCATACTCATTTTCTCTTATCAAAAATTAGTTTCAACGATCACCTGAAATTTCTTCCATATGGATAAAAATAATTTGCCAATATCAACAATAAATATTTGAACAGACACGTTTATCCTACCATGTTGCAAATCGCCCAACGTGGGGCTCGAACCCACGACCCTGAGATTAAGAGTCTCATGCTCTACCGACTGAGCTAGCCGGGCAACGGTGCCCATCAAGGCGATAGGTACTCTAATAAAACGTCACAAACAACGATAATTTACAAAATATTTAACAAAAAAATAGATGTTGGTGTGCTGTGTTACAAAGAAAAACAAGACATTTAAATTATGACATTATTCCGCTATCAATCGGGTTAAAACAACTATGGCCACAAAAAGGTAATGCAGATTAAATTTTTTCTTGTCTTCAATGTTGAACAAGATCATCCTACTTTTGTCTTGCCGAAAATTAGATTTAACCATCAATGGAATTTTCCATCCACATCAATGAAAGTAATTTCTCAGCATTAACAAAGCGCTTTTAAACATAGACGTTAATTTTTACGACGTTTAAAATCTCGCCACGTGGGACACAAACCAACAACCCTGAGATTAAGATTCTTAAGTTCTACTGCCTGAGTTATCCGGCAACGGTGCCCTTTTCGGCGACCAGTACTTAAGTAATTCGTTCTAAACAACAGTAATCTAAAAAAATCTAAGGAAAACGTACATGTTGGTGCCCTGTGTGAGAGTCGAACTCACGACCTTTAGATTATGAGACTAACGCGCTACCTACTGCGCTAACAGGGCTACTGGCACAAAGGTTAGTGTAGAAAAATCTATTTTTCTATCAAAGACTGAAGGCTAGCATACTAATTTTGTCTTATCAAAAATTAGTTTCAATGATCACCTGAAATTTTTTCCATATGGATCATAATATTTTGCCAATATAAACAAAAAAAATTTGAACAGACACGTTTATCTTACCATGTTGCAAATCGCCCAACGTGGGGCTCGAACCCAAGACCCTAAGATTAAGAGTCTCATGCTCTACCGACTGAGCTAGCCGGGCAACGGTGCCCATCAAGGCGATGGGTACTCTAAAAAAACGTACCAAACAACGATAATTCAAAAAATTTTTGACCAAAAAGTCAATGCTGGTGTCCTGTGTGACAGAGAAAAACAAGACAGTTAAAATATGACGGTATTCCGCTATCAATCGCGTAAAGAACACTATGGGAAGAAAAAGGTAATACAGAATAAATTTATTCTAGTCTTCAATGCTGAACAAGATCATCCTACTTTTCTCTTGCCGAAAATTAGATTTAACCATCAATGGAATTTTCCATCCACATCAATGAAAGTAATTTCTCAGCATTAACAAAGCGCTTTTAAACATAGACGTTAATTTTTACGACGTTGAAAATCTCGCCACGTGGGACACAAACCAACATTCCTGAGATTAAGATTCTTAAGTTCTACTGCCTGAGTTATCGGGCAACGGTGCCCAGTTCGGCGATCAGTATTTAAGTAAATCGTCCTAAACAACAGTAATCTACAAAAATCTGAGGAAAACGTAGATGTTGGTGCCCTGTGTGAGGGTCGAACTCACGACCTTTAGATTATGAGACTAACGCGCTACCTACTGCGCTAACAGGACTACTGGCACAAAGGTTAGGTTAGAAAAATCTATTTTTTTTATCAAAGACTTAAGGCTAGAATACTAATTTTGTCTTATCAAAAACTAGTTTCAATGATCACCTAAAATTCTTCCATATGGATCATAACATTTTGCCCATCTCAAAAAAAAATATTTAAACAGAGACGTTCATCCTACCATGTTGCAAATCGCCCAACGTGGGGCTCGAACCCACGACCCTGAGATTAAGAGTCTCATGCTCTACCGACTGAGCTAGCCGGGCAACGGTGGCCATCAAGGCGATGGGTACTCTAATAAAACGTCACAAACAACGATAATTTACAAAATATTTAACAAAAAAATAAATGTTGGTGTGCTGTGTTACAAACAAAAACAAGACATTTAAATTATGACATTATTCCGCTATCAATCGGGTTAAAACAACTATGGCCACAAAAAGGTAATGCAGATTAAATTTTTTCTTGTCTTCAATGTTGAACAAGATCATCCTACTTTTTTCTTGCCGAAAATTAGATTTAACCATCAATGGAATTTTCCATCCACATCAATGAAAGTAATTTCTCAGCATTAACAAAGCGTTTTTAAACATAGACGTTAATTTTTACGACGTTGAAAATCTCGCCACGTGGGACACAAACCATTAACCCTGAGATTAAGATTCTTAAGTTCTACTGCCTGAGTTATCCGGCAACGGTGCCCACTTCGGCGACCAGTACTTAAGTAATTCGTCCTAAACAACAGTAATCTAAAAAAATCTAAGGAAAACGTACATGTTGGTGCCCTGTGTGAGAGTCGAACTCACGATCTTTAGATTATGAGACTAACGCGCTACCTACTGCGCTAACAGGGCTACTGGCACAAAGGTTAGTGTAGAAAAATCTATTTTTTTATCAAAGACTGAAGGCTAGCATACTAATTTTGTCTTATCAAAAATTAGTTTCAATGATCACCTGAAATTTCTTCCATATGGATCATAACATTTTTCCCATGTCAAAAAAAAATATTTAAACAGAGACGTTCATCCTACCATGTTGCAAATTGCCCAACGTGGGGCTCGAACCCACGACCCTGAGATTAAGAGTCTGATGGTCTACCGACTGAGCTAGCCGGGCAACGGTGCCCATCAAGGCGATGGGTACTCTAATAAAACGTACCAAACAACGATAATTTACAAAATATTTAACAAAAAAATAAATGTTGGTGTGCTGTGTTACAAAGAAAAACAAGACATTTAAATTATGATAGTATTCCGCTATCAATCGCGTTCAAACAACTATGGCCACAAAAAGGTAATGCAGATTAAATTTATTCTTGTCTTCAATGTTGAACAAGATCATCCTACTTTTTTCTTGCTGAAAATTAGATTTAACCATCAATGGAATTTTCCATCCACATCAATGAAAGTAATTTCTCAGCATTAACAAAGCGCTTTTAAACATAGACGTTAATTTTTACGACGTTGAAAATCTCGCCACGTGGGACACAAACCAACAACCCTGAGATTAAGATTCTTAAGTTCTACTGCCTGAGTTATCCGGCAACGGTGCCCACTTCGGCGACCAGTACTTAAGTAATTCGTCCTAAACAACAGTAATCTAAAAAAATCTAAGGAAAACGTACATGTTGGTGCCTTGTGTTAGGGTCGAACTCACGACCTTTAGATTATGAGACTAACGCGCTACCTACTGCGCTAACAGGGCTACTGGCACAAAGGTTAGTGTAGAAAAATCTATTTTTTTATCGAAGACTGAAGGCTAGCATACTAATTTTGTCTTATCAAAAATTAGTTTCAATGATCACCTGAAATTTCTTCCAGATGGATCCTAATATTTTGCCAATATAAACAAAAAATATTTGAACAGACACGTTTATCCTACCATGTTGCAAATCGCCCAACGTGGGGCTCGAACCCACGACCCTGAGATTAAGAGTCTCATGCTCTACCGACTGAGCTAGCCGGGCAACGGTGCCCATCAAGGCGATGGGTACTCTAATAAAACGTACCAAACAACGATAATTTAAACAATTTTTGACCAAAAAGTCAATGCTTTGTGTCCTGTGTGACAGAGAAAAACAAGACAGTTAAAATATGACAGTATTCCGCTATCAATCGCGTAAAGAACACTATGGGAAAAAAAAGGTAATGCAGAATAAATTTATTCTAGTCTTCAATGCTGAACAAGATCATCCTACTTTTCTCTTGCCGAAAATTAGATTTAACCATCAATGGAATTTTTCATCCACATCAATGAAAGTAAATTCTCAGCATTAACAAAGCGCTTTTAAACATAGACGTTAATTTTTACGACGTTGAAAATCTTGCCACGTGGGACACAAACCAACAACCCTGAGATTAAAATTCTTAAGTTTTACTGCCTGAGTAATCGGGCAACGGTGCCCAGTTCGGCGATCAGTACTTAAGTAATTCGTCGTAAACAACAGTAATCTACAAAAATCTAACGAAAACGTAGATGTTGGTGCCCTGTGTGAGGGTCGAACTCACGACCTTTAGATTATGAGACTAACGCGCTACCTACTGCGCTAACAGGGCTACTGGCACAAAGGTTAGTGTAGAAAAATCTATTTTTTTATCGAAGACTGAAGGCTAGCATACTAATTTTGTCTTATCAAAAATTAGTTTCAATGATCACCTGAAATTTCTTCCAGATGGATCATAATATTTTGCCAATATAAACAAAAAATATTTGAACAGACACGTTTATCCTACCATGTTGCAAATCGCCCAACGTGGGGCTCGAACCCACGACCCTGAGATTAAGAGTCTCATGCTCTACCGACTGAGCTAGCCGGGCAACGGTGCCCATCAAGGCGATGGGTACTCTAATAAAACGTACCAAACAACGATAATTTAAACAATTTTTGACCAAAAAGTCAATGCTTTGTGTCCTGTGTGACAGAGAAAAACAAGACAGTTAAAATATGACAGTATTCCGCTATCAATCGCGTAAAGAACACTATGGGAAAAAAAAGGTAATGCAGAATAAATTTATTCTAGTCTTCAATGCTGAACAAGATCATCCTACTTTTCTCTTGCCGAAATTAGATTTAACCATCAATGGAATTTTTCATCCACATCAATGAAAGTAATTTCTCAGCATTAACAAAGCGCTTTTAAACATAGACGTTAATTTTTACGACGTTGAAAATCTTGCCACGTGGGACACAAACCAACAACCCTGAGATTAAAATTCTTAAGTTTTACTGCCTGAGTAATCGGGCAACGGTGCCCAGTTCGGCGATCAGTACTTAAGTAATTTGTCGTAAACAACAGTAATCTACAAAAATCTAAGGAAAACGTAGATGTTGGTGCCCTGTGTGAGGGTCGAACTCACGACCTTTAGACTATGAGACTAACGCGCTACCTACTGCGCTAACAGGGCTACTGGCACAAAGGTTTGTGTAAAAAAATCTATTTTTTTATCAAAGACTGAAAACTAGCATACTAATTTTGTCTTATCAAAAATTAGTTTCAATGATCACCTGAAATTTCTTCCATATGGATCATAATATTTTTCCAATGTAAACAAAAAATATTTGAACAGACACGTTTATCCTACCATGTTGCAAACCGCGCAACGTGGGGCTCGAACCCACGACCCTGAGATTAAGAGTCTCATGCTCTACCGAGTGAGCTAGCCAGGCAACGGTGCCCATCAAGGCGATGGGTACTCTAATAAAACGTACCAAACAACGATAATTTACAAAATATTTAACAAAAAAATAAATAATGGTGTGCTGTGTTACAAAGAAAAACAAGACATTTAAATTATGATAGTATTCCGCTATCAATCGCGTTAAAACAACTATGGCCACAAAAAGGTAATGCAGATTAAATTTATTCTTGTCTTCAATGTTGAACAAGATCATCCTACTTTTTTCTTGCCGAAAATTAGATTTAACCATCAATGGAATTTTCCATCCACATCAATGAAAGTAATTTCTCAGCATTAACAAAGCGCTTTTAAACATAGACGTTAATTTTTACGACGTTGAAAATCTCGCCACGTGGGACACAAACCAACAACCCTGAGATTAAGATTCTTAAGTTCTACTGCCTGAGTTATCCGGCAACGGTGCCCACTTCGGCGACCAGAACTTAAGTAATTCGTCCTAAACAACAGTAATCTAAAAAAATCTAAGGAAAACGTACATGTTGGTGCCTTGTGTGAGGGTCGAACTCACGACCTTTAGATTATGAGACTAACGCGCTACCTACTGCGCTAACAGGGCTACTGGCACAAAGGTTAGTGTAGAAAAATCTATTTTTTTATCAAAGACTGAAGGCTAGCATACTAATTTTGTCTTATCAAAAATTAGTTTCAATGATCACCTGAAATTTCTTCCAGATGGATCATAATATTTTGCCAATATAAACAAAAAATATTTGAACAGACACGTTTATCCTACCATGTTGCAAATCGCCCAACGTGGGGCTCGAACCCACGACCCTGAGATTAAGAGTCTCATGCTCTACCGACTGAGCTAGCCGGGCAACGGTGCCCATCAAGGCGATAGGTACTCTAATAAAACGTACCAAACAACGATAATTTTAACAATTTTTGACCAAAAAGTCAATGCTTTGTGTCGTGTGTGACAGAGAAAAACAAGACAGTTAAAATATGACAGTATTCCGCTATCAATCGCGTAAAGAACACTATGGGAAAAAAAAGGTAATGCAGAATAAATTTATTCTAGTCTTCAATGCTGAACAAGATCATCCTACTTTTCTCTTGCCGAAAATTAGATTTAACAATCAATGGAATTTTTCATCCACATCAATGAAAGTAATTTCTCAGCATTAACAAAGCGCTTTTAAACATAGACGTTAATTTTTACGACGTTGAAAATCTCGCCACGTGGGACACAAACCAACAACCCTGAGATTAAGATTCTTAAGTTCTACTGCCTGAGTTATCGGGCAACGGTGCCCAGTTCGGCGATAAGTACTTAAGTAATTCGTCCTAAACAACAGAAATCTACAAAAATCTAAGGAAAACGTAGATGTTGGTGCCCTGTGTGAGGGTCGAACTCACGACCTTTAGATTATGAGACTAACGCGCTACCTACTGCGTTAACAGGACTACTGGCACAAAGGTTAGGTTAGAAAAATCTATTTTTTTTATCAAAGAGTGAAGGCTAGAATACTAATTTTGTCTTATCAAAAACTAGTTTCAATGATCACCTAAAATTCTTCCATATGGATCATAACATTTTGCCCATGTCAAAAAAAAATATTTAAACAGAGACGTTTATCCTACCATGTTGCAAATCGCCCAACGTGGGGCTCGAACCCACGACCCTGAGATTAAGAGTCTGATGCTCTACCGACTGAGCTAGCCGGGCAACGGTGCCCATCAAGGCGATGGGTACTCTAATAAAACGTACCAAATAACGATAATTTACAAAATATTTAACAAAAAAATAAATGTTGGTGTGCTGTGTTACAAAGAAAAACAAGACATTTAAATTATGATAGTATTCCGCTATCAATCGGGTTAAAACAACTATGGCCACAAAAAGGTAATGCAGATTAAATTTATTCTTGTCTTCAATGTTGAACAAGATCATCCTACTTTTTTCTTGCCGAAAATTAGATTTAACCATCAATGGAATTTTCCATCCACATCAATGAAAGTAATTTCTCAGCATTAACAAAGCGTTTTTAAACATAGACGTTAATTTTTACGACGTTGAAAATCTCGCCACGTGGGACACAAACCATTAACCCTGAGATTAAGATTCTTAAGTTCTACTGCCTGAGTTATCCGGCAACGGTGCCCACTTCGGCGACCAGTACTTAAGTAATTCGTCCTAAACAACAGTAATCTAAAAAAATCTAAGGAAAACATACATGTTGGTGCCCTGTGTGAGAGTCGAACTCACGGTCTTTAGATTATGAGACTAACGCGCTACCTACTGCGCTAACAGGGCTACTGGCACAAAGGTTAGTGTAGAAAAATCTATTTTTTTATCAAAGACTGAAGGCTAGCATACTAATTTTGTCTTATCAAAAATTAGTTTCAATGATCACCTGAAATTTCTTCCATATGGATCATAACATTTTTCCCATGTCAAAAAAAAAAATTTAAACAGAGACGTTCATCCTACCATGTTGCAAATCGCCCAACGTGGGGCTCGAACCCACGACCCTGAGATTAAGAGTCTGATGGTCTACCGACTGAGCTAGCCGGGCAACGGTGCCCATCAAGGCGATGGGTACTCTAATAAAACGTCACAAACAACGATAATTTACAAAATATTTAACAAAAAAATAAATGTTGGTGTGCTGTGTTACAAAGAAAAACAAGACATTTAAATTATGATAGTATTCCGCTATCAATCGCGTTAAAACAACTATGGCCACAAAAAGGTAATGCAGATTAAATTTATTCTTGTCTTCAATGTTGAACAAGATCATCCTACTTTTTTCTTGCCGAAAATTAGATTTAACCATCAATGGAATTTTCCATCCACATCAATGAAAGTAATTTCTCAGCATTAACAAAGCGTTTTTAAACATAGACGTTAATTTTTACGACGTTGAAAATCTCGCCACGTGGGACACAAACCATTAACCTGAGATTAAGATTCTTAAGTTCTACTGCCTGAGTTATCCGGCAACGGTGCCCAGTTCGGCGATCAGTACTTAAGTAATTCGTCCTAAACAACAGTAATCTAAAAAAATCTAAGGAAAACATACATGTTGGTGCCCTGTGTGAGAGTCGAACTCACGGTCTTTAGATTATGAGACTAACGCGCTACCTACTGCGCTAACAGGGCTACTGGCACAAAGGTTAGTGTAGAAAAATCTATTTTTTTATCAAAGACTGAAGGCTAGCATACTAATTTTGTCTTATCAAAAATTAGTTTCAATGATCACCTGAAATTTCTTCCATATGGATCATAACATTTTTCCCATGTCAAAAAAAAATATTTAAACAGAGACGTTCATCCTACCATGTTGCAAATCGCCCAACGTGGGGCTCGAACCCACGACCCTGAGATTAAGAGTCTGATGGTCTACCGACTGAGCTAGCCGGGCAACGGTGCCCATCAAGGCGATGGGTACTCTAATAAAACGTCACAAACAACGATAATTTACAAAATATTTAACAAAAAAATAAATGTTGGTGTGCTGTGTTACAAAGAAAAACAAGACATTTAAATTATGATAGTATTCCGCTATCAATCGCGTTAAAACAACTATGGCCACAAAAAGGTAATGCAGATTAAATTTATTCTTGTCTTCAATGTTGAACAAGATCATCCTACTTTTTTCTTGCCGAAAATTAGATTTAACCATCAATGGAATTTTCCATCCACATCAATGAAAGTAATTTCTCAGCATTAACAAAGCGTTTTTAAACATAGACGTTAATTTTTACGACGTTGAAAATCTCGCCACGTGGGACACAAACCATTAACCTGAGATTAAGATTCTTAAGTTCTACTGCCTGAGTTATCCGGCAACGGTGCCCAGTTCGGCGATCAGTACTTAAGTAATTCGTCCTAAACAACAGTAATCTAAAAAAATCTAAGGAAAACGTAGATGTTGGTGCCCTGTGTGAGGGTCGAACTCACGACCTTTAGATAATGAGACTAACGCGCTACCTACTGCGTTAACAGGGCTACTTGCACAATGGTTAGTGTAGAAAAATCTATTTTTTTTATCAAAGACTGAAGGCTAGCATACTCATTTTCTCTTATCAAAAATTAGTTTCAATGATCACCTGAAATTTCTTCCATATGGATAAAAATAATTTGCCAATATCAACAATAAATATTTGAACAGATACGTTTATCCTACCATGTTGCAAATCGCCCAACGTGGGGCTCGAACCCACGACCCTGAGATTAAGAGTCTCATGCTCTACCGACTGAGCTAGCCGGGCAACGGTGCCCATGAAGGCGATAGGTACTCTAATGAAACATCACAAACAACGATAATTTAAAAAATATTAAACAAAAAAGTAAATGTTGGTGTCGTGTGTGACAGAGAAAAACAAGACATTTAATTTATGATAGTATTCCGCTATCATACGCGCAAAAACAACTATGAGTACACAAAGGTAATGCAGAATAAATTTATTCTAGTCTTCAATGTTGAACAAGATCATCCTACTTTTCTCTTGCCGAAAATTAGATTTAACCATCAATGGAATTTTCCATCCACATCAATGAAAGTAATTTCTCAGCATTAACAAAGCGTTTTTAAACATAGACGTTAATTTTTACGACGTTGAAAATCTCGCCACGTGGGACACAAACCATTAACCTGAGATTAAGATTCTTAAGTTCTACTGCCTGAGTTATCCGGCAACGGTGCCCAGTTCGGCGATCAGTACTTAAGTAATTCGTCCTAAACAACAGTAATCTAAAAAAATCTAAGGAAAACGTAGATGTTGGTGCCCTGTGTGAGGGTCGAACTCACGACCTTTAGATAATGAGACTAACGCGCTACCTACTGCGTTAACAGGGCTACTTGCACAATGGTTAGTGTAGAAAAATCTATTTTTTTTATCAAAGACTGAAGGCTAGCATACTCATTTTCTCTTATCAAAAATTAGTTTCAATGATCACCTGAAATTTCTTCCATATGGATAAAAATAATTTGCCAATATCAACAATAAATATTTGAACAGATACGTTTATCCTACCATGTTGCAAATCGCCCAACGTGGGGCTCGAACCCACGACCCTGAGATTAAGAGTCTCATGCTCTACCGACTGAGCTAGCCGGGCAACGGTGCCCATGAAGGCGATAGGTACTCTAATGAAACATCACAAACAACGATAATTTAAAAAATATTAAACAAAAAAGTAAATGTTGGTGTCGTGTGTGACAGAGAAAAACAAGACATTTAATTTATGATAGTATTCCGCTATCATACGCGCAAAAACAACTATGAGTACACAAAGGTAATGCAGAATAAATTTATTCTAGTCTTCAATGCTGAACAAGATCATCCTACTTTTCTCTTGCCGAAAATTAGATTTAACCATCAATGGAATTTTCCATCCACATCAATGAAAGTAATTTCTCAGCATTAACAAAGCGCTTTTAAACATAGACGTTAATTTTTACGACGTTGAAAATCTCGCCACGTGGGACACAAACCAACATTCCTGAGATTAAGATTCTTAAGTTCTACTGCCTGAGTTATCGGGCAACGGTGCCCAGTTCGGCGATCAGTATTTAAGTAAATCGTCCTAAACAACAGTAATCTACAAAAATCTGAGGAAAACGTAGATGTTGGTGCCCTGTGTGAGGGTCGAACTCACGACCTTTAGATTATGAGACTAACGCGCTACCTACTGCGCTAACAGGACTACTGGCACAAAGGTTAGGTTAGAAAAATCTATTTTTTTTATCAAAGACTTAAGGCTAGAATACTAATTTTGTCTTATCAAAAACTAGTTTCAATGATCACCTAAAATTCTTCCATATGGATCATAACATTTTGCCCATCTCAAAAAAAAATATTTAAACAGAGACGTTCATCCTACCATGTTGCAAATCGCCCAACGTGGGGCTCGAACCCACGACCCTGAGATTAAGAGTCTCATGCTCTACCGACTGAGCTAGCCGGGCAACGGTGGCCATCAAGGCGATGGGTACTCTAATAAAACGTCACAAACAACGATAATTTACAAAATATTTAACAAAAAAATAAATGTTGGTGTGCTGTGTTACAAACAAAAACAAGACATTTAAATTATGACATTATTCCGCTATCAATCGGGTTAAAACAACTATGGCCACAAAAAGGTAATGCAGATTAAATTTTTTCTTGTCTTCAATGTTGAACAAGATCATCCTACTTTTTTCTTGCCGAAAATTAGATTTAACCATCAATGGAATTTTCCATCCACATCAATGAAAGTAATTTCTCAGCATTAACAAAGCGTTTTTAAACATAGACGTTAATTTTTACGACGTTGAAAATCTCGCCACGTGGGACACAAACCATTAACCCTGAGATTAAGATTCTTAAGTTCTACTGCCTGAGTTATCCGGCAACGGTGCCCACTTCGGCGACCAGTACTTAAGTAATTCGTCCTAAACAACAGTAATCTAAAAAAATCTAAGGAAAACGTACATGTTGGTGCCCTGTGTGAGAGTCGAACTCACGATCTTTAGATTATGAGACTAACGCGCTACCTACTGCGCTAACAGGGCTACTGGCACAAAGGTTAGTGTAGAAAAATCTATTTTTTTATCAAAGACTTAAGGCTAGCATACTAATTTTGTCTTATCAAAAATTAGTTTCAATGATCACCTGAAATTTCTTCCATATGGATCATAACATTTTTCCCATGTCAAAAAAAAATATTTAAACAGAGACGTTTATCCTACCATGTTGCAAATTGCCCAACGTGGGGCTCGAACCCACGACCCTGAGATTAAGAGTCTGATGGTCTACCGACTGAGCTAGCCGGGCAACGGTGCCCATCAAGGCGATGGGTACTCTAATAAAACGTACCAAACAACGATAATTTACAAAATATTTAACAAAAAAATAAATGTTGGTGTGCTGTGTTACAAAGAAAAACAAGACATTTAAATTATGATAGTATTCCGCTATCAATCGCGTTCAAACAACTATGGCCACAAAAAGGTAATGCAGATTAAATTTATTCTTGTCTTCAATGTTGAACAAGATCATCCTACTTTTTTCTTGCTGAAAATTAGATTTAACCATCAATGGAATTTTCCATCCACATCAATGAAAGTAATTTCTCAGCATTAACAAAGCGCTTTTAAACATAGACGTTAATTTTTACGACGTTGAAAATCTCGCCACGTGGGACACAAACCAACAACCCTGAGATTAAGATTCTTAAGTTCTACTGCCTGAGTTATCCGGCAACGGTGCCCACTTCGGCGACCAGTACTTAAGTAATTCGTCCTAAACAACAGTAATCTAAAAAAATCTAAGGAAAACGTACATGTTGGTGCCTTGTGTTAGGGTCGAACTCACGACCTTTAGATTATGAGACTAACGCGCTACCTACTGCGCTAACAGGGCTACTGGCACAAAGGTTAGTGTAGAAAAATCTATTTTTTTATCGAAGACTGAAGGCTAGCATACTAATTTTGTCTTATCAAAAATTAGTTTCAATGATCACCTGAAATTTCTTCCAGATGGATCCTAATATTTTGCCAATATAAACAAAAAATATTTGAACAGACACGTTTATCCTACCATGTTGCAAATCGCCCAACGTGGGGCTCGAACCCACGACCCTGAGATTAAGAGTCTCATGCTCTACCGACTGAGCTAGCCGGGCAACGGTGCCCATCAAGGCGATGGGTACTCTAATAAAACGTACCAAACAACGATAATTTAAACAATTTTTGACCAAAAAGTCAATGCTTTGTGTCCTGTGTGACAGAGAAAAACAAGACAGTTAAAATATGACAGTATTCCGCTATCAATCGCGTAAAGAACACTATGGGAAAAAAAAGGTAATGCAGAATAAATTTATTCTAGTCTTCAATGCTGAACAAGATCATCCTACTTTTCTCTTGCCGAAAATTAGATTTAACCATCAATGGAATTTTTCATCCACATCAATGAAAGTAAATTCTCAGCATTAACAAAGCGCTTTTAAACATAGACGTTAATTTTTACGACGTTGAAAATCTTGCCACGTGGGACACAAACCAACAACCCTGAGATTAAAATTCTTAAGTTTTACTGCCTGAGTAATCGGGCAACGGTGCCCAGTTCGGCGATCAGTACTTAAGTAATTCGTCGTAAACAACAGTAATCTACAAAAATCTAACGAAAACGTAGATGTTGGTGCCCTGTGTGAGGGTCGAACTCACGACCTTTAGATTATGAGACTAACGCGCTACCTACTGCGCTAACAGGGCTACTGGCACAAAGGTTAGTGTAGAAAAATCTATTTTTTTATCGAAGACTGAAGGCTAGCATACTAATTTTGTCTTATCAAAAATTAGTTTCAATGATCACCTGAAATTTCTTCCAGATGGATCATAATATTTTGCCAATATAAACAAAAAATATTTGAACAGACACGTTTATCCTACCATGTTGCAAATCGCCCAACGTGGGGCTCGAACCCACGACCCTGAGATTAAGAGTCTCATGCTCTACCGACTGAGCTAGCCGGGCAACGGTGCCCATCAAGGCGATGGGTACTCTAATAAAACGTACCAAACAACGATAATTTAAACAATTTTTGACCAAAAAGTCAATGCTTTGTGTCCTGTGTGACAGAGAAAAACAAGACAGTTAAAATATGACAGTATTCCGCTATCAATCGCGTAAAGAACACTATGGGAAAAAAAAGGTAATGCAGAATAAATTTATTCTAGTCTTCAATGCTGAACAAGATCATCCTACTTTTCTCTTGCCGAAATTAGATTTAACCATCAATGGAATTTTTCATCCACATCAATGAAAGTAATTTCTCAGCATTAACAAAGCGCTTTTAAACATAGACGTTAATTTTTACGACGTTGAAAATCTTGCCACGTGGGACACAAACCAACAACCCTGAGATTAAAATTCTTAAGTTTTACTGCCTGAGTAATCGGGCAACGGTGCCCAGTTCGGCGATCAGTACTTAAGTAATTTGTCGTAAACAACAGTAATCTACAAAAATCTAAGGAAAACGTAGATGTTGGTGCCCTGTGTGAGGGTCGAACTCACGACCTTTAGACTATGAGACTAACGCGCTACCTACTGCGCTAACAGGGCTACTGGCACAAAGGTTTGTGTAAAAAAATCTATTTTTTTATCAAAGACTGAAAACTAGCATACTAATTTTGTCTTATCAAAAATTAGTTTCAATGATCACCTGAAATTTCTTCCATATGGATCATAATATTTTTCCAATGTAAACAAAAAATATTTGAACAGACACGTTTATCCTACCATGTTGCAAACCGCGCAACGTGGGGCTCGAACCCACGACCCTGAGATTAAGAGTCTCATGCTCTACCGAGTGAGCTAGCCAGGCAACGGTGCCCATCAAGGCGATGGGTACTCTAATAAAACGTACCAAACAACGATAATTTACAAAATATTTAACAAAAAAATAAATAATGGTGTGCTGTGTTACAAAGAAAAACAAGACATTTAAATTATGATAGTATTCCGCTATCAATCGCGTTAAAACAACTATGGCCACAAAAAGGTAATGCAGATTAAATTTATTCTTGTCTTCAATGTTGAACAAGATCATCCTACTTTTTTCTTGCCGAAAATTAGATTTAACCATCAATGGAATTTTCCATCCACATCAATGAAAGTAATTTCTCAGCATTAACAAAGCGCTTTTAAACATAGACGTTAATTTTTACGACGTTGAAAATCTCGCCACGTGGGACACAAACCAACAACCCTGAGATTAAGATTCTTAAGTTCTACTGCCTGAGTTATCCGGCAACGGTGCCCACTTCGGCGACCAGAACTTAAGTAATTCGTCCTAAACAACAGTAATCTAAAAAAATCTAAGGAAAACGTACATGTTGGTGCCTTGTGTGAGGGTCGAACTCACGACCTTTAGATTATGAGACTAACGCGCTACCTACTGCGCTAACAGGGCTACTGGCACAAAGGTTAGTGTAGAAAAATCTATTTTTTTATCAAAGACTGAAGGCTAGCATACTAATTTTGTCTTATCAAAAATTAGTTTCAATGATCACCTGAAATTTCTTCCAGATGGATCATAATATTTTGCCAATATAAACAAAAAATATTTGAACAGACACGTTTATCCTACCATGTTGCAAATCGCCCAACGTGGGGCTCGAACCCACGACCCTGAGATTAAGAGTCTCATGCTCTACCGACTGAGCTAGCCGGGCAACGGTGCCCATCAAGGCGATAGGTACTCTAATAAAACGTACCAAACAACGATAATTTTAACAATTTTTGACCAAAAAGTCAATGCTTTGTGTCGTGTGTGACAGAGAAAAACAAGACAGTTAAAATATGACAGTATTCCGCTATCAATCGCGTAAAGAACACTATGGGAAAAAAAAGGTAATGCAGAATAAATTTATTCTAGTCTTCAATGCTGAACAAGATCATCCTACTTTTCTCTTGCCGAAAATTAGATTTAACAATCAATGGAATTTTTCATCCACATCAATGAAAGTAATTTCTCAGCATTAACAAAGCGCTTTTAAACATAGACGTTAATTTTTACGACGTTGAAAATCTCGCCACGTGGGACACAAACCAACAACCCTGAGATTAAGATTCTTAAGTTCTACTGCCTGAGTTATCGGGCAACGGTGCCCAGTTCGGCGATAAGTACTTAAGTAATTCGTCCTAAACAACAGAAATCTACAAAAATCTAAGGAAAACGTAGATGTTGGTGCCCTGTGTGAGGGTCGAACTCACGACCTTTAGATTATGAGACTAACGCGCTACCTACTGCGTTAACAGGACTACTGGCACAAAGGTTAGGTTAGAAAAATCTATTTTTTTTATCAAAGAGTGAAGGCTAGAATACTAATTTTGTCTTATCAAAAACTAGTTTCAATGATCACCTAAAATTCTTCCATATGGATCATAACATTTTGCCCATGTCAAAAAAAAATATTTAAACAGAGACGTTTATCCTACCATGTTGCAAATCGCCCAACGTGGGGCTCGAACCCACGACCCTGAGATTAAGAGTCTGATGCTCTACCGACTGAGCTAGCCGGGCAACGGTGCCCATCAAGGCGATGGGTACTCTAATAAAACGTACCAAATAACGATAATTTACAAAATATTTAACAAAAAAATAAATGTTGGTGTGCTGTGTTACAAAGAAAAACAAGACATTTAAATTATGATAGTATTCCGCTATCAATCGGGTTAAAACAACTATGGCCACAAAAAGGTAATGCAGATTAAATTTATTCTTGTCTTCAATGTTGAACAAGATCATCCTACTTTTTTCTTGCCGAAAATTAGATTTAACCATCAATGGAATTTTCCATCCACATCAATGAAAGTAATTTCTCAGCATTAACAAAGCGTTTTTAAACATAGACGTTAATTTTTACGACGTTGAAAATCTCGCCACGTGGGACACAAACCATTAACCCTGAGATTAAGATTCTTAAGTTCTACTGCCTGAGTTATCCGGCAACGGTGCCCACTTCGGCGACCAGTACTTAAGTAATTCGTCCTAAACAACAGTAATCTAAAAAAATCTAAGGAAAACATACATGTTGGTGCCCTGTGTGAGAGTCGAACTCACGGTCTTTAGATTATGAGACTAACGCGCTACCTACTGCGCTAACAGGGCTACTGGCACAAAGGTTAGTGTAGAAAAATCTATTTTTTTATCAAAGACTGAAGGCTAGCATACTAATTTTGTCTTATCAAAAATTAGTTTCAATGATCACCTGAAATTTCTTCCATATGGATCATAACATTTTTCCCATGTCAAAAAAAAAAATTTAAACAGAGACGTTCATCCTACCATGTTGCAAATCGCCCAACGTGGGGCTCGAACCCACGACCCTGAGATTAAGAGTCTGATGGTCTACCGACTGAGCTAGCCGGGCAACGGTGCCCATCAAGGCGATGGGTACTCTAATAAAACGTCACAAACAACGATAATTTACAAAATATTTAACAAAAAAATAAATGTTGGTGTGCTGTGTTACAAAGAAAAACAAGACATTTAAATTATGATAGTATTCCGCTATCAATCGCGTTAAAACAACTATGGCCACAAAAAGGTAATGCAGATTAAATTTATTCTTGTCTTCAATGTTGAACAAGATCATCCTACTTTTTTCTTGCCGAAAATTAGATTTAACCATCAATGGAATTTTCCATCCACATCAATGAAAGTAATTTCTCAGCATTAACAAAGCGTTTTTAAACATAGACGTTAATTTTTACGACGTTGAAAATCTCGCCACGTGGGACACAAACCATTAACCTGAGATTAAGATTCTTAAGTTCTACTGCCTGAGTTATCCGGCAACGGTGCCCAGTTCGGCGATCAGTACTTAAGTAATTCGTCCTAAACAACAGTAATCTAAAAAAATCTAAGGAAAACATACATGTTGGTGCCCTGTGTGAGAGTCGAACTCACGGTCTTTAGATTATGAGACTAACGCGCTACCTACTGCGCTAACAGGGCTACTGGCACAAAGGTTAGTGTAGAAAAATCTATTTTTTTATCAAAGACTGAAGGCTAGCATACTAATTTTGTCTTATCAAAAATTAGTTTCAATGATCACCTGAAATTTCTTCCATATGGATCATAACATTTTTCCCATGTCAAAAAAAAATATTTAAACAGAGACGTTCATCCTACCATGTTGCAAATCGCCCAACGTGGGGCTCGAACCCACGACCCTGAGATTAAGAGTCTGATGGTCTACCGACTGAGCTAGCCGGGCAACGGTGCCCATCAAGGCGATGGGTACTCTAATAAAACGTCACAAACAACGATAATTTACAAAATATTTAACAAAAAAATAAATGTTGGTGTGCTGTGTTACAAAGAAAAACAAGACATTTAAATTATGATAGTATTCCGCTATCAATCGCGTTAAAACAACTATGGCCACAAAAAGGTAATGCAGATTAAATTTATTCTTGTCTTCAATGTTGAACAAGATCATCCTACTTTTTTCTTGCCGAAAATTAGATTTAACCATCAATGGAATTTTCCATCCACATCAATGAAAGTAATTTCTCAGCATTAACAAAGCGTTTTTAAACATAGACGTTAATTTTTACGACGTTGAAAATCTCGCCACGTGGGACACAAACCATTAACCTGAGATTAAGATTCTTAAGTTCTACTGCCTGAGTTATCCGGCAACGGTGCCCAGTTCGGCGATCAGTACTTAAGTAATTCGTCCTAAACAACAGTAATCTAAAAAAATCTAAGGAAAACGTAGATGTTGGTGCCCTGTGTGAGGGTCGAACTCACGACCTTTAGATAATGAGACTAACGCGCTACCTACTGCGTTAACAGGGCTACTTGCACAATGGTTAGTGTAGAAAAATCTATTTTTTTTATCAAAGACTGAAGGCTAGCATACTCATTTTCTCTTATCAAAAATTAGTTTCAATGATCACCTGAAATTTCTTCCATATGGATAAAAATAATTTGCCAATATCAACAATAAATATTTGAACAGATACGTTTATCCTACCATGTTGCAAATCGCCCAACGTGGGGCTCGAACCCACGACCCTGAGATTAAGAGTCTCATGCTCTACCGACTGAGCTAGCCGGGCAACGGTGCCCATGAAGGCGATAGGTACTCTAATGAAACATCACAAACAACGATAATTTAAAAAATATTAAACAAAAAAGTAAATGTTGGTGTCGTGTGTGACAGAGAAAAACAAGACATTTAATTTATGATAGTATTCCGCTATCATACGCGCAAAAACAACTATGAGTACACAAAGGTAATGCAGAATAAATTTATTCTAGTCTTCAATGTTGAACAAGATCATCCTACTTTTCTCTTGCCGAAAATTAGATTTAACCATCAATGGAATTTTCCATCCACATCAATGAAAGTAATTTCTCAGCATTAACAAAGCGTTTTTAAACATAGACGTTAATTTTTACGACGTTGAAAATCTCGCCACATGGGACACAAACCATTAACCCTGAGATTAAGATTCTTAAGTTCTACTGCCTGAGTTATCCGGCAACGGTGCCCACTTCGGCGACCAGTACTTAAGTAATTCGTCCTAAACAACAGTAATCTAAAAAAATCTAAGGAAAACGTACATGTTGGTGCCCTGTCCCTTACGAAAAAACCACATGAAAAAACCCACATGTGAATCACGTGTGAAATTGGAACAACATTTCACATGTGATCCACATGTGGTAAAAACACATGTGATTCACATGTGGAACACATGTGACTTTACAATGGGTGATTTTTTAACAACCACATGTGGTTAACATGTGAACCACATGTAACTGTTACCCACATGTGGTTAACATGTGAACCACATGTGGTTGATTTGCGAACCAGATGTGACTAATACACATGCATTTGGTTGAAGCAACTACCTGCAATTGTGATTTCAATGCTAAACAAATCTAAAACACATACCAGTAAAATAATATTCTCAAATATATTCATCATCATAGAATCAATTATAATACAGTAGGCCTGTTATAATAACTACTATAAAAACAATTCTGACATACAATTTAAAAGAAACTATGAGTTTACTATTACAGAAACACCGTTGTTTCATTGTTGCAAAGCATTCAGTGCACAAGGTTAAATCTCCATCAGAGCTAATAAGTTGACTTATTTGAATTCACACATCGCTAATATTCATAAAGTATGATAATCTGTACAAGGGAGGTGTGTAACTTATTTATACAAGGGACAGACTGAAGACTTTGCAATTATAAATTAATGCAGTGTTTGCAATTGGAGAAAACTAAACTGATACTGATGTTAACCTTGTAAGCACACAAAGAACATTTACTGTCCTATATTATACACTGTTCAGATGCATTAAACAGGAGCTACTGTTCTCAATTCCCTCTTGGCATGACTCTTTCAGCTACCTTCTATCAATATCTGCAAGTCTTTGAGTAACAAAATCTAGAATGACAAGACATCATTGTTAATTTATGCCTTATCCAAAGTTATATATAATAAATTCACAATTGTCAGAAACAAAATATCTCAAAAGTATAGAGTATATTTTATTAATTTAATTTTCAATGCTAGATATTTTACTTATATACCTTTATTTCAATAAATTTACTCATATTTTAGGCAAAACTAAAATTGAATACTTTTTTAGGCATGTCTAGAATAATGGGTTTTTGCATAATATATAATCTGGCATCACTTTGATTTGCATCAAATTTTCAGAATATACAGCAATAAGGCTGTTGTTAAACTTAAATCATAATTCTTTAACTCCATATTGCTTTTAGTTGTGTCTCAAACATCAATCTGAAATATTTTTATCTGAATCGAAACTCAAAACAGCTCTTGACAATGGGTCATTCCACGATTCATGGGAAGAATAGTAATAATTTGCACCAAAAGTGCAACAGAACTTGCACAATTTATTTTTAAGCAAGCTGCTTCATAGACTCCTTCATATCTATCCTGAAAATATGACCCAAATTTAAGTAGGGTTGGTCACCGGTACAAAATGTGGTCAGTGGTCACTAAAACAGTATTATTGATTAATTAAACTATGTTAACAGTATGTAAATTTGAATCTTATCTGGTAAACAGTGATTTTCTTTACTCTGGTTTCTGAAGACTTTAATGTGTCTTAATTATCTCTGGCAATTGTACTCATCACAAGGAGAGCCTAGTGCCTAAATGACTTAACTATGAATAATCTGCTAACACATGATATAATGCAGGTATAATAAAGAGAATATATTCTGAGTAGTTGCTCAGAAGCATTTTCTAGGGGGTTACGATTGTCAGTTTCATTTGATCTTGTCTGAGAGGTAAGGTGAATAAACCTCTGGGGTATTTTCATTTGATTTTGTCTGAGAGGTAAGGTGAATAAACCTCTGGGGTATTTTGTTTCAGCACTGTGGTCTTTTTTTCTGAAGGGTTATTTAAAAGCTGATCCACAGGAGGTTTTGTTGGATATTAAATGCTGGCAAAGTTTACAAGCACTCAACTAGCTTCTACAGTCCAATAGCTAACAAAATGTTTCACCAATGCACAGTGTTACTCACGTTACAATAAAAACTACCATTCATATATCTAAATAAATATTAGTAACTTAAATAAGTCAAGAAGCAAGCTTGATTTTAAAATAGAACTGATACAGAATGCCTGATTGTCATTCAGCATCTTACTGCATATAATTTGTCACATCTGACTATCTACAGAATGTTTCAAAGTAAGCCTTTGTGGGAAGGTAATGTGTGAATATTAACGTTTTAATTGCAGTATCGTAGCGCGAAATTCAAATTTAATTTGCCTGATTTGGCTATCTACGGAATACAGTTTTTTTAAATACCGCATCCGTAATAATCCAAAATAAGCATTTGTATGCAGAAAATGTATGAATATCAACGTTTTCGTTGTTATAAAGTGAAACACGTTACACGTGCAGTGACGTGCTCAACACAGAGCACAAAGTATCACCCCTTCAAAATAGCTTTATCCATTTAAAAAGTATAACAACATGCTCACCTGAGTATTACGCTGTCTTTCCTGGTGTAAAAGGAGTCATTCCATTTGTCTTCCTGGTTGAAATCACATGGTTTAAATTATAACTAGACGACATCGTGTTTGAAAGAATGAGAAAATATCAAATAGGGCTTCCACATGCGATGACGCTTCCCGGTAAGCCTTGCGCGCAGAGTACTGCCACTGATCTTTATAAGTGACTGTACAAAAGTTGAAAAAATAGTGTAAAAACTCTACACTCTACAGCAGAATAAATAAAATTACATCTGGTATAAATCAGTAATTTATATGTACTTAATATAAATTCTTATCCAAACAATATTACTATTTAACAATTAGAATAAGAGCTCGAGATTTCTATGCAGTGATAGTTGATGAGGGCGAAGCCTGCATCAACTACCAACGCATAAAAATTAAGAGCGAGTAATCTAATTGTTTTAGTAGAATCCGAGCTAAATAATTTTAAAATTATTAAACATTTTTCTAAAAAAATGTAAAAAATATGCCAGAAAAGTTATTGTTTTGCTACTCGCTATCTATCGAGCAATAGATAGCGAGTAGAGTAGCAAATTAAATTGCAACATTTGCATTAGTATGCTAGTATGATTTTACTAAAAAGCGAATAGTAGACATCATAAAAGACAAATGAATATTATGGTCCGCTGCCTACAGATTCAATCATTCAATATGCGTCCATGTATGTGCATCATATGACTTGTATAACTATGGATATAATCATATCCTTACGTGTTTATCACATTTGAACAACATGTTAATCACATGTGGTCAAATATGAGTAACATCTGGGGACATGTCAACCACATGAGAAACACATGTGGTTTAAAATAAGCATCAGAAATCTACATGTGAATCACATGTGATCACATGTTAATTACATGTCGTCACA
This sequence comes from Muricea muricata, assembly GCA_963855995.1. Classification (NCBI taxonomy): domain Eukaryota; kingdom Metazoa; phylum Cnidaria; class Anthozoa; order Malacalcyonacea; family Plexauridae; genus Muricea; species Muricea muricata. The sequence continues at coordinate 8,080,368 of OY979717.1, forward strand.
TGTTAATTACATGTGGTCACATGTGAACCACATGTGAAACAGATGTGGTTTAAAATAAAAATAATAAATCTACATGTGTATCACATGTGACTCACATGTGGTCACATGAGACCACATGTGAAACACATATGACCACATGTGAAACACATGTGAACCATATGTGATTTCCATGTGTTTTTTTCATAAGGGGTGTGAGGGTCGAACTCACGACCTTTAGATTATGAGACTAAGGCGCTACCTACTGCGCTAACAGGGCTACTTGCGCAAAGGTTAGTGTAGAAAAATCTATTTATTATCAAAGACTGAAGGCTAGCATACTAATTTTGTCTTATCAAAAATTAGTTTCAATGATCACCTGAAATTTCTTCCATATGGATCATAATATTTTGCAAATATCAACAATAAATATTTGAACAGACACGTTTATCCTACCATGTTGCAAATCGCCCAACGTAGGGCTCGAACCCACGACCCTGAGATTAAGAGTCTCATGCTCTACCGACTGAGCTAGCCGGGCAACGGTGCCCATCAAGGCGATGGGTACTGTAATAAAACGTACCAAACAACGATAATTTACAAAATATTTAACAAAAAAATAAATGTTGGTGTGCTGTGTTACAAAGAAAAACAAGACATTTAAATTATGACATTATTCCGCTATCAATCGCGTTGAAACAACTATGGCCACAAAAAGGTAATGCAGATTAAATTTATTCTTGTCTTCAATGTTGAACAAGATCATCCTACTTTTCTCTTGCCTGAAAATTAGATTTAACCATCAATGGAATTTTCCATCCACATCAATGAAAGTAATTTCTGAGCATTAACAAAGCTCTTTTAAACATAGACGTTAATTTTTACGACGTTGAAAATCTCGCCACGTGGGACACAAACCAACAACCCTGAGATTAAGATTCTTAAGTTCTACTGCCTGAGTTATCGGGCAACGGTGCCCAGTTCGGCGATCAGTACTTAAGTAATTCGTCCTAAACAACAGTAATCTACAAAAATCTAAGGAAAACGTAGATGTTGGTGCCCTGTGTGAGGGTCGAACTCACGACCTTTAGACTATGAGACTAACGCGCTACCTACTGCGCTAACAGGACTACTGGCACAAAGGTTAGGTTAGAAAAATTTTTTTTTTTATCAAAGACTGAAGACTAGAATACTAATTTTGTCTTATCAAAAACTAGTTTCAATGATCACCTAAAATTCTTCCATATGGATCATAACATTTTGCCCATGTCAAAAGAAAATATTTAAACAGAGACGTTCATCCTACCATGTTGCAAATCGCCCAACGTGGGGCTCGAACCCACGACCCTGAGATTAAGAGTCTGATGCTCTGCCGACTGAGCTAGCCGGGCAACGGTGCCCATCAAGGCGATGGGTACTCTAATAAAACGTACCAAACAACGATAATTTACAAAATTTTTGACTAAAAAGTCAATGCTGGTGTCCTGTGTGACAGAGAAAAACAAGACAGTTAAAATATGACAGTATTCCGCTATCAATCGCGTAAAGAACACTATGGGAAGAAAAAGGTAATGCAGAATAAATTTATTCCAGTCTTCAATGTTGAACAAGATCATCCTACTTTTCTCTTGCCGAAAATTAGATTTAACCATCAATGGAATTTTCCATCCACATCAATGAAAGTAATTTCTCAGAATTAACAAAGCGCTTTTAAACATAGACGTTAATTTTTACGACGTTGAAAATCTCGCCACGTGGGACACAAACCAACAACCCTGAGATTAAGATTCTTAAGTTCTACTGCCTGAGTTATCGGGCAACGGTGCCCAGTTCGGCGATCAGTACTTAAGTAATTCGTCCTAAACAACAGTAATCTACAAAAATCTAAGGAAAACGTACATGTTGGTGCTCTGTGTGACGGTCGAACTCACGACCTTTAGATTATGAGACTAACGCGCTACCTACTGCGCTAACAGGACTACTGGCACAAAGGTTAGGTTAGAAAAATCTATTTTTTTTATCAAAGACTTAAGGCTAGAATACTAATTTTGTCTTATCAAAAACTAGTTTCAATGATCACCTAAAATTCTTCCATATGGATCATAACATTTTGCCCATCTCAAAAAAAAATATTTAAACAGAGACGTTCATCCTACCATGTTGCAAATCGCCCAACGTGGGGCTCGAACCCACGGCCCTGAGATTAAGAGTCTCATGCTCTACCGACTGAGCTAGCCGGGCAACGGTGGCCATCAAGGCGATGGGTACTCTAATAAAACGTCACAAACAACGATAATTTACAAAATATTTAACAAAAAAATAAATGTTGGTGTGCTGTGTTACAAAGAAAAACAAGACATTTAAATTATGACATTATTCCGCTATCAATCGGGTTAAAACAACTATGGCCACAAAAAGGTAATGCCGAAAATTAGATTTAACGATCAATGGAATTTTCCATCCACATCAATGAAAGTAATTTCTCAGCATTAACAAAGCGTTTTTAAACATAGACGTTAATTTTTACGACGTTGAAAATCTCGCCACGTGGGACACAAACCAACAGCCCTGAGATTAAGATTTTTAAGTTCTACTGCCTGAGTTATCGGGCAACGGTGTCCACTTCGGCGATCAGTACTTAAGTAATTCGTCCTAAACAACAGTAATCTATAAAAATCTAAGGAAAACGTAGAGGTTTGTGCCCTGTGTGAGGGTCGAACTCACGACCTTTAGATTATGAGACTAACGCGCTACCTACTGCGCTAACAGGGCTACTGGCACAAAGGTTAGTGTAGAAAAATCTATTTTTTTTTATCAAAGACTGAAGGCTAGCATACTCATTTTGTCTTATCAAAAATTGGTTTCAATGATCACCTGAAATTTTTTCCATATGGATCATAACATTTTGCCAATATCAACAAAAAATATTTGAACAGACACGTTTGTCCTACCAGGTTGAAAATCGCCCAATGTGGGGCTCGAACTCACGACCCTGAGATTAAGAGTCTCATGCTCTACCGACTGAGCTAGCCAGGCAACGGTGCCCATCAAGGCGATCGGTACTCTAATAAAACGTACCAAACAACGATAATTTACAAAATTTTTAACCAAAAAGTCAATGCTGGTGTCCTGCGTGACAGAGAAAAACAAAACAGTTAAAATATGACAGTATTCCGCTATCAATCGCGTAAAAAGCACTATTGGAATAAAAAGGTAATGCAGAATAAATTTATTCTTGTCTTCAATGTTGAACAAGATCATCCTACTTTTTTCTTGCCGAAAATTAGATTTAACCATCAATGGAATTTTCCATCCACATCAATGAAAGTAATTTCTCAGCATTAACAAAGATTTTTTAAACATAGACGTTTGTTTTTACGACGTTGAAAATCTCGCCACGCGTGGGACTCAAACCAACAACTCTGAGATTAAGATTCTTAAGTTCTACTGCCTGAGTTATCCGGCAACGGTGCCCACTTCGGCGATCAGTACTTAAGTAATTCGTTTTAAACAACAGTAATCTATAAAAATCGAAGCAAAAGGTAGATGCTGATGCCCTGTGTGAGGGTCGAACTCACGACCTTTAGATTATGAGACTAGCGCGCTACCTACTGCGCTAACAGGGCTACTGGCACACAGATTAGTGTAGAAAAATCTATTTTTTATATCAAAGACTGAAGGCTAGCATACTCATTTTGTCTTATCAAAAATTGGTTTCAATGATCAGCTAAAAAATCTTCCATATGGATCATAACATTTTGCCAATATTAAGAAAAATATTTGAACAGACACGTTCATCCTACCAGATTGAAAATCGCCCAACGTGGGCTCGAACCCACGACCCTGAGATTAAGAGTCTCATGCTCTACCAACTGAGCTAGCCAGGCAACGGTGCCCATCAAGGCGATCGGTACTCTAATAAAACGTACCAAACAACGATAATTTACAAAATTTTTAACCAAAAAGTCAATGCTGGTGTCCTGTGTGACAGAGAAAAACAAAACAGTGAAAATATGACAGTATTCCGCTATCAATCGCGTAAAAAACACTATGGGAAGAAAAAGGTAATGCAGAATAAATTTATTCTAGTCTTCAATGCTGAACAAGATCATCCTACTTTTCTCTTGCCGAAAATTAGATTTAACATCAATGGAATTTTCCATCCACATCAATGAAAGTAATTTCTCAGCATTAACAAAGCGCTTTTAAACATAGACGTTAATTTTTACGACGTTGAAAATCTCGCCACGTGGGACACAAACCAACAGCCCTGAGATTAAGATTCTTAAGTTCTACTGCCTGAGTTATCGGGCAACGGTGCCTACTTCGGCGATCAGTACTTAAGTAATTCGTCCTAAACAACAGTAATCTACAACGTCTGCAAACAACAGTAATCTACAATCTGTCTTGTCTTGTTTTATCCTACCAGATATAAAATCGCCCAACGTGGGGCTCGAACCCACGACCCTGAGATTAAGAGTCTCATGCTTTACCGACTGAGCTAGCCGGGCAACGGTGCCGATCAAGGCGATGGGTACCCTAATAAAACGTCACATACAACGATAATTTACAAAATGTTTAACCAAAAAGTAAATGTTGGTGTCCTGTGTGACAGAGAAAAACAAGACATTTAAATTATGACAGTATTGCGCTATCAATCGCGTTAAAACAACTATGGTCAGGTCTATTTAACGGGGTTCGATATTATTAGAAAATTTAAATTATGACAGTATTGCGCTATCAATCGCGTAAAACAACTATGATCAGGTCTATTTAACGGGGTTCGATATTATTAGAAAAGATCGATTACATAATGGTAGGAGTGGCGGTGGAGTATGTATATATTTGCGAAGCAGTTTAAACTTTCGTATTCGTGAGGATTTGTTGAATGACAACCTCGAATGTATTGTAGTTGAGATCAGTAATACTCGTTCAAAGCCATTTCTTGTCGGTACTTGGTACAGGCCCCCAAATTCTCCTTCTGATCTCTTTTCTTACTTCGAAACCCAACTGGATAAAATTGATTCCGAAAATTACGAATTTCATTTGCTTGGTGACCTAAATTGTAATATGCTGTCATTACTGCCAAAACGTAACACTTGTAGTTCGGAGCTCATGAATATTCTAGATATTTTTGACTTTCATCAACTGATCACTGAACCAACTAGAATAACGTTAGACTCGCAAACTTTAATTGATTTATGTATTACAAACTCTCCTGATAAAATAACAGCATCTGGTACACTTTCGCTTGGTATTAGTGATCACTCACTTGTCTATTTAGTTCGCAAATCCAGCTACCCTAAAGGGGAGGAGGGTAATAAGCCAATTATTAGAAGAGATTTTAAACATTTCAATGAAACTGACTTTTTGTGTGATTTGAATTTGATAAATTTTGACGAAGCGTGTCATTTCGATAATCCGAACGAAATGTGGCAGAATTGGGTAACCAAATTTATGTCGGTAATTAACAAACATGCACCTCTTAAGAAAAAGCGTTTAGGGAAAAAGAAATCGCCGTGGATTACCCCGGAAGTTATCTCAAAAATGCGCCAAAGAGATTCACTAAAAAAGAAGTTTGACATCACTAAACATGAGCATATTTGGAGTCAATACAAAAAAGTTAGGAATGAAACCAACAATCTCATTAAACAATCAAAGCGAAGTTATTTCATATCTAATATTGATACTGTAGGAAATGATCCTAAGAAAACTTGGAAGCTTATAAATGAATTGACGTCTCGTAAACATAAGAGGTTGGGCAATATCAGCAAAATTAATCTGGATAGTAAAAAAGTAGTTACAGAAGCGACAGAAATTTCAGATACTTTCAATCATCATTTCACCAATATTGGCGAAAATTTAGCGAATAACATTGGCAAGTCTAATGTTAATCCTACTCAGTATCTTAAAAGCCCAAACAGCGTCTTTTCATTTAATGAGGTTGACATTGGCAAGGTTAGGCGGCTTCTAAATCAGATTAACACTAAAAAATCTCCTGGTCTGGATAACAGTCCGGGTAATCTGTTAAAAATTGCAGCCGATATTTTAGCACCGTCATTAACGAAAATATTCAATAAATCTCTATCTACCGGCATTTATCCCAATGATTGGAAATTGGCCAGAGTTGTTCCTGTATTTAAAAGTGGCGATAGGTCAGATATGAACAACTATCGTCCAATTTCCATAATTTCAAGTGTTGCAAAAATTTTCGAAAAAATAGTTTGTGATCAGTTTTATGAGTATTTGTCGTTCAACGACTTAATCTCACATCATCAATCAGGATTTCGACCTACCTATAGCACTACAACGGCTCTACTTGATTCGACTAATGACTGGTGTATAAATATCGATAATGGTCTTGTAAATGGAGTTATCTTCACTGACCTAAAGAAGGCCTTCGATACTATAGACCACGAGATTCTTTTAAAAAAACTTGAATGCTATGGAGTTGATTCTAGTGCTCTGGGTTGGTTTCGTTCTTACTTATCTGATCGTACGCAGAAATGCTTTGTAAACGGTGCACTCTCCAGCAGTCGCTCCTACAGTTATGGTATTCCGCAGGGGTCTATAATTTTTGGTCTACATTAATGATCTACCAAATTGTCTTAATGACGGCCTGGCGAGAATGTATGCTGATGACACCAATATAACTTTTTATAGTCGTGATCTGACCGAACTGGAAGATACAATGAACATGGAATTAATTAATTTAAACACTTGGTTAACATCCAATAAATTAAGTCTTAACATAGCAAAAACTGAATTTATGGTCATTGGCTCTCGTCAGAGACTTGCAACTTTTAAAAATAACGATTTGAATATCTTCGTAAATGACAAAAAGATCAAAAAAGTTCAAACATCAGAATCCCTGGGTCTGACAATCGATGAGCACTTAACCTGGAAGAACCATATTGATAATATTACTAAAAAAATTTCTTCCGGTATTAGTGCTCTTAAGCGTGTCAGACCTTTCATCGACAGAGACACAGCTGTGAAAGCATACGGGGGCCTGGTCGAACCCTATTTTACTTACTGCTCACCAGTTTGGGACGGACTTGGTTGTAAACTGAGTGAGAAACTACAAAAGCTACAAAATCGAGCTGCTAGGGTATTGACTAGGTCCTCGTATGAGGTTTCATCTGCATCCCTACTCTCTGAGTTGGGATGGAATGTTCTGGAAAAAAATCTTGTAAAGTATAAAGCTATTCTTATGTGTAAGGTGTACAATGGCTGTGCTCCTCAATATTTGCAGCAGCTATTTCCACCAAAATATAGCGAATATAATCTGAGAAATTCTTTAAACAAAGTGTGTGTTCCAAAGCCTCGAACGGACTATTTAAAACGTTCTTTCAGCTACAGTGGTGCTTGTCTTTGGAACAGCCTACCAGAACAAATTAGATTGGCTCCTTCTCTTAAATCATTTAAGGTCGCACTAAACAAATTTCTATACAACTCTGACTGATGCACGGCAATCATGTAAAACAGTATCCATTACACCTATTTATTTATTTATTTATGATTATCTTATATATATATTTTTAACTCTTTTTGTAACTTTGTAAATACTGATGATTTTTCCGTGTTTTAAATAAAGTGTTGATGATGATGATGAGGCCACAAAAAGGTAATGCAGAATAAATTTATTCTTGTCTTCAATGTTGAACAAGATCAACCTAATTTTTTCTTGTCGAAAATTAGATTTAACCATCAATGGAATTTTCCATCTACATCGATGAAAGTAATTTCTTAGCATCAACAAAGATTTTTCAAACATAGACGTTTCGTTTTACGACGTTGAAAATCTCGCCACGTTGGACTCAAACCAACAACCCTGAGATTAAGATTCTTAACTTCTACTTCCTGGGCTATCCGGCAACGGTGCCCACTTCGGCGATCAGTACTTAAGTAATTCGTCCTAAACAACAGTAATCTACGAAAATCTAAGGAAAACGTAGATGTTGGTGCCCTGTGTGAAGGTCGAACTCACGACCTTTAGATTATGAAACTAATGCGCTACCTACTGCGCTAACAGGGCTACTGGCACAAAAGTTAGTGTAAAAAAATCTATTTGTTTTATCAAAGACTGAAGGCTAGCATACTAATTTTGTCTTATCAAAAATTAGTTTTAATGATCACCTAAAATTTCTTCCATATGGATCATAACATTTTCCCAATATCAACAAAAAATATTCAAACAGACACGTTTATCCTACCATGTTGCAAATCGCCCAATGTGGGGCTCGGACCCACGACCCTGAGATTAAGAGTCTCATGCTCTACCGACTAAGGTAGCCGGGCAACGGTGCCAATTAACGCGATGGGTAGTCCAATAAAACGTCGCAAACAACGATAACTTACAAAATATTTAACCAAAAAGTAAATGTTGGTGTCCTGTGTGACAGAGAAAAACAAGACATTTAAATTATGACAGTGCTGCGCTATCAATCGCGTTAAAACAACTACCGGCACAAAAAGGTAATGCAGAATAAATTTATTCTTGTCTTCAATGTTGAACAAGATCATCCTACTGTTTTCTTGCTGAAAATTAGATTTAACCATCAATGGAATTTTCAATCCACATCAATGAAAGTAATTTCTCAGCATTAACAAAGCTTTTTTAAACATAGACGTTTGTTTTTACGACGTTGAAAATCTCGCCACGTGGGACTCAAACCAAGAACCCTGAGATTAAGATTCTCAAGTTCTATTGCCTGAGCTATCCGGCAACGGTGCCCACTTCGGCGATCAGGAATTAAGTAATTCGTCCTAAGCAACAGTAATCTACAAAAAATCTAAGGAAAACGTATATTTTGGTCCCCTGTGTGAGTGTCGAACTCGCTGCGTACAGACTATGAGACTACCACGCTACCTACTGTGTTAACAAGTAACGGGCACAAGAACGAACTAATGCGAGATAAGCTCGGAGACCCGGCAAAGCAATATAAGAAATAATATTGCTCGCACGCTAGCCTTCTCTATGGTGTTCTCGGAGACGCGGCCTTGAATTAAACAGGAAGTTTTGTTAAAATGGGCAACCTGCTGCCGCGGTGTTGGCGGGGCCTTGCTGGGCATTTAATGGACGTAAATTTGAATTCAGTAAACCAATTTTCAGTTTTATGCTTTAGTCTATATAGAGTATGTATATTTATATGATATGATGTGCATAGTTGGATAATCTGGAGAAATACTTGAGATATTCGGTGCATTGAAAATATTAATGGGATATTTTAGAGCATTTAACTCAATGGACGTTTCAATTCCAGATCTTGATGTGTATTTGTAGATCTCGAAGTTTTGGTCAGCTTGAGGTATTTAGATATATTTGAAATACTGCACTTGCACAAATGTGGCAAACAAATTTATGATTTCGTTTTTTGTAATTGTATGGTACTTATAGTTACGTGCTTGAAAACATACAAACTGTAGTACACCTATAGGGGAGTTTTGTCAAACCAAATTTTCGTGCATGGGATCCTATGATTCATTGGTAACAGTGTACATGTAAAGAGGGTTAGACGGTTTGTTTAAAGCTGAGCTTAGTGTAACCCTGTGTTAACTGACTGTAGTAAATTTCAATTTGTACTTCTGCAAGTCATTTTATTTCAAAAGCTCACAAACCGGCAAAATAACGATTAATTTAGATAAAAATTTTTAAGTGATATTCCCAACCTTATAAAGAAGCTTTACCTTCAAATTCAGGTACGTCAATCCAAGGTAAGGTCTATCAGAACGGCTTTAGTAGTTATTTTTCAATTTTTAATTACAAATCTTATCTTAAAGTTTATATAAACGTCTACATTAGGCGACAATTTCTTTGTGGACTCTCTGATATGGGTACGTTGCGGTCACTTGCAGTCAGAAATATGATTAAATCCTGAGGCAGCAACAGTTTGCTCAAGTTTGATCTATCCACGGTCGCGAGTATTGACACTCTACACAAATCTTTCAAACACTGTAAAGTGCGCGGGATTTGGTAGAAATGAAGTTGGTAATTATGAATGTCGTAATAATTTTCCTCGTTTGGTAAAAACATGACGAACTGGGAACCACAGGCGGTGAAAGATGGAAATATACAAGATAAATGACCATATGTAAAGTCATATGGCATTTTAAATAAGGCTTGTAAACTAAACCCGTCCATCACCACACATGAACAATTTGAGTCAACATACGCAAGAACACACAAGTATCGACCATCTGGGCTGAATTTCAAGAAACTCTCTCTTGCATTTATGACAGCAAGCCCCAACCCAAAACTTGGTCGTGCATCTTCTATTCGAACAATTCTACCCGTACAATCTGCAGTGTTCCAAAATCGCACCTCCATATTCTCACTCAGCACAGCAATGGTAAATTCAGATTTCGAGGGACCACTGGGTACAAGCGCAACTCCTGTAGGCTTACAATCTTCAAAGTACTCACTTTGAGAAAAATTTTTCTCAAACAAACAGACACAATTAGGGATATTGAATATACTAACAACACGGAGATTATCACTGTGAGCATAAATGGCGACAAATTGTGCATCTTGAGTCAGTGCGCCAATTACGCCTTCGACAAACTGAGGATCATCCATATTAAAAACAGATGCATTATAAGGCATGTTAAAACGATGACGGGGAATAGAACCCAAGGGTCTCAATTCTTTACTCAGGTGGTCAAACACAGCAATTTCATGTCTGCGAGCGTTGTCGTTTATTTTCATGCAAACAGATATTAATCCGTCACCATTCAATGTTTTATAGTTGTCAACAGGTTCAGAAAAGTTTTCACAGGGGATTGGTATATATTCGTGTCTTCGTCTCCGTGCTTCTACATTAAACATATACGGTACGAGGCGTTTGTTGAAATTCCAGATGCTCTGAGACATACGTGAAGTGAACAAATGACTTGAAGTCAAGCCTTCTTTTAAACTGCAACTCCGGTAAGCTTCAATGGTTAAAATATCAGCATCATTCAAATCAATTGGCTGTCAAATAATATAAGGACATAAAACTAAAATTATTGCACTTTGGAACATTAGCAGGTCGGAACACTATGCGTTTATGTTCAGGAATAGGGAATGGTACACCATCAACAAGGAACATTTTTGATTTTCTATTTAATTCATCAATTACCAGAGTACTAACTGTTATTTACTTGTATATTGTACCTTGTAGTTAGACCATGTCACAATGACATGCATTACCTCAATCATTTTTTCTTCTTGGTTCTTAGTAATATTTTAAAATCTTTGCATATGTTTCCAAGATCTTCCAATGTATGTTCAACTCTATAAGAAGGAACATTGACATTATAATTACCATAATTATAACCTCATTCTTATAATGGAGTAATAGAATACTATTTTATTCTTAATTTACACCTAATCAGTATATAATCATATAGAAGGTAAAATACTAAGTAAACTAAATATGAAAAATAATAACTAATGAGAGAATTTTTTGTTAACAGAATCACAAACTGTTGCTTTATGAGCTTTTTGTAACTGTGCAAATTTGAAAACACACTCCTTAATTGAGATTAAAAGATGTAATCAAAAGTTTTTATCTAACATCCTAAATATAACATTACAATATAATACTGTAAATGAAATTCTAAATTGTGGGTAAACAGGGGGAAACATCACCAAATATGCACCTTTCTCCATTACATCGGCACTGTCAGCTGTGCATGAGAAGGTATCGAACAGTTCTTCCACAAACTCACTTACTCAGGTTGTACCGGTATATTTAACAGATAGTTGACAAGGTTGTGCAGAATCAAGATGGCTATGCTCAGATATGACAAGAGTAAGTTGAATATTTAACTGTTTTATTATACACACAAGAAAGTTTGGAAATTGGAAGAAATTAAACTTCTAGCAATTTGAAAGGAAATTAACTGAAAAATATACTTCTGTATAATTATTTGTCACCTGTTTCCTGGCAAAATTTCAAATTTAAAGGAGCTGTATTTATATTCTGTCTTTTTAATTGCAATCAAATACTTTCATCCCAATTTTGGTAACTTTTTCAGTTTATTTTGCAACATTTTCATAAGCAAAATTTGAATCATCATTATCATTTAAATAGTTAGATTGCCAAATCTGTAACCATTTTGTTTACATTTCACTACATAGGATGTGAGCTAATAGCCTATGGGAAACCATGAACTATCAGATTTCATAGTATCAAATATGCAGTGCACATATATATTATACACAGCTGCAGCAATAGAAGTGTTTCAAAAATATTTGACCAATTCATTTGCTCAAGTTTAGCAGTTCCTCTGATCAATTGTATACTCATGTGAACTGTCAAATTTTGAAAAGTTTGTTAATTAAATTGTTCACAATTTCCTGTTGATTGACCACATTGACCTATCAAAACGCTCACAAATAAGATATAGCATTCTGATCGGTTGATTAACAGGAAGTTAAGGCACTTTAAGGAGGCACTTTTAAGAGATTGATTTGATCTCCCAAGAGATTGATTTGATGTCCTAAGAGATTGATTTGATCTCTGAAGAGATTGATTTGATCTTCGAAGAGATTGATTTGATCTCCTAAGAGATTGTTGTGATCTCTGAAGAGATTGTTTTGCCCTCCTGAGAGGTTTATTTGCCCCCCCCCCCCCAGAAGTTTAATTGTGTTCCAAAGAGGTTTATTAGCCCTTTTAAAAGCCATATTCCGTAAAATGTTTGTATAAAATATGGCTCCATACCAATCACAAATTTAACTGTTATTAACACAGGTAAAACTCGTAGAATTCATATCTAAAATACTTACCAGTCGAGGATAAATCTGGACAGAGAAAGGCGACAAAATCTGAAAGCTTTCCAAGCGAAAACGACGCAAAAACATGTGGGAAACTTTCCCACAAAGATGAGATATGTATCGAAATCAGTAATAAGAGTAACAAAACAGTTGGAAGCCAGAGGTCGGAAGCTCAGAACCACCCAGAACTCAAAATACAATGACATAATTTTATAATACAAGTCTACAAGTGAACAAAGAAAGTGAACAGAAGAGTGAACGAAAGTGAGTAAACGTAATGAGTGAACAACTGGATAGCATAGTATCAAGTGCTTCGCGTAGATACAAAAATGAATTGGTCAAATATTTTCAGAACGCTTTATTATCAATCATGTAAAAAATGGGCAGCAGAAATTTCATGTTGTCAAACATGAGAATGAGGCATAGAATGAGGCAAACATAGAAATCTATACTGTACATAACAAGTTATTTTACTGCATCGTTTAGGTCCTTATTTTGGTCATTTATTTTTGGTTGTTTCGTTTCAGTAGTTTCCTTTTGATGTCTTGGCTTTTAGTAAATGCTGCTGAGAGGAGGGAGGTTACTACAGTTTACACTGATTGCCACACTCATTGAAGGAATGAAGTTAGGCTACACTTAATGAATAGTTTAATACCTTTAACATATCATCAAAATAAATTTATCACAACAGTACCTTGGTTTTCATTGCCTTACACCCAAAAATTATACTGACAATAGTCAGAATAGTCCCATTTGGTCCCATTTTACAGTCAAACACGAAGTTCAAATTGATATTTTGACTGAAACAGGGATTGGAATTGAAAATATAAAGCCGGTCAGCAGTGTGTACTGCAGACTCAGTAAATATGATCCTTTTTGTTGATGTTGAAAGTGTTGAAAGATCATTTTGTACTACCGTTCATACCGTGATAAATCGTTGATGAATTCATGATAAATGGAGATTATCGTCTGATATTTTACCAGTTTTGTTTTTACTAAACACTACAAGATATGGACGAAGAAAGCTTATGTGATAGTCTAATAATTTGGGTGAGTACTGCAGATCTGGTCACAAATCATTTTTGCGTGTATGTCAGCTGTCAACAATTCGTGATATACGTACATCTATCACTCAATATTGACTTTACGGAGGTTTAGTATACATATATTTTTTGATCTTACATTTCTGACTGCGTTTGTGTTTTAAACAAATCGTTTAACCTTAAATAAATGTTTTTATTGTGCTTCATACTGTTAAGAAAATGTTTTTCACCAGTGAATTAGTACGTGTTTATTGGTGCAAATCCAACAAATTATTAACATATTTCATGTACTAATTATTGATATTTAATTTAAAGCTAAATACATTTGACAATATTGAAGCTGCCAAGTCAACTGTTGCTGAGTTGAGTGATGGTGTTGCAATGTGCCAATGTCTTGCTGCCATGTGAGTTTTCACTATATATAAATGATTCTGTCATAGATATACCAGACGCGGATAGTTAAAGAAATGGATAGGAAACTCGTGGCCGTGTGTGATGTTTTCAGCATGGTGATGGCATTACAACATGGTTGCAAATTTTGACATCACCTGAAATTCTCAAATAATTGCACATTTAGCAATAATACAGTTGAACATTTTAATTAAAAAACAAATTTGATTATGCCATTCTATTTTGAAATATGTAACTATTCCCAATCAATATTTAAGAATTATATTGGATAAGGCTGAGCAGTATTTGACTGTGACAGATACAAGATTTATTTTGTCTGCGCCAAAATATGTGTAGTTATCTGTAGGCTCTTAAGAAAGGCACTAGATAGGATCGAGTAAAAACACGGCGAGCCCGCAATAGGTTAATATTTCATACATTTGACAGCGGTGCTTACAAGCACGGTTAGATAAGCAGTATAAATTTAGTTTTTAACGATGAACTGTCGATTGGCCGCATTAGCACAGTGGTCTAGGTCCCGCGCTTTTGACCTGTTTGTTCCGGGTTCGAGCCCAGTTACGCGCTTATGTTTTATACTTTTTTTTCTTAATTTTTTGAATACTTTTTTTTCTTATATTCTTATATTTTTTTCTTATTAAAACTATTCTCACTCACTATTCTCACTCACTGGGACTGTATCTACTTCACCAAATTTAGCTAAAGCGCGAGCCCGAAGGGCGAGTAAGGACTCGGCCCGCCGTGGTTTTACTCGATCCTATCTAGTGCCTTCCGGCTCTTAACCAATGAAAATACAGGAATATAGTACAGTGAATAATAATAGCAAATATTTCAAGAACTAAAAAGTTAAAAATGCACCCTAAATTTCAATTAAGTCAATGATAGTTTTTGGGATACCATGTATCTAAAATGAAGAATCTGGTGAATATATTTTCAGAGCCCCTGATTGGTTTGATGATGAGTGGATGTCAAAAGTCAAACGAGATGCTGGAGATAACTGGAGGTTGAAGGTGAGACACAATTAAAATTTTTACATTATTGGTTAAAAATTAAGTTGCTACAGGTACTTCATACTGTAAAACTATGGTATGGTATGGTATGACCAGTATGGTATGGTATGTTATATAATATAACATACCATACCATACTGGTCAACAATATATACTCCTGGTTGAGATCAAACATAACAAGACATTATTTCATGTTTGTTCTTAGCCACTAATACTGACCAGTGTTTTAATCAATTATATTTCAAGTGCTTTTGTGGTCACTATATCAGGGAATAGTTTCTGTGAAAGCAAACAATTTAAACATACAAATTAATCGGAGGGGGGGGGGGGGGGAGGGTGTAAAATAATCCATCCAATGGTGGTAAAATAAGCCATGTGTATGTGATGACTGCATATCTGTATACAACATGAAAATGTCCATCAAATATACAACATCAGTGCATACCATGAATAACTAAAAATATTGATGTAGGGCCATTCCATAAACTCAGCCTCCATTTACTAAATTCTAAAACTTATCTGCAGAAACTTATTTTCTACTAATAATTATGATAGCTGATATATCTCAGTTTTTAAAAATAATGCTCAAGTTCTAAGATCTTCATTTTCATAAGAAATATATGAGAGTTATTAAAATGATATTTGACTAGTCATCATTTTTGTAAACTAAAACAATGAAATGCTGATCTGCAGGGGACAAACAGTCAAAAAGTAGTTGACAAATTATAGATTTAGAAAACAAAATTATACTATTTGTTTAACATGTGGGAAAAGTTGGAATATTCATATCTTCAATTGCTTCCTTAAGGGGCAGACAAAAGAAATTGTCTCGAAGTTTAAGTCACACATGTCATAATTTGTTTTTGCTCAATAATTGCTCAATAATTTTATATTATGTTATATTTTATTTTCTCTTTTGACTTGAATCATTACCTTAGATTACAGTCATAATATCATTTTTTTGTTTGCTCGGTTCTCATTGGCTAAGAACTGTGCCGATTAATCATTAATGGCATAGTGTGTCAATTAAAAATTAATCATCACAGGTCCCGCGGGGTGCGAGATTTTTAAAAACTAAAAACATACAGAAATCGGTGAAACTTTTTTTAAAAAATGATATTAATAGGAAATTACACTTGTCCTCAAAGTATTTGTGAAAAATCACACTTGTGTTTGGCAAAATATTTATAATACCACTCTAGCTTTGCACTCGCAGTATTATAAACATTTCGCCAAACATGTGTGTGATTTTTCATTAATACTTCTCGGACCGTGTAATTTCCTATACTAAGTAATCTGTAGTGCAAATAATTACATAGTTTTTTCACTTTTTTGGCACTTGTTTGTATTTAATCATGGTAAGTGAATATACCTACATATTTATATTTATAAAATATTTGTTAATGATTATTAGTTGCCAGTGTGTTAAAACTTACCATACATATAATTATGTTTACTTAAATTGTCAAATATTTATGTATTTTTCATAAATGTAATCTTGCAGCTGGAATAGCTTCACTATTCCAAAAATATGTAAATCCCCAAAATATTATACATTGTCAAAATTGGCAAGCGAATATATCACTTAAAAAATTGACATTCTTCATGCTGTCAAAGTTTGAATCCACATAGACATAGTAATGCCAAATACTCATCCAACTACTATTCAAATGTATTATCCATTCAATCTTACATTTACATTGACTTTTAATTGTCAATAATTATTGTCCAAATCTTTCCTGAAGTATACAAATAGGCTCAAACCATAAATAATCTTAAAATTCAAATTTGCCAGTGCAGCGTTGCTATGCAACGCAACGAACGTCTATAAGCCATGAGCATTGCCATGAGGAGTAAACGGGGCGTGCTGTTTCGCGCGAAAATTATTTGATTTGAAATAATATAGTAATATAGTTTCCTAAATTTTAAAATCTTTTTAATGTAAATCACATTATACACATCTTTAAAATCCCTACTTTGTAAAACAAATTAGGAATCCAATCTGCGCATCCAATCTGCTCATAAGAAATGTGGACCACATTGTCCAAATTTTGCGTTTTTAAAAACTTTTTTGAGTTGAAACCCTCGTTTATATTCCATTAGGAACATAGCAAACCCAAAAAGTGTCAGATATTCAGCTAGTTTAATCAAATTTTACAAATATAGCACCTCAAAGTGTAAACAAAGCGTTTGTTTACATTAGCGACTGTAACCTACCTTTAAAGGAAAATAAGGAAAGAAAACTCTCAAATAGAAAAGCTGTAAAAAAGTACAAAGCTAAGATGAGTGCGACATCTGCCGAGTTTAAAAGGAAAGAAAGACAACGAGTTCAAGCATGCAGAAAAAAAAGAGTGAATAGTATGTCGGCTGAGGAAAAGTTAGAGTTCAAAAGAAAGACTGCCGAGAGAAAAAGAAAATGGCGACAGGAAAAGCCACAAAACCGTAGTACAGTCACACCCGCAAGTAGTCCAGCCACTTCAACCAGTAATTCCACACCAATTTCAACGAGTCCCCCAGAGCTCCTCAGAGCTTCGGCAAGGCAATTAGCAAATCACTAAGATCTCTGCCAGCATCTCCAAACAAAAGAAGATTCGTTGTAGTTGGGTTTGGCAAAACGTGTTGGGCTTGCGTTAGACGAAGAGATGTTCACAACTGTATGAAGGCCTGATTCCACGCCAGCGAAATTCTTTGCGACAACCTGTTTATGCGGAATGCAGATGGTTGCACATGAGTAATTCCATTGAATTCACTCTATATATGCGCAAAAAAATTTCGCTTCACTAGTGAGTAGCAATCAGTTCTACTCACTGCGAAAACGAAAAAAGTGAGAGAATTGAAAAGAATCAGTCATGCCCAACCATCCGTATTTCGCATAAACAGCTTCTCGCGAAGAATTTCGCTGGCGTGGATCAGGCCTTGACAAGGCGGAAGACCAGCTGTTTCCGATAATGTTGCAGCTTCAGTCACTCAATTTTACTATCGCCCTGACATATCATATACCATGCCTAGAATGAAGGATGAAATGACAGTTGCGAGCAAGGAAAGAAAAAGAAACTGAGGAAATACTACTTGGTCATGTTCCTAAAAGAGGCGTATCAGGTGTAGCTATGTCGAATCTTTGGCTGGTGATGTGCATCATGTGATGTTTAGTAAATTCTGCAAACAGAGACTAAAAAATGTACTCCTTGTGAAGACTCCAGCCGATCAATGTAATTGCAAAATACACGAGAATCTCTTTTTAAAGCTGAAATCTCTACACCATGTCATTAAGATCATTTTACAGCTTCACGTGTACAAATCGGAATTTCAATGGCACATTGTGTGCAAGTCAATAAGCGTGAAGGGATATTCAATAGCAACAATTGACGCAAATATGCATAAAAATTAAAAGCCATTAATCAAAGATGGAAATTCAATAAGAATACAAAGAACATTCAAAAACACAAAAGAAGTTCTTGTTTGAATACAAGAAACGCTCAATTAGAGAAAAATGTATTTTCAATGAAGTTGTCATGTGAACACCAACATGCTCAAAGAAAAGAAAAGAAAAGGGCTATTGAAAAATATTCTTTATTCCGGCAAAGATTTGGTTTTGCTGAATTGTTTTATAAAAGTTTTTGAGTAACGTGCAATGCTACAAAGGTGTCTAAACGAAATGAAATATTACAGTGTACCACTGTAGAAAGCAAGCAAGGATTGGGACAGTATGGGTGGCAAGCACAGCAGGGTTATGGCAACCCACATACAACTCAGACTGATAAAACTTGATAATACACGTTGCATTTGTTTTTTGGGGCGTTAATATGATTGCGTGGCTATAAAGTAAACCTAGGTTTTATTGAACATACATTTTTCTCTAATTGAGCGTTTCTTGTATTCAAACAAGAACTTCTTTTGTGTTTTTGAATGTTCTTTGTATCCTTATTGAATTTCCATCTTGATTAATGGCTTTCAATTTCTATGCATGTACTTGCGTCAATTGTTGCTATTTAATATCGCTTCACGCTTATTGACTTGCACACAGTATGTCATTGAAATTCAGATTTGTGCTCGTGAAGCTGTAAAATGATCTTAATGACATTCTTTTCTCGCTTAATGAGGGGCAAATGGTGTAAAATTGCCTTATGCAACCTTCTGGAACAATGTTCTATCCGGTACCGCATTGAATTCCCTTTGTTGGCAAGCAGAATGCCAGGAATGCGAAATTGATGAAGCTAATTAAGATGTCAATTGATCCAGGAACAACGATTCAATTGCGGCAATGGGTCACCTGTATCAAGGAAGTGGAAAAAAGAAATGGAACTGACTCGGAGACAGCAACAGATGTGGATGACAATACAATACCTTTGGTATCACAAAACAAGACGTATAAAAAGTTGCAGTGTCAGTTGAAGGAAGGATGTACAGGAGAAGTACTACAACAACTCATTAACGAGTGGAACGTCATCTTAACCCACATCAACACAAAGAGAATCCAAGCGCAAGAATTCTAAAAGGGATAAAAAGAGTGAAAATACCAGAGTCCTCCAAATTAACTTTGCAATGAACTACTCTTGCGAGTACCAGACTGAGAGATACAAGAGAGGTTCAGATTTGGCTTCCAATACCTCAACTGCTGCCTTAATCTCTCGCTCAACCAATCAGATGTGTCGGACCTACCATATAAACCAATCAAATTGTTTAAAAATCTGGAAAAGGTATCGGTAGTGGTAGAGGAAGTCAAATCTGAACCTCTCTACAGTCAGCGTTATGGAGACTGAAGTACAGTCAGCTTTATGTACTGCAGCTGCTATAACCAAGGATTTGTGCCAAAGTTTTCTTATTTGTTCTGACACCAAGGATAAAGATAAAGATACCGTTGCTGCATTCCTCTTTGCCTTGTACGAAAACCATCTATTCCCGAGCAACCAAGTTGATGTGAAGAGATCATCTGGAGTGATGGCCCCACTTCGGAATTCAAGAATAAATTCACGATCAAGCTCCTTCACCAATTATCGTCCAAGTTCGAGAAAAAGTTTTCATGGAAGTTCTCCGCTACATCGCAGGGTAAAGGATTCGTTGATGGCATTGGTGGTGGGGCAAAATCGTTGGTTTGACAAAAGGTAATGAGTCAATCTTCAGAACCCACAATTGTGCAATCTGCGAAAGATTTTTGCCAAAATGCAAGAATCTTAATGCCGAAAACAACGGTGCTATACATTTCTGAGAGTGAGATTCAACGCGAAAAAGAAGCAAGAAAATTGTGGAAAGAAAATCTTCCAGCAGTACCTGGCATCACGAAAATGCACGTGGCGAGTCATGATCCCAAGACGTCAAGTCTTCAGTTGCGTAAGAATGCATTGAGTGCTGAAACCGTTGATGTAAGCTTTCCAATGCAAGCGGATTAAGTACCTGTAAGAGATGAAGAAGAAACAAACATCAATGATGGCAATTGAGTGTTGGTACGTCATGCAAAAGTCAGGAAGTTTTTATAAATGGCCTCGCACCAAAGATAACATCTTCTATCGACACGAAAATATCGTCCAGAAACTTTCAGCTCCTGTTGTAGCTGGAAATCGAGGACAATTTACCTTTAAAGAACTGACGGTAGCTCACCTTAAGTAAGTTTCTGGTCAAATGTAGCAATTACTAGTTATGAGCTGCTAAACTGATCACTGCTTGTAAAATAGTCTTTATTTGAAGTTTATTTCTTCAAATTTCATGCATGTCTTGAAATTTGAATAATGATTTCAATTATTTTCAGTCCATAAATTTATATTTTACGTCCCGACTAGTTTTATCTTTGCAAAGGTATATGTCGTATATTGGCGAGCTGTACATAGAGTTATTAATGTAATGTTAATTTGTTAATCTAGTGTCTGTTCAAAGCAACATGAAATGAATGATCAATTGATCTAAATGTATTACAATGTTCTTCAAGACCCATATTTGATTTAATGATTTAATAATAATTTCCCTTACACAAAACAAGTACAATACTACATAATTACAAAACGTGTAACAAACAAAAGACGAAGGGAGGATAGCAATAGGAGGAAACTAAATTCCTATATAACACTGCTCTCCAAGTCAACACTGCTCTCCATTTAACAAATGTACATCATTTTTTCGTATGCCTATACTGTTAAAGATCACAGATAACTTCATAGCGTGAGAAGAACAAAAAAGTGTGGCATGAGACGAAGTTGAGTGTCTTGACTTTTTGTTTTTCACATGCATCAGACTGTTTAAAAAGCTAAACTATGGGGAAAAAATGTGACCCAAAGCCTTCTATGACGAATATTTTATTAAATGTTCACATTGAAATGAAACACATTGAAAAAAAGAGATAAAAGAGTGATATGACAAGTATGTCTATCTTGCAACCAATTTTTTAATGTTAGTTAATCATTTCCAAATTTTTATTTAATGACCACAAACCAGTTATTTGAAACTTTTTTATCCATTGTAAAAATGCTCATGAAAAAAATATAATTGCATACATGGGGATGACAATTGCATGGTTAAAAATAATATACTTAAGAGGAGGCTTTTGATTTTTAAAAAATAACAGACTGTGCATGCAGTTGATACCTCTATAAAGCGCTGTTCGAGCTCGATGTGAGAAGTGGTTACTCTGAGATCATGGGTTCGATTCCCGGTAAGAACGTTTTGAACCCAGTCCTCATGTGTAAAGAGTATAAGCATAAACATGTCAACGCTCTGCTGAAAGTCGTGGGTTTCCTCCCAGAGAAAAAGTTGACAGCGGGCAGGAGTTACGTAATATGGGCCTACAGAAATTGACTCACGCTGTTATGCTGGTCCTGCCCTTGTGGCTCTTCTTATTAACTGTCAGGCATACAGATGTCTGTAATTTTATAGCACTATTCAATCTAAGAATAATCAGCCCAAGTGTGTCGGTCTGTATGGAGGGTCTGGTTTTATCTGAAAAAATTGTAAAATGAAGTTTTATTTATTTCTAAATGTGCTAGTAGTGTAGTCACAAATGAAAAAGATTTGTGACCATTGTAATTCCGATTCCATTTAAACTTTTATTTTATGTTTATGAATGTTGTTTTCATTGATGCAGTGTAGCAATCTAAAGAAATTGTTGAAAGGAATTATGGATTATTACACTGAGGTAATTTTAATTTGTTAAAAAATGTATTTATGTATAATATTTTTATGTATAATAGAAAATATGAGTTTATTGTCAGTAACAAAATGCAAGTCATTAATTAACCGTTGCAAAAGATAAATAAAGAGTTGTGTGAAGTTGTCTGTGCCAATACCAGTCCAACAAGAAGATGTCTGGTCTGAAGGTACTATACAATAAAACAATGTTTGTTCTTTGGCTTTCATGATAGGTATTGCATGTCAAATATTGCATGTTTAATTATGACAAGTTCACAGCTTTAGCAAGAATAAAACTTTTGTTAGTAATCAATTACACTAAACACCTTCGAACTCAAACAGAAATAGGATTTACCTTGGATAGTACAATTCAGTTAAACTTATAGTTTTTCAACTTCAGGTTCTGAACATGGATATTGTTGGTTTTACACTGCCTGATGTTTCTTGTATTGGTATGTAATTTGTAAATCTTCTTTCAAAACGGTACCATTGCATAAAAATATAATTCTATATATTTTTATAATTACAGCTGAGAAGCACGACAAAGCAGAGTTAGGAAGATTGTTACAACTTATCCTGGGATGTGCTGTGAATTGTGATGAAAAACAAGGTATAGATTGATTACTCACCACCTGACATAACTTGTGACATTTTATTCCATTCTTCTGCTTCGTAAAATAGTTTCGCTATAATGCCTTGTTTTCCTATCTTCGGAAAATGATCATTTTCTGCATACAAGAGATGCAATTAACAGTCTTTAAAAATGATTATTTTTGTCGCATGCATGATTTCAGTAAAGAAAAACCAGGGCTTAAATACGAAAACAATGCTGAAAGTGGAGAAAAACGGCTTTTGCGCGTAATCTATTACTTGAATATAAATATTATTCTGATGTACCACGGGTTATATCAGTATACCTCGAATAAATAATTAGGTGAAACATGTGAGAAAGTCCTGACGAATTTCGATTTAAATTGCGAAAAGTCTAAAGTCCTACTAGAAAACCTTCTCAAAAATAAATTATGGGTAAAGACCTCGGACGCTTCGCGCCCTCACTCGTGGTCTTTATGTGGCATAAATCCCTCCTTCTCGGTATTTAACCTATACTTATCTTATTACCCTTCATAGCTTGCACTCAGCGTCAGTATCATACAACTCATGCATGCATGCAGGTTGTAATGTGCCCCTCTCGTGCCTCAGTGCCGTGATAAGGGATAGCGTCGGCTGCCCTAGAAAGTTGTAAAATGCAATGACACCAGAGATATTGAACTGGCAGGAGATGAAAAGTGTCTTCAACGTGAAAGTGCTCGGGTCGTTAGTAAGAAAAGTGAATAGGACCATCCACCGCGGTCAGTTGTTCAAAGCTGTGTTAGCGCTATTCCTAGGTTAAATTTTAACCCACTGTTTTAGTTTTTGTTTTTCTGCATGTCTGTTTCTTTCAAAACTTCAGAAACTAAAACTACAACTAAGCCAGATATGATTTTTGAAGAAACATTTCCATTTTTATAAGCAAGCTGCTGGGAAATTTCCTTTGAATTTTATGCTAACCTAGGGTTAAGCTAACCGGCTTTTGAACAATAGTGATTTTCTCTCAACTTTGTAAATAATTGAATTTAGTAAACCGACATGTACAACTACAGTAAAATGGAAACCGTTTTTTGGCTTATGTAAACTTAATATTTTCAACTAGAATATATACAAAACATCATGCAGATGGAGGAATCAGTTCAACACGTTGTGATGAATGCAATCCAAGAGGTAAAGTCTTTTATCATGTGACTTGCTTTTAAAGTTAAAGAAAATTGATGTAACCACATTTCTTGTGAATTAGTTGATGGCCTGTAAAGATGTGTCAAGTCCAGTTGATAACGATACATTTAAGGATCTTGAAGTCCAGGTTTGTTTTATGTCTTGGTGTTATATATTGCATGTATGACATATTGCATGTACAGTATATAGTTTCAAGCTCAAAACTAGTGCAGCCCTAAGAAAATTGTTCAAACAAACATATGCTATTTTAATACAGATGTACATAAGAATGTACGACATTTTCTGGTGCATATACAATTGTACGTTAATAATATGTAAGAAAAGACTCTGTAAACACGTTTGAGATACTACTATATTGAAAACGTTTTGGACAGTGCATAACTAGCGCTAAAATTGGGAGGGGGAAGGAAAAGAATATTCTATTGTTTGTGTTCTGTCGTACTGATTTTGAAATCGATTGTTTATAATCTGTGCCTCCCCCCTGTCCAACTATCGACAATGTCAGTTACGCCAACGGTTTTGTATACAATCCTTTTAGGAAAACAATACTACATGTAGGAAGCAGAGACGTTACGTAGTACTGTGATTGTTCTGTAGTAGTTCTGATTACGTTTTCTGATAGCATAAATCAACACTTGACCAATTGAGTTCAGTTTTGGCTCAAAAAGAAGAAATATCGCAAAGATGTCACGAATTAGATGAACAGGTATGTACAAAGAAAAACATTTATGTTTTGAATGTTTTTACGTATTATTATTATTATTATTATTATTATTATTATTATTATTATTATTATTATTATTATTATTATTATTATTATTATTATTATTATTATTATTATTATTATTATTATTATTATTATTATTATTATTATTATTATTATTATTATTATTATTATTATTATTATTATTATTATTATTATTATTATTATTATTATTATTAGTATTATCAATATCATTAGTATTATTTAATAAATATGAATATTATTATTATTATTATTACTTTCTTTGTCAAATAATAATCAACTGACAATCAAGTTTAACGTCGTTAACACGAACGGATTTTGCTATCATGTAGTTGTCGTTGTTGAGAGAGCATCATTCTACACTTGAAACTGAAAATCAAATCCTAAGAAGGCAGTTAAATAAAAGAAGTGATGATAACAGCCAATCTGGGTTTGTACAATAGAAATTCAAAATCATTCTTCTATGTTGAAATTTAGTTCCACATATACAATGTTGCACTGTATGGACCTATATGAGTGAAAGTATAATAGAAATCACTTTTGGGCCGTCGAACTGTATACCGTACTACAGTACAGACGTGTATGCACTTGCATATGGTCGCTACACAGCATGTCATACAGCTCTATATTGAAATATTCTTTTGTTATTAACAAAAATATGAGATCATCATTGACCGCGCGAAGTGAACGTGAATTTTCACTCTTTGCATTGTTTGAATGTCTTGGTAATAAAACCTTAATTAAAGTATTTTGCAAATAGTGATGAGTTAAAAATGTCTGCAATAGATATTAATCTAATCTTGGGTATCTGAAGCGCATGTTGTTCGAGAAATCTCAGTAGACAACTACTGTAATTTTATTGCAGAGATCCTGATGAACGTTTTAATCAACTTCAACAACAACTCGAGCTACTCAAAGAGCAGAACTTCTCACTCGAATCTAGTATGTACATAATGTCTTTTTGTTGTTGTTATTTTTGTTGTTGTTATTTTTGTTGTTGTTATTTTTGTTGTTGTTATTTTTGTTGTTGTTATTTTTGTTGTTGTTATTTTTGTTTTTGCTGTTGCTATTCGTAAAAAAATAATGCTTGTATTTACAGGTCGAGATGAATTTCGAATAAAATGCAGCACGTACGAAAAGGAAAACTTAGATTTGAGTGAACGAGTGAGTGAAGTTGCTTTTTTAGTGATTTTATCATCAAAAGCAATGTATTTTTTTTCGAAAAACATAGTGAAAAAGATTTTTGTGGCAGAAAACTGTTTTGCCAAGGAGTCGAAGACTCTCTAAAACTGTCTAAGTCCTAATCAGAGTAGTAATTCCACTTTTTTCTATTAAAGAATCTCAGGTATATTTGTTGCTGCTATGTTCTGCATATTGTAGATAGAACAACTTCAGAGTTTGGCAGAAGAATCGCAACAGTTACGAGACGAAATGGATGTACTGCGTCACACCCAAGAAAAAGTCGTAAGTGTCAGTGATGTAACTATAAAGAAAATTAAAGTCAAGTTATCGAGATGTTTTTCACTGGTATCAATCTATTGCTATACGTATTCACCATTGGATTTGTTAATCCTACAATACTTCTGTAAACCTATGTGAGCAAGCAGTGGGCCTAAATTCGACTAATCGAATTCGATTTGTGCCGTTAGTGATGCAGACACTAGTGTGTGCACAAATAGACTGGATTTAGCTAGGACGCCAGTCGAGAATTGTATGAAAGGCCTCCTCCGTGGTAACATGTATTCGACTTCTGGACATATATTAGAATAGTCCAAATATTTGATTTTTTCAGGCTAAATATGAGTCCACCATAGACTCGTACAAGAAGAAGTTGTGTAAGAGTACAGTTCTACTGTATACTAGTTTAATTTACTCTATTATTTTTGTAACTTAATATTTAGACTCAGTCATTGATTATCGTACATTGACTGTTGTGATTATTTGATTGGTGTTCTTTCTTATACGTTTGTTCAGAGGAATTGACAGAAATGAGAAAACAAATGAAAACTATGGAAGAGAAAAATGCGTCGTACATGCAACAAACTATTGATCTACAAGAAGTATGTCTATTTTTACTACTCTATGTATTTTCTAAGTGTGTTGTTGTGATTGCACTTCTTTTTAACCATTAGGATGCAAAACGCACTAGCTGATCTGACCGTGAGTAGAAGGCCTGGAACTAGCTACCAAATAGAAATCCATTTTGCTGTTGTTAATCACTTATATCTTTTGTTTTCCTTTGTGAAACTTAGTCTTTAATAAAGAAAATTATACGTCTGCCAGAAATTTAGTAACAAAGTAAATTATATTTCATAAGAAATTTGATAATTTGAATCGAAAAATGGATTTCTATTTGATAACTAGTGCCAGTACTTTTCCGTGTTTTCAGATCAACTGGAGTAAATGACTGCTACCGTTTGAGATATATTTCCCGATTTCACTGTAGACTATAAAATATTTCCTTTAATGACAGGTGAAGATGTTTATATCTCTCTGAGAGGATATTTCTAATTCTATCAAATTTTCCAAATTTTTTATTGCTTTTCTTCTACTTCCCTTAATTCGTAACAAACCATCACTATTTATTAGGATTTAAGGAAAGCAAATGCTCTAAAGACACAACTCGAAAATTACAAAAAGCAGGTATTTTGTTTTATTTTTGTTATGTGTCATAGTAAGATCAAATTCCCAATATGTATATGCGCATGTGCATAAGCGTTTTATATGCTCGGAAAAACTATCCAAGTCCTGGACCCTCAACGTGACAGACAATACATGTAAGCTGGAAAACAATTCATGTACGTACTTTGTCTGTAAATAGACTGGAAATCACAAAGTACAAACTATTTACATACTGTGGAAAAAAGAAAATTTTTCCAGTGTTAGTGTTTCGTCAATGTTAGAATGACATGTTCACCACATACTGCTGTGTCTATGTGTCTATTTTGAATGTCATACGTATGAAAGTATTAGGTAGATATTTAGTGCGAATATAAATTCACGGGCAAAATATCCGAGTTCCTAACAGGAATATCCCAACTCGTAACCTTCTGATAGTCTGTGAGATCAAAGAGCCTGGGTACGAGATTATTGATAAGTTCATTTTACTTTTTCATTTTTTTTTGTTAGAAGAATGGATGTGGTATAAAGCAAAGCTGCTGTATAATAATTTTTCATGATCTATTTTTAGGTTCATCAGTTACAAAACTCAGTGTCCGAAAATGAGAGGCGGGCAGATAAGGTAACCATTCCTATAAACATTTGTTTCGACTTCATTTGATGAGGAAACTTACTGTAGTTGTTGACAGGTACATGCATTTACCATGTTTTGTTTCTAGGCTGATTTTGAGTGCAAGCGAGTGAAAGATAAATTAGTTCAGTTACAGGGGGAAAACGAGGTACGTAAAACAAAGTCAAACATATACTCGTAATATACAGGGTGTCCCCCAAGAAAGCGGAGTTCTGCATTCAAGTTTAAAATTTTGAAAAGAATATTAAGCAATGAAACTAGTGTTTATTCTCGTTTAAAAGTGTATTCATTCAGCTTTCGTTGGATATGTTGTCTATGAAATTTGAGCAAATGAGTCACAGTTATGGTACATTAATCGATTGCGATTGGAAGTTTTTAAAATTGAGATAGCGCTTTAATTACATCACATGTTCACAATCTGTATTCAAAGTGGCTATCTGGATTTCATATCTAG
Organism: Muricea muricata; assembly: GCA_963855995.1. Lineage (NCBI taxonomy): Eukaryota > Metazoa > Cnidaria > Anthozoa > Malacalcyonacea > Plexauridae > Muricea > Muricea muricata. The sequence continues at coordinate 8,108,897 of OY979717.1, forward strand.
AAGCTGAACATTCATCTTATTTTTTACTGCACGCTGCCCCAAACACATATTGTAATAAATATGTGTTTGGGGCAGCGTGCAGTAAATTTTGCCTTAAGACAGCTCAAAAGAAAGTACTAATCACTTTCTCATGCATTAAGTCATAAAATGTGGTGAATCATTTAATTTCAATCAGATCAATTTAATTTCGATCACGGGAATCTCAATCAGAAAAAAAACATTCATATTCTTCACCTAACTTGTATGCATGACTGGAATCCAAACAAATTAAAACATTGCACAACAAAATAATCAGATATTTATGTATTTTCAACACAATATATCATTCCCAAGCCATTTCTTACAATTCAAATTATACTGTATATCCTCGTTAATCATGGTATTACAAAGTAATACCATGATATGTCAGGAAATTAGTGATTAAATGTCCCTCACCCTCGGGAGGTTTGTGGAATTCCACAAACCTCCCTCGGCTTTCGGGGACATTTAATCATTAATTTCCCTCATAACATGGTATTACTTATAATAAAATAATATTCAACAAGGAGAATTACTTTTCCTGTGGGACATTATGTGAACATTACTCCGTCTCAAACTACCCATGTGGCACGAAATTATGTGCTTTTTTGGAGCATCTCAAATTGACCACTTGGGCTAAAATTGTTCCTGTGGTCTTATTACTTGCTGCAAGTAGACAAGGAATACCTTGTTGGAGAAGCAAATGAACAAGCCATAAAACTAAAAAATAGTCGCTTTATATGATCAAGTTTTCATTCAGCAATCAATCTTAGAAGTTCGACTCCGTTTTTGTTTTTGGGACACCCTGCAGTATATCTAGTAGACTGTTCTGACACGTCTTTGTGGCGGAATGTGGACTTAGTGTGATGGTGAACAACAGGATTGCTGCAACTCATGACATTATGACAGTATATATTATTTTCCGCATTATAAAGTTTTAGTATAATCACATAAGTGAAAAAAGAAATTCTCTACTCTGATTGGTTACCCTAGAGGTCATTATGGCACAATGATCACCTGAGCAGTTTTTTTTTTCAGAATGGCCACCAGTCGTTTTGTCAATGTAGATACCAGCATTAATGGAGATTGGGAAAACGAAAAAGTGTGTCAAATGTTTTTATATCTTGTGATTTTAGCGTTTGAAACAAGAAAGAAATGCGCTTCGAGAGAAAAATGAAGAACTGACACTAAGCGAAGTATCAAGAACAACTGGAGGCAAAACAACAATGGCTGACAGTTCAGACAGTAACGGATTGTTTATGGCTGATTTACCGCCTGAAGCAAGGTCAGTTCCCTATAAACGTCTTTTCATCACTTCATATATTGATAGTTTGCAATCGACGCCATCTTGGTTGACGTTTGAAACACGTGGCAACCACAAAGTACGTATTCATTATTTCTGATCCTATCGAGCCATACATCTTTAAAGTATCATTCATGATACGCTAAAACTAACGATGAAATAGCAAATTGACATAAGTACTTCGCTGTAAACAGCTGAAGTAATCTGCAGAGTCAACCAAGATGGCGCCCAGTGACACAAAATGACGTCATGTGCAAACCAAGAATAGCACTAAATTAGAGAGCCGGTGGGTTGGTGTGAAAAGCCACATACGTGTATTTGTGGTGTGTCCTTTACTAATTTCTGCTGAAATCAGTTGTTTTTATGGTCTGTGAACACGAATGTAGGAATGTGCATCCGCCGCCAATTACCCACGCTAGCTAGGACACTTTTGACACCTCTGTAGTACATTTTCACAACGTCTATTTCCAGATCTATTTATTGCATCAAAATTGTAGTTGTAATGTGCATTCTTCTATTTCGATGGTTGGTGCTAATCATTATATAAAATTGATATAAGATCAATAGAGTCATTAAGGTATGTATATTATCCTCATTCAGAGAACGGATTATCCTCCTGGAACATCAAAATAAGAAGCTTAAAGAACAATCAGCCGGTCAAGAATCAGAGGAGGTAATTTCTAGAAACAGCACATTAAATGCACAACAACGGTAGCTAACTCTGAGCAAAGATTTTGATCCAACGTTTCGTCTTTGTTTAGTCATGATCAGATTACTCAAAAAATCAGATGACTAAATAAAGTCGAAACGTTGAATCAAAATGTCAGCTTTACTCGGAGTTACCTTTTTTTACAACACATAAAACATAATATATTATGTTGTTACTTTTATACTTTTTTAATGTTGTATCATTTGATGAACCTCCCACATTTTTTAGACTCAGTTACTAAAGAGCTTGTTAGAAGATGCGAATGCTACCAAAGAGCAACTGAAAAAAGAAACAAGGTACACGAGTGATAAAAATACTACAATATATATAATCATGTACAGTAACCTCGTACCCAGGCTCGGGGAAAGTGATGTACCTTTCAAGCAAAAGTATCCAATGAATGTTTTTTAGACTCGTAAATAATCCTTTGTGCACGGACAGGGTATGATACTCTAAAAAATCAGATTACTTTTATTGCCATGACATGGACAAAATATGAATATACTAGATTAATTTCTTAGACTAGGCCTTTTAGTACAGAACAAAAAAATGAATAATATAGCTACCACAAAAGGCAATGGATTTAAAGAACAGATTTAAAGAACACATCTGCTATCAAAGCCCCTACTTTCGAAATCACCCGATCAATTGCCTGAGCTTTCCCCACCTTGTGGGCGTGACATTCAGATAACCCCCTCCTCGAGCTTTCTCATTCGATTCCAACTCCCGACTTTAAGTAACACATCTGCTATCAAAGCCCCTATTATTGCCCCCTCCCTCGTGCCAAACATAGTGATAAGTACGCAAGGTAAGTAACAAAGTTTTTTTATTAGGGAATTAAATCAACGTAATATGGAATTAGAAAGCGAACTTGAAGAAATGAGAAATCAACAAAGTAGTTTACGAGAAGAGAAAGAAAATGAACTGCAGCAGAAATATATGGATCATTTGTAAGTTACAGGTTATAGGTTCTATTTGTTGCATCATGTTGTATATGTTCAAACTAAACTCTCGCTTTTCTTGCATCTACATGGCAACTTACTTGCATGTGGTAAGAGAGTGAATCAACGATGAAAACGATCCATCAAAGCTTGTCAGTTTTCTTAAGGAATTTTGACAGGATTGGTTTGAATTTGCGTACAACTTATCATCTTTGTAACACCCTGAACGGCTTATCATCTTATACGCCATGCATGTCTCGTTTCTTCTAATACAAGTAGCTCAGTTTTGGCGATTTTACTGCACGAACTCGTTATATTCTTTACAAATATTTTGTTACTTCTTATATTGTTTGCGGTTATAATGTTATTATGTGTTCTTGTTAATTAAAATTATTAGTTGGATGCAAATCTTAGCAATTTTTCATGAATTTCACAAACCCATCATTCAGTGACAATCCTGTTGGGTGTAAGTCGTATCCTTCTTACTTCAGGCAAAAACTGAAAGATGCGAATGATGAACTTCAAAAGAAGAAAACATACATGGAATCACTCGAACCTCGAACTAACGCGACAGGTTGGGTTCACTCATAGATTCATCCTTAAAATTGTCTGTTTCTATGACATCTTTCAGTCTTCTATATTTTCGAATTTAGCGGAAAAAGTAAACGAGTTACAAGACTTATTGAGTAAGAAGGATCAAGAAATGAAAGCAATGGAAGCCAAATATAAGAAATATTTAGAGAAAGCAAAAAGTGTAAGTTACAGTCTTCATATGGCTTTATCCGGCGCTTTAATTTTTTTTGTCAGAATTTCGTACTTAATTGTATGCGTTTTCTTATTTAGGTCATCAAAACTCTGGATCCCAAACAAAACGGACCTGGAAATGCACCAGAGGTACCTGTATATATAGTCAGTTGTGGATTTAGCTACAGGGATGTTAGTCACAGGGGAGAAGTTCAAAAATCAAGTTTATCCCGTTAAGGATTTCAAAAAGTTAAAAGTATACCGGTAGTTCAAAGCCATTTTTTACTATCATACCGGGGGTTGCCAAAAAAAGAGCCCCCTTCAAAAATGGCTTACTTGGTTTATAATGACTGTGAATAAGGAGAATGTTAACAAAAGTTGTAAGTACAAACAATAATTGCAATTCTTACTCAAATGTGTGAAAAATAGGTGCATTTCGTTAGTTTTTAAAATATATACAAAATGGCGGTTTTAAATCGGAAACTTGCTAATGCAGTTGAATTATTTCTTCAGCACGTGTCTTCTCTGCATTAATTGTTCATAAACGACAAGGTGGGATGTGTCGATAAATGTATGCAAATTATTACTTTCATGTGGAAATTTTTTTGTAGCTTTTTTCACGACCATGAGTTAGATTTTTACTTCAAAAACCCTAATCCAGAAATCAAAAACCAAATGTTGATGATTGCTTGTTTCAAGACCCAAATTTTTTATTGAAACAGCATTTGGATTACTTTATGTCTACGTCAGGTACTGATACATCGCACGATAGGTCAACCAACTGACTAAAACGTAAAGTAAGTGTGGCCTTGGAGTTAACTCTGCCGATAATAGAACAGCACCTGCCTAAATGAATCGCATTCTACTTGCGCATTCTTTTAAAGACACCATTGTGCACATGAAATAATTACATTACCTATTACGCTACAATGTTTTTTCACGTTTCGACCCACATTACTGAGTAATTTTTAAATATTTAAACATATTTTTTGGCAAAGACTTTAATCATATTGCTGGATTTTAGGTTCAAAATGGCCATCTTTAATTTGGTTGAAAACTCATTAAATGGATCTGTTAATAAATATTTAAGTAAGAATTGCAATTAGTGCTTGTTCTTACACACAGGTACCTATGAAGTACAAAAACACAACTTTTGTTAACATTCTCCTTATTTATAGTCATTATAAACCAGGTAAGGCATTTTTGAAAAAGGGCTCCTTTTTTTTTGGCAACCCCCTGTACATGTATTAAATTGTATCAACCAACGCACATACCTTATGCATGCATATTCCTCAACAGTGCTGTATGGCTTTGTCGGTTTCAGTTTCGGGAAATGGTGCAGGAAAACCCTCGATACCAAAAGAGTTGAAATAATATTTTATTATATTTTCAACAATATTTTTATTGTAGATTGATACTTTAAAAAACCAACTTCAAGAAAAAGAGAAATTTATCGAACATTTAGAGGTAATTATTAAATCGACACATCAGCTAAACATGCAACTACTTGATATATTAGTTACAGGTAGATTGATCTTACTGACATGTTTGACTGGACTCGTTTGCTATATGAAGTCACGTATTTGTTGCAGCGCGATCATCAAAAGATGAAAGAAACTCGCGAACGAGAAGAAAAATTAATGGTAACAGCTTGGTATGAAATGGTATGTTTATAAAGTTATTGTCGCTTCTTGCAAATTCATCACGAAGTTTTAACAAATGTTACTTTTTCGTGGAAAATAATGGTATGTATCATTCTCTTTGTATGCACTCTTAATTCTGATTGGTCAATTTACCTGAAAATAACTGTGTACAAATAACGCCCTGAGCATGCGCATTTGTTAAAAACATTGCTAAGCTACGTGTAACACTCTGAGCATGCGCATGGCTTTCAATTTGGCAAACAATGGCTGCTATTGGCTGCTCGCTTTGCGGCACATTCAAAAGGTTTGTGTGAAAAGCTTGTTGTCCTTAGTTATAAAGTCTTACAAGAAACCTTGTAAGAGAATGATAAAACAATTATTGGACTCGGCTCTCGCAAAATATCGTGATTTGTCGGTGGCTCGTAGATCAATTATTTGTCTCTGCCTCTGCATCGGCAAATAAGTGATTTCCTCGCCACCGAAAAATACGATATTTTGCTCAACCTCGTCCAATAATTGATAAATACATCTCATTATGTAGTGTTATCTGTCTGTGAAACATTAGCATGGATGTTTTCCTTATTACATTTTCAGTGATATCCGATATAATTTTTATGCACCATATTCGTAAAAGGCCACTTGTTCTGTAGATAATCACATTGTAGGAAATACAAAAATATCACTGGGCATGCACAAATAAAAAATAATTTGCTATATTTTTCAGGCGATGCAACTTCACAAGAAAGCTGCAGAAGAGAGGTTATCTGCCAACACAGGAACATCTTTCTTAGCAAGACAACGTCAAGCAGCCGGAAGAAGATCTTTATCATCAAGTACAAAACAAGCACACACCACTTCTCCTAGATAATGTACGTAATATTTGTGCTGCCTTGGGGTTTGTCATGAGTGTTGCTTGAAAAATTCAGTTGTAGTTTTGTTCAACATAGTTGGGTACTGAAAATGCCATTTGATAGAAACAATACTTATGAATTTAATGTGCATATGTGGTATTTCTCGTGTCGAAATTCAATATTCCGAAAAATCGTCGTAGATATAGTTTGTTTGCGAAGGCTTAGGCTAAGTTCATTTTCTCGAGGTCTAATCTCGAGCACATTTCTACGCTTCAGTGTTTCCTTTTTGGTCTTGCAAAAACATTTGTGTCCTACAGTGCAGGCGGCTGCGGTGCAGACGCTGTCAGGTTTCAGTGATGGAACCATACATCGTACCTATTTATCGTCATAATAATTTTGTAATTGTTTTGCTAAGTGGGTAGACGTCTTGCGTGTATCCTCATACCAGTGCATGGTATGTGTATCACAACATGCAAGATTAATTTCACCTGAGTACATTTTTAGTGCACTATTTAATTAGTATGCATTAGTAAATATACATTTATTTCAACAAACATAATTAATTCAACAATAGAAACATAACACGTTTCACCCGAATGGAGTGAGTATAGTAGATCATTCGTTGTTTTTATAATTTTAGACAGTTGAATCTTATCCACGTTGTATGAATCATGCAGTACACTGGACTATATATAATATGTATGCATACAAGCGATTCTTGTGTGAAGTGCATCATCAAGACACTTGTAGCTGCTGCCACAACATTTAAATTGGTATTTTACACAGCGTCCACATCGAACATAAATATAAATATGTAGTTACGAAGCTGTCTTATAAACATAGATAATATAAATATATGTCGAACTTATTAATTTATATTTTTACTATAAGAAAGGATTAAGTAAAACCTTTATTAAAGGCTTTGTGGCTTGAGTTCAAATCGATTTGGTTTTATACGACTATAAGATATACGCAGGCAAGACATCTATGGCGGTTTTATCGAGTCAGCGTGCGCTATAGCTTGCTCGTTGACTGCATAGAGTATGGCCTTAAAGTGTTTATGAAACGAAAATTTTTTAATGCATTGTATGTGAAAGAACTTTAAAACTGTGATGCAATTTCTTTTATACTTTTTTGCTACGCAGTGCTTCGTTAATGAGATATTTTAGTTTGATTTTTTGTTTTGCCCAGTAAATTACGTGACACTTCGCATAATTGTTGTTGAGTACCAGTTATGAAAAAAATCTTGAATTATCAACCGATACGAACGTTGTATTCCAATAAAATTACTGGTTGCAACGTTTGATAATTCCAATAGTTACTGGAATTGCCATTTCATGCATATAAAATGAACCCTGACCCAAACCCCAACCCTGACCCTAACCCTAACAATCCCAATAATTTATTGGAGACAATAATTTTATTGGGATACAACGTTCGGATCGGGTGGAATTATTGACACGGTATATATAGGTTAAAGACAAACATAATCATACCATTTGTTTTTTAGAGCGTCTCTTTGTAAAAAAAACTTTTAGGTCCATTTTATCAGAACTCGAAATGCAAAATGTGAAATAATTAGTGGGGGAATCTCATCATGAAAACACGATAACACAAAACTATTACAGAACTTGTATTACAGTTCTTTCACAGTATAAAAGTTCTTTTACAACATGCAATAAAAAATTTGGTTTCATAACCACTTTAACAGAAGTCTTTCTCATGGCCGCCATCTTCCTGTACTGTATATAGCAAATAAATCGGATGTGTAGCATAACATGCGCTAAGCAAAAGTGTGGCCGCATTGCTGTATACAGGGGGAGTAAAAAACCCAATTCTTCTCAAATTAGCCGCATCGCGACTGTAATTTGACAGGAGTTACCTAAATACATCCCATGGGCATACATACGAGGCATGTAAAGTAAGTGCACTATTAATTGTATTGAGGTAACTTCTGTCAAATTACAGTCGCAAGTCGCAAATTACAGTCGAAAGGGCATCAGTTTTTTAACTTAATCTGTATACTTGAGTGAGACTTCTCAAGCTCGTGAATAATTAATGAGCATTTTGACTATTAAGATCATCTGATTCGAACACGGTAATACCTCAGAATAAAAATAAACAGAGGGGCTACTCCAGTCGGAACGTTTGGGTAGCCGCTCATGTTCATTATGCAGGTTCTGGCCAGTCAATTGCCTTTCCTGCTCATTAGAAACGCTGAACTGGCTGTTCCGCCATCACTCTGGCCAGTCAATTGCATGAAAATAGGGGGACATGTTGCACTGCTAAGTCAGTGGCCCTGCTGTTTATTTTCTATACTGTGGTAATACGCTGCATCAAACACTATAGTGTTTGCATCAAACATTGTTTCATTTTATATTTATGTTAATTTAACAAAACACAAGAAACGATTGTTTATTAGCACACAAGAATTGTTTATTAATTTCATTTGAGAAGCTATGAGAAGCAGATTGCAAAAGCGTGCAATTTTTCAGCTTTTTGCGAAACAAAGATTTTATACGTAGACATGGATCTGTTTCTACAGATCTAACTTATATTGACTGCAAAAAAATCTCGATTGTGCAAAGTACAATCCGTCGGGAATGATTTCCCAGACTCTCAAGTTTGGCAAATGGTTGCATTGTACACTGTTTTGGGTATAGATAATAGTATTCTTACTTATCAATGATCTCCGTTTCCTGCATTTGACATTATTTCTGCTTTGTCATCTTGACTTGATCTGTAATCTCAGAATTCTGTCGTAACAGTCAAAGTGACTGATGCAACAGTTTTGAAAATAGTACAACCCAGTGCACCCTGAACAACGCCATTAATATATTTCTGTATAAAGATATCTCTTTAATTGTACGGCTACAGTCTGAATTGGAATAAACCCCAGAAACAGCACACAAACGTAAAATATCATTGATATGCGTTTTTTGCGCGAAACACGTGCTAGTTCACATGACTTGCTGGCCTTCAGTTGCGTGCAAATTAAACCAGGTTTTATTTGTTCATGTCCGCAAAAGACGACAAAATTTACATTGGGACGAGAGTTTGTCTCACTTTTCGTCTTCTTTGTTCTCCCCTTCTTTGTTTTTCCAGGACTTCATATAGTACCTTTGAACGTGAGGTTCAACGCGATCCTTGAGTTTAGTGCCAATTCACTCACATATTTTGTGACACTGGAGAGAAATCGCATCTTCGGGCTTCTAGACGGCCACTCTATCAATTAAGCTACCCAAGAATACTTAAAATGGCAGCATTCGTACGTACAGACTTCGAGAGCATTTCGGAGTAGGCGAGTCAGCACAGGGGACTAAGAATAGAATGTCGTTTGTCGTGTTGTTATGACGTCAAACGACCGATGGCTCTTTAGTACCGAGGTCAGTTTGCCCCTATAGTAGCGTTAGGCGCCGTTCGTTAGTTTGCTTGGATTGATGAAGAGACAAGGAACAGTCATGCTATGACAGGATTGTTGACTATTTTAGAGGTACGTACTTTACAGTAACTATATAATTGCGAGATGTATACATTTTAAATTAAGGTAATGCGTTATAGTCTGAAGAAATGAATATCATGGATGTAACTAAACAGAGATACTCTCTTTTGTACTATATAAGCTAGCGCATACGTGAAGTTCTTAAAGGAAACAAATTCACATTTCTGTGAATAAATCTATTGTTTTTAAACAAAATGGTCATAAGAAACAGACGAATGGGTTATTTTTGATATCAAGCTGTTCGTGATGCAATACAACACAAATTTTTATTCAATTAAAAAACGATTTCAGGCTTTCTTTTCAAACTAAATTCTGTGTGTTAGTGAAGAACCAGTTCACCTTTATTTGTCACTGATCTCGCAAAATGGGATTAACTGTGAGCATTCCCCAAGAAAAGCAATATTTTTCAATGAAATGTGATCCGCCATCTTCCACGAAAACAACCGTTTTCTTCGAACCATGAGGAGGATTCCTGGTAAAACAGGAAGAGATCGCGAATGTTACATTCCTCACAAATCTGACAAATATCAATATTTCAGTCGCCTAGGTGCACATACGCAAGGGAAACGTGATTACATATGTCAATTTTTGTGATAGCTTAGGCCTACAGAAAATACTACACAGAGCCGGTTGATATAAAGTATGGCAATTCGATCGATAATTGCTATCATTTGTCGTTTGTAAGACAACGCGGTATGTTCTTTGAAGTTGCCAGTTCTCGGTTTGTTGCCGGTATGTATGAAAATATCAGACGTTACAGCTGACAGCTGATAGAGTGTGAAGTAAGGGTGCTCCTTGGGGAAAACCAACTATTCATTGTAGGTGCATTCATGCATAAGAGATGATATCACCAACTTCAGCTTGTCATTTTGTGTTAAGTACGCTGTGTATGAACGTAAAGTTTCATGATCACAAAGATCAGGACTTCAACTGTTGAGTTGTAGATATTTCAATAATTTTATATGTAATATTTAAAACACGCGCAGGAGTGCTTTATCAGAAATACAACGCGAGGCGAAGCCGAGCGTTGTATATCTGATAAAGCGCGAATTGCGAATGTTTTAAATGACTTCTAAATCGATTCATTTTATACCCATCTTGTCTGTTTGTATATAAAAGAATTTTCAATATAGATGTTGTATAAGCCGAGAAAATCGAAGTAAAAGATTTGTGAAAATGGACATGTGTTTTATCTCATATACAGGGTGAGTAAAAAAAAACTGATGCTCTTTCAAATTCAAATTAGCTGCGAATTTCATTGCGGTGTATTCCCATGGGTATACAGAGAACAGATCGTGATTTAGTACACAGTACGTAAACCAATTCTGACAATTCTTGCACGGTTAAAATTATGCATTTTAACTTCCACTGGGAATTAGATTTTGTTTTAGATCAACGTCTGTCAAATTGCAAGAATGCAATGCTGCTAGTTTGAATTTCAATAGTATCAGTCAATTTACTCATCCTGTACTGTGTACTTAGTCACGAACTGTTCTCTGTATACCTATGGGAATACTTAAAGATCCGTAATGAAATTCGCGGCTAATTTGAATTTGAAAGGGTATCAGATTTTTTTGACTCACCCTGTATAGACTCTAGTCAGGGCTATGATTTCCTTTGTGTTTTTCTCATGAATTGTTAATGAGGTTTAGAAATATATTTCTGTACCACATTGTTGACGTATTTGAAGCATTTGAAATTCAAAATCGTGGTGACAAGTTAATGAATGGCTGCGTAGGAAGAATAATTAGTGTTTGAGTACTCTATTGCTATCTACAGAACAATTTATATTGTTTTAATTCACTCACTTATTTCAGTATAGGATTTTAATTAGTATTACTTTATATAGGATCTAGATATTGTATTTCAGCACTCCACTGATGAAGCCTTAGCCGGCGAAACGTTTGGGAACAAATATTTTCTCTTTTATGCCGGTAGAAGTTTTATCTTAGTTTTAATAAATTTATAATCAGGCATGGCACCTATATTTTATCATATATACAGAGTGTATAAAAAAAAAGGTAATCGAACTTTGCAGTGCTTTAGCACGTTCATTATACAATCTACAGGAATCATTCTTTCGCAGGCGGAAAGACCAGGCTGTTAGCTTTCGATTGTCATCATTTTTGTGAAATTTGAAGAAAGATTGGGCAAATACGAATCAAATGAAAATAGCCGGTCGAAATCGTGGTCTTTCCACCTTCGAAAGAATGATTTCTGTAGATTGTACAATGAACGCGCTAGAGCACTGCAAAGTTCGATTACCTTTTTTTTGATACACCCTGTATATATATATGATATATATGTAGTATATATGATCGCCTAAGCGCGTGAAACTCTGAGTAGCGACAGAAAAAGTATTTCCCGTCTTTAATTCATTCATTTGTGTATATATATATATATATATATATATATATATATATATATATATATATATATATATATATATATATATATATATATATATATATATATATATATATATATATATCTGTTGGCTGGTTTATTTAAACCAAAGAAAAGGACTTCTTCAGGCAAATTGTAAGATATTTATAATAAAATCCTCAGACGTTTCGCCGGTTAAGGCTTCATCAGTGAGTACAATGATCTGAATAATAAAATCGTCCTCTATATATACATGCATTTGTCGCTTGATTGAAGCTATAAAACTAAAATGTTAACAAAAATGTTAATTTAAGTTCTAAGTTAAAAGAGTAATTGTTTTTATATTGTTGATTGTACCATAAGGCATGTTCGAAGCCTGATTGTTCCAATTGGTCAAATCAGATATTGATATTACGTCCTGCACAACCATTCATAATTCTGTCCGAATAATTCCGAATCTCGAGTGCTTCGATCACTTCTCGCTCATACCGGTAATTTATATTTGAATGGAGGATTTTCCAACTTATTGTCGACTCGCTTTGTGGGTCAATATTATGAGTTCTAAGGTGTACATGAACTGTTTGTTTATCCATTCTTAGGTGTTCCTTTATCCGTGATCGTATTGTTCTTCCGGTTTCTCCCACATAAACCAAATGACAATGTAGGCAATTAATAAGGTAGATTGTATTCTTAATCTTACATAGATTAGCTTTAATTGCTAGTTTACAAGTGTCAGTTATCTGGGCAATTTAACTTCTCTTTACGTGGAGCAAGTATTTTAGATAAAGATGGTCCATTATCAAAATGTAATCTAATATTTTCGAGTCCAGTTCGTCGGACTATAGATAGGGCACGGCGCTTGAGCTCTTCATTAATAAAGGGTAGCTTGAGGTATACATACTTCTCGGTGTTTTCTCGTTGTGGTTGCGTGTGTAATGTTTATTGCATGACTGAGTTAATAAATTTCTTTGGGTATCCGTTATTCGTAAAAATCGATTTTATTTCGTGAAGTGACTTATTTCTTGATAGTGAGTCCGTTGATCGGGAGACGGCTCTCCTTGTTTCTCCTATAAGTATGGATCTTTTCGAAGCTATAGAACCATGGCTATCCCATGGAGTTATACATCGGCTATGGATAGGCTTCACATATAGTGAGGTTGTAAATTTATTAGTCGTAGGATTGAAAGATACTAAAGTATCAAGGTATGGTAGATTATTTTGCACAGGTAGCTCGATTGTAAATTTAATCGCATCGTTCAGCTTGTTGGCAATGGATAATAAGCTGTCACTGGTAATTGAATTAGATGTCCATGGAATAAATATGTCATCAATTAGTCGTCTTAAGAAAAGAGAACCCTCACATGATTCGATTATTAATTTATCCAACTCATTCATATAGATAATAGCCAACATCGGAGCAAGATTGTTCCCCATCGCTAGTCCCGATTTTTGTTTATAGCCTTTACCATTGATCAAGACAGTATCACTAGTCAGACATAGACGCACCAATGCCTCGAAATCCTTGCCGCTCAGTGGTGATAATTCACATTCCATTTTATATTTTGAGAAAAATCGTTTCGCCACGGTGAAAACACCGGGTGTAATATTGTTAATATCTTCGAGGGGTATGGATCCATACAAATTACATACGTCAAGACTACAAAAGCACTGAACATCACCGTCAATCTCTGATAAGAATTGGTCTACCTTTCAATTCGCCATCCTTGTGATCTTTCGGTAAACGATATACCGGACAAGGTAGTGGGTCACTACAAATATTCTGATGACCAACATGCTCTCCGGCAAGAAGTTTCCCCAAAACGTGAGGGCGATGCGGCTAGTCGTGGAAGAGCTGGCCGATGAAAAAATCGACAGCATGGAAGCGATTTTAGGACGTCTTGACGATGCAGCTGCTGCTAGCAAGACATCCAAGCTGTGGGTGGATTGTTTCATTAAACCCGTTCTTCTGATGATGCTCTACGTGCGCGCTGAGCGGGAAGGCGATTGGCTACTTCATCTGGTAGCCGTTAAACAAATGCTCCCAAACTTTTTCGCCGCTAGTCCCGTCAACTACGCCCGATATGGCCTATACTACCTGCGCTCGATGGAAAGCTTAGGCAACGAGGAGATTTCGAAGTTTATGAAGGGACAACATGTGATGCACCATGTTCCAGGACTTTGGAACGGCATTTGGAGTGACATGTTCAATTCATAGAAACAACTTTCATGCGCTATGGTCATGTACCCGGAGGATCTGAAATGAGGAGATGAAAGAGTTCGAGAAAAGCTGGCCGGAAGGCTTCCAAAATACCATCTCAAAGAAAGTCAAAACTATTTCTGACAGCCAAAAGCACGTCAAGGTCGGGAAAGAGAAGGTATACGACTGTACTGTAATCTACAGCCGCGTCATTGGCATCCAAGCAAGTACAAGAAACATACATACGTTTCATAGAAATTGAAGGAAATGAGTAATTTGTAACTGACCCAAGGTCTTTCCAGGATTGCCAAGGACCACGTGAAGCTTAGGAGGGCCCACAAGTTTATCATCATTGATTGCTGTCACCGTCGTAAAAATAAGTCAATCAAATCAAATCCTTCATTGTTTATAATTTTTATTCAATCATCACCCAGTTTCTAATTCACATACAAAGGTAATCTTACTACGTTTAACGTATCAATCACCACAAATACTCATCTTGAAACAACTATTATTACAAAAAAAACACACACACACAACAGGATACAATATAGTTATACAACAGCAAATAATAAAATATTAAGTTATACTTAGTTATACTCTTATGTTAGATATATTGAAAGAGGAGTCAGTAAGAGAACATATATTACGAAGATTACGCTTCGTTTTCATTCGACTGTTGCTATGGCAACAAGAGGTTGGTTATGGCAGACCAACTAAATAGGGACAGGTGCTGTAATTTGTTGATTTCAAAATCACAAATATATTAGCAATTTAACCAATAACAAATTCGCATTTGATGGCGAGATGCTGTTTGGATGCTCGGTGAAAAAAAAACCCCATCAAACTTGGGTATAAAAAGATCGTTTCGGCGTGCGTCACGACCGCCGTGTTGGTGTACCAGAACAAAACATTTTATTTGGGTTTTCCTGTTAGGTACACCAATATGGCCGCCATCTTTAATTTGTTGTTGTTCTAATCATATCTGAAGGGAAGGGTTTAGTTGCTACGTAATTAAGATATTTAAGCCACCAGTGGTGCAGGTATGTTCTCTCACAAACTCGTCTTACAAAAATATCTACGTCTATTAACATTAGTTTTACTTTGTACATATAAACATAGTAAATAATATCAGGCCTGGGAACTAGCAGCCATCTTTATATTACACATTTCCACCCATTTTCTATCCATACCTTCTATAGCTTTATAGTCTTAAAAATCATCAATAATATCGAGCTAATGCATAACATCAATGGCAAAATTGGGTTATTCTTTCATGTTATAGGCGCACAATGTTACCTTTGATCCAGCCTCTATTCGTGATGAGATCAAAGACGGTACATTCGTGACTGGTAACATGAAGAATAATCCAGAATTGATTATTTGACTTGTAAAGTTTTCAACGTTTTAAGATCATTAAAGCTTTGTAAGTTGCACTCTCCTGATTGAATTTCGTAACTATAAAGACAACATATGAAGTCGTGTCTCAAAAGCAAATTTAAATCGACAGTAATAGCTTCAAACTGCATAAGAGGTACTTCATCAGAGGAATTTATATGATCAATTTTAATTTAAACGAGAAATTACTTGGCCATCATAGGTCCAACTAAAACCCTCCATTTCAAATGTTCGTTAGCGAAATCAAATTAAAACGCAAAGAATATGTTTTTATCTTTAAAATTCATTCCTAAATTATATAATTTTCTAAAACTCTATTAATATTTGTATTTAATCTCTTTTTTACCTAGCCACCTCAATTTCATATGGATTCGTTCATAAATCTCAAACTCATTAATAATTCATGACAAATTAGCGAATGAACTCGCCCTAATTCGTCACATGATTGACGTTGAATACCCCAAGGAAACACGCTAAAAATCATATACCATCACTGCTGTTAGATCAAAAACGGTTTTCATCTAATAACTGAAATCCTAATTAAAAATTCACCGTAATTACTCCCTCTTCGCTCATGTTCAAATGATCAAGGTCTGTAATAAATTCTACACGCCCTACACATTTCTGTCTTACAATGGACTATAGAAATTAACTTACAAAAGCAGGAAGTAGAATACTTATCTCCATTGTTCACAAAGACTAAAACAAATTACTTTCATAGGTCCCCCGTTAGCGCTTAATAAACTGAACAGCCAATGAAATGTTTTCGTTTGAGATGTTGTGTAAACAACTCGTTTCTCGTGTTTCATCAGGGGAACCAAACACTCGAAAACAATAAAACACTGTTTGGATCCCCTGATGAAACACTCAAACTGGTTGTTGACATATAACATCCACCACTAACAAGTCGTTGTTCTAGCTCTGATAGCAATACATAATTTTCAGCTGGTTAAAACTTGTCTCCGCCTCGTAATCACATCGTGTTTAAGTTAGATATGTTAGTTCACATCGGAAGTTCAGTGTAGAGGAGAATGATGTGATCGAATTACTATAAAAGACCAAGCAAAGACTTTCGTCTGAGATCTGGACTGTCCAATCTTCCGTATTGCTAAAACCACGAATGTTTTTCCTCAATTTTTTGCGTCAAAACATTCAGAAGTGCGACCATGCTCGTTCCAAATTATGGCAAATTTAGTTTAACTGTAGTATTAATAACAGCATGCCATTTTTGGTAGCAAAAATTATAGGACTGGATTATTCGTAAATATTTTGCGACAAAAACAGGATACGTTTTTCTACGGGTAAAAAAAAGCATCCGTATTTTTTACAATAAAAACTTTTTTGTCCAGTGAATGTCCAGCGTTCCTAATTATTTCAGGTAGTTCTGGGGCCGGTTGTATAAAACTCTTAATCACTTTTTTAATCACTGTTTCGTAGTTAAATAGTGATTAAGTATAAAATACGTTGTTCTGATTGGTTGACGTTTCTACTAATCATAGTTAACTTTAATCACTTTCTTATACAACCGGCCCCAGCTCTAAAAGCAAATCACAATGACTTCTAATTGACTTACTGACATGATGTCAAATCACAACAGTTGGGAGCTTTAGTTGAGCTGTTACCACTAAACTAGTTAAAATGTTTTGAGATTCCAAAATTCCCCCAAAGCGTCACACGCTAACATGTAGTACCAGCTCTGATGCAGGTAATTGCTTTCTCAACTAATTCCTCTCTTCTTAACATTTCCTTTAGACTATCCTCGCCGTTACCATCATGACAAATCGCAACGACATTCGTAGCACGTCTAGTACGGAGCTGTTCCAAAGCGTATACAGAGGTCGGTTGATCTAAAAGAATCACCAGCTCGCATTGAGGTAACTCGTCCTGTTTTATGTTGTCTGTCGAGACAATCACTTGGTATTGACGACGTTTGATTGCTGAAATCACTGCCTTTTGTTGGTGAGAGCGCGAACCTAAACAATCAAACAAGAAAAGACTTTTGGTACTTTCGAAGTTCAAATGGAACGATACAATCGTTAAACTTTTGTACAGCTGTAAAACTTCTGCTGCACCAAAGGTTGTTGGCGCACGATACGTTATTAGCGAAAAAATAATGTGATTATTTATCTGACAAGAGTAGAGCAGGCTTTTAGATATACCGATATGCGCAATTGTACCGACAAAACCGTTGAAACTCCGGATCTGATCTATAATACCAGCAGATCTGACCGTGAGTAAAAGGCCTGGAACTAGCTACCAAATAAAAATCCATTTTGCTGTTTTTAATCACTTATATCTTTTATTTTCCTTTATAAAACTTGTTCAAACACTGTAATTATGTCCAGTAAAGAAAATTATAAGTGTACCAAAAATTTGGAACCGAATTAGATCATACTTAATGAGAAATTTGCTAGTTTGGATCAAAAAATGAATTTCTATTTGATAGCTAGTGCCAGTACTTTTCCGTGTTTTCAGATCACCTAGTACGTGTAAAGTCTCCAACAAGAAATATCAAAAAAACTGACCATCAACAAAAGTCGTTTTGACATTTCTCTTAACCAGTTGCGGACATCGTGCTAAATAGTTGGTCAACATTTTGGCCGTCTTGTTTAGTTTGACAATCACTAGAGCCAGCGGTCGTTCAGATGAGACACGTGCATTTTCCCACTGCATTATCATGAGTTGCTCAAGGAGTTCACGTAAACCCGAACCGCGAGGATTGGAGAGACTTGAGCCTAGTAAAAATAGAATAGAAGTATTAATATTAATATAATATTAAACTGTTTGTTCAAAAGGTGTGGGATTTAGGCTCTCTTTCAGTTGCCACTATCTAGCCCATAATAACAAAAAATATCGCCTACTTTGTGGCTGCTCAAAGGTGTAGTAGAGACTTCCGCGAATCGAGATATCATAATCGTGAATCAATCAATAGTGATTCAAAATAAAAATTGTTGACAGTGAATTTGGTCGTAACTACATGCACTCTAGCAAGGAGAAAATTAAATTTTGAAGAAAATTAGTAAGAACTCACCCCAGTTTGGGATTTCTTTCTCCATCAATTGTCGATATAACTCAAAGCCAGGCAACCCGGCATCATTAGCCCAAGCAAAACCAAACTGTTCACGTGTCATATTCACCAGCAGATCTTTGGCAAGATCCTCTCCACATTCGACCAGGGCAAAGATCACCTCACAGATAGCAAGGTAATGACGCCACGTTTTCAAACACGATGCAGGTAAACGCTTCTCTAAAGGCTGCCCAGTCAAATTGATCAATTTAACAAAAGCATCGCTAATCACCGACCTCTCTTTAAAGGAAATCTTTAAAAGTTCTCGATAACTGTTCAGCGGCTGCCACCGTGCACTCAAGTTATCGAATATGAGATTTAAATAAGTTCCAAGAAGGAAAAACATCCTCGATTCTTCTTCACTAAGAACAGATTCAACGCAAACAAACATTGCTTCGTGTTTATCTTCATGAAGATCATTGATGGATTCTGACACACAAGATAAGAACACGTCTCCCATTGAGGACAAAACATTCCCAAATGTTCGCACTGTTTCGTTAAGGTTCTCCTGACCTGCTGAGGAATCAATAAAACTGAGCAATTTCGGGACATGTCCTTCGCGGTAATCCATCTTAGCTTTCAAAAAGTATTCCTGAAGGATCTCCTTGGAAGCTTCATCATTACAACACATGACAGCGTGGTGAAATATCAACAAACAGACGTCCTTCCACGACAGAGCACCGCAGTTTAGTGATCCTAAACACGTTGAAGATGTCACCACCACAACCTGCACCTTGCCATTAGACTGTTTTAGTTGTCCTGCGTGCAAGGCAACATTTAGTTTCTTTCGTTTACTGTTCGAGCCGAGCTCCCTACGAAGAACCTGAGCAACGTTCAACGCACTCACGACATCAGGGACAATGACTAAAGCTTGTTTGCTTGGGTTTAGGATTGCCATATGTGCTATAACTTGGGCAATAACAAGATCTTTGCCAGTGCCACAAGGCAGGTAACAAACTGTGTCCTCCTGCATTGCTATCTGGTACAATTCCTTTTGGTATGATTTAGGAGTAGTGACAGTAAGATCTTCTAAGGTTTCGTCTGTCTCGGTTGTTAAAGGTAACGATGGTGAGGACCTGTCAGTTTGCTTCTTTTTTCCATGATGAGAATTGCGAACGACTTCAGGATTCATTTCGTAATTATCCATCTCTCGCCAAGAGCAGTTGTTCTTGTCAGTTTCAATATAAAAATTCTTTGGCAGCAACGCTTCAGAAGTGCGGTAACCATTTAGAAACCCTTCTTTCGGAGAAGAAGAATTGTGGAAACCGTTAGGAAGTCGATGAATGCTCTCTTTAGGAGGAGCAAGGCTCTGAAGTACGTTTGAAATCGAGGACATACTGGTGGTATGATAAGCGTTTGATATCACTTGACTGTTTTCTTTCGGAGGTGTCTGTGCTCTATCCCTCAATATTTCGCTTTCTTCACTTTGCACTGGGCTTTTTCGCTTGCGTTCCTCTCCAATAACCCCGACATTGCTTCGGATTGAGCTCACAAGCCGCCATCTTTGATCGCCGTCTTTGACAATAACATTTCGTTCAAGCAGTTTTCGTAACATAAACCGCAGCCTAGCGTCATCTCTCAAATTAAGTTTTGTTTTAATTTCGTCCACATTAAGGGAGCCATTTTGTTGAAACGCATTCACTAGGTTTGATTCAATAACATTGATGTGAGGATGAACATCATTGACTGTCGTGTCATTAACACGCGCGTAAGAACGAACATCATCGCTGCGTGTTGTAATTGCAGTGTTTTTCGAACAAGGAGTCAAAATGGCCGCCGTTAACGATTCAGTTATTCCAACATTATTATCCCCATGAACGTCATTAAAAAATGATTCATTCGATTCAAAAGATCGCGACTCTTCAGGAGATAGAATTTTGTCCCCATAAGAAAATCCATTTGATGTTTTATGCTGTTGTTTTGAGGGGGTCGGTGGAGTATACTCTGTAGCTCCTGTCAATGACCACAAGATAGGAGCGTAGCCTGATTTGGAAACTAAATGATGTTTCTCTAAATCATTCAATATCAAATTCACATCACTAGGCGAGAGTCCGGGTGTTTTAGTTGCAATATCACCGGATGAAACTCCTTGACCAGACTGTCTTAACACATATACTACCGCTTGTGTTTGCAGAAAGTGTTCATTTCTCGCGCTCATAAACTTGTGGCTGGAGAAAGGCAATGTAGGGTTGTAAGATTCGTTCAAGTGCTGTAAATTTGCCCGAGGTTCACATAAAATATCAAATGGTGCGTTGTTTATACCGTTAGGAGTGTCTTCACTACTATAGTAAGGGGTGTTTGGTATAAAGCTCGCTTCTACTACAGAAAGTTGTCTTCCTAGGATTGTTTCTTGAACACCAGGCCCGGCGTTGTTCGCATTCGGGGATATTTGCCTTGGCACGACAGGAATATCAAACGAAAAGAAGGGTTCTGTCGAACTTTCAGGACTAGATGAACTTGGAGTTTCCGGAGAATTGGGCGACTTGCCACTGACTACACAATGAGAAAAATATAAAAGCATGAAACAAGTACAAGTCGTAGACTCGTACAGCATATTTTACAACCTAAAAACATAGAAAGATCTAGAACTTCGACGTTTCAAGAGAAGGGAGTAATAGGTATATGAAAATAGGATTCTAAACTTACACGCCGTTCGATTTACAATAATTAACGTGTTTTAAGAGAATCGATTTCAGTATATAACTTTAATGGAAACTCAGGCAGCTGCATGTTTCAAATCGTGCGTGGGATTTCATTCACATGAAACTGTTTGCGAACCAAATTAAAGTGTTGCAGTTATAAAAAGTTCAAAATTGTAAAATATACAGTTTGTTGATTGTGGTCAAAACAGATAGCACTGAAGAAAATTTATGTTATAGAAGATAATGCTATATATATACGATAAACACACAAACATATTTATAGCACATTGTTTTAATTTAAGGATTCCCATCACAGGTCACCCGGAATGCGTACAGTTCTAATATAGCGTTCAGTGGGACAGCATCTGTTACATAATGTATATATTAACACAAAGGATGGCAAGTAAATACAAATTTGAACACTCGTATAAAATTTAAAACACAAAAAAATCTGCAAAAAGACTTCGATATTCATTTAAAACATACACATATTGAGAAGACATAACTGAAAAGCACATACGTTGTATTTTTGTGTCAATTCAACATTTTTTACCCGACGAAATTCGCGAAAAGTCATCAAATTTTTAGTTGATTTTCGCCAAAACTATGCGCGATGCCGGCTGCCTGCCTTACGTCACAGGAAAAAGCTCCCTGATTGGCCTGGTGAAAACTCAATTTTTTTACCGCGAAAGCAAAACCGGGAGCTACGTAATATACAATGAATATACAATGCTTCTTCTTTTGCACCTCTTCACATCTTTTGCACTTCAGTTTAAAATTTTTCGCAGTTGTTTGCAGTTGTTACTGAGTTGTTTTTTAAAAAGCTTTCACTTCAAATTTCCCTCCGCAGCGTTGGCGTAGCTCTTTGAAAATTTTAACATTTCTCCCCCCGGTTTTGCTTTCGCGGTAAAAAAATTGAGTTTTCACCAGGCCAATCAGGGAGCTTTTTCCTGCGACGTAAGGCAGGCAGCCGGCATCGCGCATGGTTTTAGCGAAAATCAACTAAAAATTTGATGACTTTTCGCGAATTTCGCCGGTAAAAAATGTTGAATTGACACAAAAATACAAGGTATATGCTTTTCAGGTATGTCTTCTCAATATGTGTATGTTTTTAAATTATCATCGAAGTCTTTTTGCAGATTTTTTTGTGGTTTAAATTTTGTACGAGTGTTCAAATTTGTATTTACTTGCCAACCTTTGTCATTGCCTTTGTGTTGATATATACATTATGTAACAGATGCTGTCCCACTGAACGCTATATTAGAACTGTATGCATTCCGGGTGACCTGTGTTCCCATTGCAATAATGCGCACACACATTCATGCACACATACAAATTATTGACAGGATATACATCTATACAAATAAACCGAAATCATAAGCAGTGAAACGTAAATATTTTTACACGTATAGGGAAAGGGAAAACGCTTATTCGAGTTAAACGAGCTCGACTGTAAGTATGAATTTTGCAATCACGACAAAACTTTAAACCTAAATCCAATGTTGGTACGATATAAAAGCTACTTCAAATTTTAATATTATCCCCAAATCATCTCTCGCAGACGCAGTTTGCACATAATATGGTAGATTACACATCAACATATATAAACATGTGGATGGCTATAAAGTCAGTTATAACGGTTATATTTTATAAATTTTTGATTGTGAATTTATGTAGCAAAACGGTGCAGTTTTGCAGGCGGGTATAGCATGAGACAGAATACAAAACAAATGTCTTTTCTATAAGACAATATGGTCCACTAGAACATGCATGTTTCCACAACATAGTCATAAACGGGCCTGAATCGAAAAACATTTCTTGGTCTTTGATCATTTCTTCTCACTATATTATAATACAGTTTTTCACGCAGCCACTGCAGGCAAGAGGTCTAAAATAAACAACGTATATCCAAGGGAAGCACATGGATTTATTCAAGATATCTTTATGAATCTTCTGAATTTTGTTTATGTCTAGCAGAATGTTACACAGGGAATTTATGAGATATAATTAGCTTTTAAGGCAACATCAACTACTATAATTGATAATGCACACATTGTTAGCTACCATGCAAGTTCAAATAAACCTTGAAGTTATTATATATATATACTCAACAAACTCCTCTGTACTTAGTTTATATATACCTGGAAAAAATTGAAATAAATAGGCAATACCATGCATATAATGTTTTAGTATTTTTATTGGTTGCTTGGTTTCAGTTGAAGTTTCACTCAAATCCAAAATATTTTACACCCCACCAAGCTATATAATATATACATTCACATATTACATGCATGCATGCTTAGGCTGCATGTCTACATGTGAAACCTAAATTTTCCAATATATCAGGATTTGTGCAGTGAGGAAGTTGGAACTAGAGATATACATCATATATACACATTATACTTGTATTATCTAGTTATTTGTCTCTGTACAGACATTCAAGTTTGTATAGCTACGTATACACACGTCATGCAGTTATATATGGTCAATATCACACAAAAATTTAAATATTTTTAACAGCATACAATTTAGGACAGTATTTAACTACAATAACATTTTAGCACAGAACATATATATAGAGATACATAGTGCATGCATAAATAAGCATATAAGTATATAGTATTTTTCAAGTCATAGTTTACTGCATGTGGTAATGTTTGTCATTCTATATAACAAGATAAAGACAACGCCTCTTTGTTAAAACCACGGAATCGCTACATATATCCTAAGCTTGCAAAATATCTTACTGCTGCAAAATCACTTGTACCAATCAATTGAAATCAAACGCACCTGACATTGCTAAGCCCTTAACATTTTATGTTCTATAGTTTTAACTTTTAATATTTGAATTTCTTTACAGTTTCAAAATGTATAAAACGCGCACTTTGGTGCAATTTAAGACTAAGCAAAAAACAGCCCCAACTAAGTTCAATTGCCTCTTGTTAGAAAATTTCTGATTACAAACAAATTTTAGTTGTTTTGCGCACAAAACGTAGAAACAATGTTGCGAAATACATATAGCAAACGTACAAATACAAAAATCTTGAAGTGCGATTACCGAGCACATTGAGATGAAACCGTACGCCCAGTTGTCCGCTTGATAATTTCACCATTAAATGAGAAATTTTGCCTGTTTTTGACGTGCGAAAAACGAAAGCAAGGACCAGGATCAACCAATGATTTGCGCACAAGATATGACTACAAAACACGAGATATTTTATAAGAAGTACAGTATACAATGCTTTAAAAGAGACACGGTATTTATGTACACGGAGATAAAACAGCAATGTGCTCATTGCGATCGCGAACGTCGAATTCATAGTTGCTTCCTTCCAAAACGCCAACTTTCCATTGCCAAATGTGAAAAACGAAAAACTAAAGTGCTGAAAACAAAACGAAAGACGGCAACAACGCAAATGCCAATTATTTTGCCCTTAGTTTAGACCAACAAGGCGAAACATGCGAGGAAGTGCGTACGAGAAGACGCGAAGCAATGGTACAAAAAACTGCACAGTTATCTGGTGAAAACACCCCGGTTTTCCAACTTTCACTCGTTTCAAAAAAAATGTTTGTTAGGACAAATGGAAAAGAAGAGTTAGTAAGGCTAAATTTGAGTAAAAAAGTCTCAATTTTAGCCCGGCTTATACTTACTGGAGTTTCTAAATTCGCTGAATAGATCTTTCGCTTCGGTATCATTGTCGCAATTTAAATGTTCCCAAGACGAGGAATTCATCGGAGTTTCTTCAAAAACGACGCCAAAAATGTTCTGATTTGGTGAAAAATCTTTAGCTCTTGTTCGAGAAGTGCAAGAGACGCCAGATTTTCTAACTATCGGGATCTTCTTGCCTTGCCCCTTCCCACTGTGGGTCTTTCGTTCCCGTTTGTTATGTTGCTTGCCCTTGAAGTGAGCTTCAGAAACTTTCAGAGATTGAAGAGGACGTTCGCAGATCTCGCAGTAGTTTTTGAATCCTTGTCGTTGCTCCTCGACGGCTTTGATCTTTTTCTGATGCATTTTGCCCTTAAAATGGTCTATAGCAGTCATTTTTGAAGTGAGAGGCACGTTACATACATCACAGTGGTCTGGTGTACTATCAAAGTCAGTCCCGAGTTCCTCGGCCTTCTTTCTAGCTTCTTCTCGTTTAATATGGTTCTTACCACGACAATGTGCCCGCAGTTGTTCAGCTGAGTTTAATTTTACATCGCAAACCAAGCAAGGAAACATTTTGACGACAGTGGCACACGAGAAACGTAGAGCTACGTCCGTGAGCTGCATCAACTATAGACATTTTATTTTGTATGCGACGATACATAGTCGTGAAAACGAGACCGGTTGTAAATGTGCTAAATATTTTCCAAGTACAGCTTCATTTTTCCTGGTAAAGCAACGACAATTTCACTTCCTGTACAACGTTCACTTCCGCTTTTCACAGGTACCCGCTGACAGAGATTATCTCTGGCGCTATTAGTGTCGATCGCTCGAATTCGCTTGAATGCTTCATTGGATTGCTTTCAAAACATAACGTAGGCAACGGTTGGCTACATGCCTATAGTGGTTAGTAGCTTTGTATTATTAACGGACATTAATTAAATTTTCGGCAAAAATCTAAAGCGACGAATTTTGGTCAGCCAGAAATGAGCCTTGGTAAAAAATCAGTACAAATATCAGACGTATAAACTGGAATTTTTATAGAAGAGATGTAGTTTGATTTAGTTTAGTACAACTAGAATTTCATTATATACTAATATTTATAATTAATTACATTCTTGATACTTTGTTTGCATTATGTTGATAAGGGGTAATTTCTCGCACTCAAATTCTTACCGCAACTAGTTGTACATATAGGCCAGTGAGACCAACAAAGGTCAGTCAATGGCTGAGTCCAAAGATCGAAAAAGATAGCTTACATGCAAGATCATATGCAGTAGAGCAGTATTCTTCCAAGTTTTCTACCTGATAATAAAATAGTATAGATGGAAAAGAGAAGGTTGACTACCTGTGGCACGGTGAACTACTGAACTTGATTCTTTCAGACTATACCTTCCAGGTTTATCATGTCATGTTTCAACATCACCTCAGTTTTCGTTCTTTAGTAATTCTATGAGAAAAAACGTACAATGTTATGAGAAGTGTTGGTTTTACTGGTATTATTAAGACGAAAATTGCATCATGAACGTCTTTTCCCCAAAGTGCCCTTTTTTTCGCGAGAAAAAAAAAACAATGGGATCATGGGAAAATGCCATTAAATGTGTTGTATTTGTAATCTACTTCTATATACAGTGGAACCCCGCCTCACGGCCACCTCGATAATACGGTCATCTCGATAATACGGTCACTTTTTCTGGTCCCGGCGAAACACCAATGCATTTTATATTAAAGTTACCCCTTTAATACGGCCATCCCGCTAATACGGCCAACGGCCACATTGCCGAGTCCCAAACTAATGAAATCACCCCGTTAATACGGACATTCTAAATGTGTCTACAGACGGAAACATAATATAAGACTCCAAACATAGGTGTAGACCATGACATCCGTGTTATATCATGTTACTTATTGTATTCTCATTATAAAAGTAACGCATTTAAAACATTACATATAGGCTTCAGTTAAAAGTGAAAAAACTAAAGGTTTTTAACGTCGTTTATGTAGTTATTAATTGGTATTGTAGTATCGTGTTGTTGCTGTGCTTTTGAAATAAATTTTTTAACATGGCTTTTATGTCACAATTGAAATTTGATATTATCCCCTTAATACGGTCATCCCGATAATACGGCCATATTATTTCGACCCGTTGGTGACCGTATTAACGGGGTTCGACTGTAG
Source organism: Muricea muricata (assembly GCA_963855995.1). Classification (NCBI taxonomy): domain Eukaryota; kingdom Metazoa; phylum Cnidaria; class Anthozoa; order Malacalcyonacea; family Plexauridae; genus Muricea; species Muricea muricata. The sequence goes on from OY979717.1 coordinate 8,136,121, forward strand.
TATTTAAATAAACCTCCGTTACTAAGAATAAAATATTTAAAACAGAATAAATAAATTGTTGGAGCCTAAATACCCTAATCTTATGTGCTTTCAAATGAGGACGCACTGTTGTATATATGTATGCATGTGTCATCACATAATGTCAGTAATTGTATGTTTCATGTTAACGTCTGCCCTTGCCCTTGCTCATACAAAACGCACAAGTTAAAAAGCAAACCATTATTTCGCCTTAGAGAGTTCGGCTCTTAATTTGGACCATTGCTTGCATTAACATTCGAGTAAACATCATGAAAGGATTTAGCTGTCTTAGGGTTTAAATTTTCCTTCAACTCATGTCAAAAGCATTGTTTCGAGTCGCGCTTTTGTCGCACCACACTGTGACACTCAGTTTGCGTCCGAACTGGACAAAAATTACTGTCGAGTGTTTTTGTCGTTTATACGTTAAATGCGTGGATTATCTTATCGTCACTTGAAATGTACACGTTCAAAATTCGACGTTTCAAACGAACATCTATGATATTTACAAACGAAATATACTGCCAGTTTCAAATTTCTCCTTCTACGTGACCTACTTTAAAGATCCACAGCGATAGGGTCACCGCTGAATTTAACTATATCATAGCTGATTAAATCTTTCATCATATTAAAATCCATCATCTATGCTTGACTTGCATCTTGACTTGCTAGAAAGTACTATAATCAACACATCCGTGTGATAACTCTATAGTTCTTTTATTGTTCAATCATATGTAGTGTTGCTAGTTTAATTTGTATCCTTTTGTACCTTTTTTTTGGTAATTTGTTGGAATTAATAATAATAATATATTCTATGTGCGGATACTGTCTGTATTATTACATAGTCATAGATAGAACTATATTCATTATTCAACACACCACCCTCCTCCCTCAGAGGTTTTACATTATCTAACCATATTAAATACGTGGTAGAACAGTAATTTTATGTTTTGTTGTGTATATTTATTCATATATAAAGTATTTCGTTGTATTTTTTTAATTATTTCGTTGTATTTTGTATAGAGTATTTCGTTGTATTTTTTATAGCTACCTAAATTTACTGAAGGTGCACCATTTTCCTTTAAATAAAGTGTAATAAAACTTCCGAATTCGCTCGGATGATCACGAAACAATGATTTTATTACTCGGGTCAAACGAGGTTATTCTCCTTAATAGATACATAGATAGTTAGCAGTCACGCGGTTTTGGTTGGCCGCTCTACTTGATCCTTTGTTATTACTAGCCTCCTCCACAGGCTACGCCGTGTCTTTCAAAAATTAAAATCTTCTTCAAAATAATAAAAAAATATCAAAAGGTGATGGGATCAAGCGAAGTCGCGAAAGATTTGTGTCATTTTTTTATTCTTTGTGTTAATGTTTTGGCTTAAAATATTCTCGGTAAAAATGTCTCGTGCCACAAAGGCTCTTTGCACAAAGGCGATCGTACGAGACTCTACAAGAACCTTACGTTAATAATGCTAATTAGTCATGTGAATCACATTACAAAATTTAAAAACCCACAGAAAAGAAACATCGCGGATGAATTGCGATCAGTGATTGCGATATATAATTAACTATATACAGATATAGTTAAGCTCAGTAGTTTTTACTCAGCTGCGTGCAGGGCGTGTTCGAGTTATGTTCACTATTTCTGTTTGTCAATCGGTCGAAAGCTAATTCGTAAGTTGGCCTACCGCTCATCTAATTCGTGATTCTAATCTCACCTTATCAACTTATCTCATTTAATTTGTAGCAGAAATTTATCATGTTTACTGAGACATCCAAACTGCAAGATTGTCCTTCGTGTAAAATTTTTTACCAAAACTGCTTTAAAACGACAAATTTTGACAGATTCCATTACACTACCTGTTACAAACTTTTAAAATATACTGATTCTCCATGAATCCGTGGGTCTTAGGGTCATTCATTTTCTGACGAGTTTGAAAAATGAAAATTACTTCATTTCTCAAAAAAATCATTTTTCTTTTTTCTAAATGAAAATTGAATCCGTGGGTCTCAAAAAAGAATTTTTAATTTGACATAATAAGTGCTACTCTGGTTTTTGTTAAATGAATGAAATCACCGAACAAAGATTACATTCACGACCCAACGTTTCGACACTCCGGTCTAGTGTCTTCATCAGGGGTGGTCTGATGTTGAAACTCACGACCTTATATGCTGTCAAGGTGACGTCATTTACCAACAAGATGTAAATACTCTTGTGGTAAATGACTTCCGTCATCCATATTTAAGGCACAAGAGCTCGCATTGATATGCCAGGCTTCCAAACAAAGCCTTTGACCATAACGATTGTTAGTGGTAATGACTTTAGAATCTTCCCACGCAATGTTATGGCTTGTTTCACACACGTGTTCAGCCAAAGCTGATTTTGAGCTGTTAAAATTAGAAACAGCCCTCTGATGTTCTTTCAGACGTGTGCAAAACTGGCGTTTTGTTTGACCCAGATATACTTTCTCGCAATCACCGCATGGTATAGAGTATACAGCATGTGTTTTCTGATCAGTCGGAACGCGATCCTTGGGTTTCGCAAAAATACGTCCCAATGTCTGAAAGGGTTTCAGGGAAACCTTAATACCACAATTACTAAGAACTCTCCTGATTGGTTCCGCAATTCTTTGAATGTACGGGACTATTTCAAAACCTTTCACAGCGGAATCACCCTCTGGAGAGTTGCAATGAGTCAAGGTTGGACGCCTTAAACAATCGTAGAGAAAGCTCTTAGGATAATTGTTTTCTTTCAGAATATTGGTTACATATTGACACTCGTTTTCCCTAGCATCGTTGTTTGATGTTAAATTCTCCGCTCTCTGAAACAAAGTTGTAACAACAGAAATTTTATGGCTTCTCGGGTGATGCGAGTTAAATGACAGATATTTATCAGTATGAGTTGGTTTACGATAAACAACAGTTTTCAACTTCCCATCAGTTGTTCTCTGAACACGAGTACCAAAAAGGGCAACTTCCCATCAGTCTCACGTTCTACGGTGAACTGTATAGAAGGCTCAATTGAATTCAAATGTTGCAAAAGAACAACAATCTCATCTTGGGAAACCGCAGAGATCACATCATCAACAAAACGCTTCCAGAACGATGGGCTGACCGGAGCCGTTGTTAGGGCTCTATGTTCAATATCTTCCATAACTAAATTAGCAATGACAGCCGAAACCAGCGAGCCACAAGCCATAACATTGCGTGGGAAGATTCTAAAGTCATTACGACTAACAATCGTTATGGTCAAAGGCTTTGTTTGGAAGTCTGGCATATCAATGCGAGCCCTTGTGCCTTAAATAGGGATGACGGAAGTCATTTACCACAATAGTATTTACATCTTGTTGGTAAATGACGTCACCTTGACAGCATATAAGGTCGTGAGTTTCAACATCAGACCACCCCTGATGAAGACACTAGACCGGAGTGTCGAAACGTTGGGTCGTGAATGTAATCTTTGTTCGGTGATTTCATTTAACAAAAACCAGAGTAGCACTTATTATGTCGGATTATATACCTGGTTGCGATATAGTCACAAATTTAATTTTTAATTTGTTTTAAAAAACGAAAAATAAAAACTTATGCTTGATTTTTAGCTAGAGGATCTTGTTATGCCCGAACAAATTAGCCAACTTTTAGACAGTCATACGTTTGTGAAAATTTCGCTGATTTTACATGATGAATGTCCTGATATAAGGAGTTTAAGTGTAAAAAGCATTAAGCGATTCTGTCAAACATATGGCATAAAGAAAAGACGATTTCTATCTGAAGATGAATTAGAGGATGAATTCATGATGAAGCAGTTGCATCGTCCTTACAACAGGTACTATGTATTACTCGATCGGTGTGCAAGTTGTTTTCTACTTCCTGAAAGTGTGCATAAATATGTGTGAGTGTGCTGCGCATAACTTTAATAGGTTGGACCAGTTTATGGTCGCAAGATGAAGGGGCGTATCGATGAAAACGCAGGTCAATCAGCCGCCTCCGAGAAACGGGTTGGCAAGTCTCTCCAGAGTGTCGGATCACAATACCACCAAAGAAGACAAAATGACACAGCCCGGCAGACGAATCCAATACCATATATTGCAATCTAACACGGGCATTATATACACATAAACCAGAACGAAAAACTTGTTACGTATGCCATCAACCATGTTTGCTATGGACGGAAAATCCAAGTACATACCTGGTTTTCACAAGATGTCTGTGAACAACAATCTCATCATACTGTATATGAAAACCTATGCAGGTTCATTGATTGCTACACGTATACATTGCATGCAATTTACTTCATTAGCAAGCCGCGTTTGCAGTAACAGCTTGTTCCAGGATTGAACAATATTTTGCAGTCAACATTGTTCTAAGCTCTTAGCAATATCGAACAACATTGATGAGCCTGATTGAGGTGCAACAATACTGTTCAATATTGTTAATAGCCTAGAACAATGTTGGCAGTAAAATATTGTTCAATCCTGTTTTCTTCAACCTGGTACAAGCTGTTCATTCTGGTTCATTTTTTTGCTGTGTGAAGGAAAGGCCATGCGGAGCCTTAAATGTTTTTTGTGGGTAGCCGCGCATGCGTAGCTACCCACTATGTGAGAACCGTAAAATGTACAATCGTCTGTGGGTTTCGTGTCCGCAGTACTGATCCAGTACTAGACTGGATAGTCAAAAGTGAAGCAAATTATATATGCGAAAATCACTTCCGGCCACCAGGGAGCGATAGTGATGGGCGATATTGGGATTCGGTAATCGATATCGATATCGATATTTTTCCCTCGATATTTTCGATACGATATCGATATTCGATATTGTTTAGTGGAGTAACTGAATATACAGAGTATGAACTTAAATGCATGCTGTGCCACATGATATATGCACCAACAAAACATATTCATTAATTACAGTCAGCTAATAAAGCTATATTAAAGTAAACCACCACACCAGTGTATTTTCTAAACCTATCTACAAGTTTTGGTTTAGTAAAATAGGCACTACTTTATGTAAGCTGACAAGATTTTTGTCCAAGCGTAACAAATTTCTGATGTCAACGATTATTGCGACTGGAAATATTAATCATATCGAAAGCATCGATATTAAATTTTGATATCGATATCAAATTTGAATTTTCAAATATCGGCGATATCGATATTTATTCGATATATCGCCCATCACTAGGGAGCGATAGAATGCATGGCGAACGAAGGTGAATTTTGCCGAATTTGAGATACTTTACGATATTATACCAAGCTGATCGCTCCACTGGTGTCTAAAAAATGTTACGTTAATGCTTTTGAAACGCCAATTAGCCGGATTGTCCTAAAACATCGTAATTTTTGTTCGTTCAAAGTTGTTCATGGAATACAATGCATGGCGAACAACGTGAAGCAAGGTGAATTTTGCCAAATTTGAATTACTTTACGAAGTTATACCGAGCTGATGGCCTTACTTTTGTCTAAAAGATCACAACAAAACTAAACTGAGATATCACTGATTTCGAGGTAAGTGTTGACATTATACTTTGATATGATATTTCACAAATAAAATGACCCCGCTGGCCATATTTTAGTGAGCTTGCTTAAAGAATTGTTAATTCTATATAATCCTTGTGTATTTCTAAATTTTTAGGTAAATCCTGACGGTCATTCTGGAAATGATCCTGCCAGTATTTATACGGTGACCACGAGAACACTTCTAACCATGGAGAATGGCATTCATCAAAAAACATTAATGGCACTAATATCAAATTTATGGACATCTTCAAATTTTAACATTTATGCTAATCCACAAGCGTAAAATTAAATTGATTTACAGAAAGTTAAAACATTGTGCAACCTCAGCAACGAAGTATTTCGGAGAACAACAAACAACAAAGAAATTTCACTTCCATTAAAGAGGATCAGAAATGCTGATCAAAGCTTATCTTTGTTGTACCCATCCTACACATTGAGAACTTTGAGAAAGTCATGGACTATTTATAAACTCATCAATTGAAAAAACAAGAGTGAAGAAAAACATCTATACATTTGGCAACTATGTTTTTGTCAATATATCTGATAATGTGAAAGTGCCACGAAATGGCGAATATCTTGACTTTTCTTAACTTCGCCGAACTTAGATCTTTGGACTATCCTTCAAATTCAAACTTCATGAAAATTGTTTACCGAGACTTCGACCTGAGACCTTGATGTGTACCGCCCGGGAACAAGAACGCTTCTTGTGTTAAGGGTTGTTCTTATTATCTATATTTTGTTCTGTGAATTCTTGTCTTTCGTATACATACAGGTCAAGGTTTTGAACACTGTATGCGAAATTGTATTTGACACATTAACTACCTCACAACTTCTTGGATGTGTTTATGCTTATTGAAAAAAAATGTACGTAATATTCATTTACTTAAAGTCTAATGCTTTGTATGTGATTAAATGTTTATTTCCAGTAAACTGTGCCAATTTACTTAATTTCAATAACTTTAGCTTTTGAAATAGCCATTATCAAACACTGCAGGCTACCCACATGTATGCAGCGCGTACCTATTTTATTGACTGACTGCTCCAAACGCGGCTTACTAATTATGAAGCAAATTGCATGCAATGTATACGTGTAGCAATCAATGAACCTGCATAGGTTTTCAAACATGAGGAGATTGTTCTTCACAGACATCGTGTGAAAACCAGGTTATTATGTACTTGGAATAGCCGTCAATAGCACAAACATGGGTGACGGCATACATAACAAGTTTTTCGTTCTGGTCCATGTGTAATTTATGCCGGTAATAGATTGCAATATATGGTATTTGATTCATCTGCCGGGCTGTGTCATTTTGTCTTTGGTGGTATTCTGGTCCAACACCCAGGAGAGACTTGCCAACCCGTTTCTCAGAGGCGACTGATTGACCTGCGTTTTCATCGATACGCCCCTTCATCATCTTGCGACCCTAAACTGGTCCAACCTATTAAAGTTATACGCAGCACACTCACATATATTTATGGGCACTTTCAGGAGATAGAAAACTTGTGCGGACGATGCCACTGTTTCATCAAAAAATAGTCTTTTCTTTATGCCATATGTTCGACAGAATCGCTTAATGCTTTTTACACTTAAGCCCTTTATATCAGGATATTCATCCGGTAAAATCAGCAAAATTTCCTCAAACGTATGACTTTCGAAAAGCTAGCTAACTTGTTCAGGCATAACAAGACCCTCTAGCGCCATCTTGAACAACTATATCAAAGAGTAGAGAAGTTTAATACTTCACATAATTTCTTTCTGATTACAAAAAATTGAAATATGAGAATTAAAACGTTATTTTTTATTTTTCATTTTTCCGAAATACGAAAAATGAATCGAAAAATGACATTTTTTCAAAACTCGAGAAAGGCTATGCGAAAAATGAAAAATAAAGCATAAGTTTTTATTTTTCATTTTTTAAACCATAGCACAGTATTACATATTGATCAATGCACAAAATGCAGATATGCTTGACATATTTGCAAAATTTTTTTTGAAAATCTAAAAGCTTCAAATCTGAATTTTAATCTCACAAATTTCTCCAGAGCTGCTAAACAAAATATTTCACTTTTTTACATTTTCCTCTACCCACCATTAATTTACCTAATACTAGGACCATTATGACAAAGATATAATTATGCAACATTAACTTATTACCAATTGTGAAGTAACAACAATATTAATTCTTTGTTGCAATTCTGAAAATATTCCAGTTCCATTCCAATTCATTTGTTTAAGTTAAGAAGTTCCTCTGATCAATTTGTGAGCAATAAACTGGAAGTTATGAAGATTTCAATGAACTAGTCAAAATTTGAGGAATCATAGGAGGAATTGATCAGAGGAAATGCTAAACGTGAGCAAATGAATCGGTCAAATATTTTCTGAACACTTCTATTGCCACGACTGTAATACTTATCTAATTATTATTCACATCACACATTACTGTATCTCACTTTTACAAATTTTAATTAATAACACTTATATTTTAAAATGAGATATTTCAAATCAATATAACATAAAATGCACTGCATATTGGGTGATAAGGATTTCACAACTGCTGTTATCTGTAGTTGCTAGTGAATTTTGTAGGATAATGAAGTGACTTATTTTATATTAGAGCCTTTGTTGTTTTTGACAATCACATGCCTGATCTAATATATAATGACACAAGTCGGTCAACATGGTCTTGTAATTATAGAACCTGGGCTACTCAAGTTACTTAGACAGTAATTCCGGAAGATTGGCTGAGTTAAATTTTCTATGTACTACAAAATGACATATGATTATCATTGACCAGACATATAACAGATGTCATAAATACCAAGTAAAAAGTATATATAGTACTCTCTGTAAACACTCATTTTCATAGTATTAAGCTTGCACTGCTGTGTCAACCAAGCTGTTTTAAATTATTTCTCTTTCAACAAATTTATGTTTAATCTAGGAATTTGGACCACCACTAAGAACACAATTTAAGGCATAAAATATGCAAAACATTATGATATCAGCTCTACTGAACTACAACTGATTGACATTTCTTAATATACCGCTAGCTGCCTGAATCTAAAGCAGCTACTTACAGACAGCTATGTTTGTTTGCCTTTGAATCACACAACTAAAATAGCGACGGCACACACAATTATGATATTCAATGAATTTTGCCATGAATTTTTGAAACTTCAACATAAGAATCTTTTTCTCGATATTTGTACAAAGAAGTCTTTAATACTAGTTGCTGGAAAGTCATCTTTAAGACTTCAAGTGACTTACACTTCACAAAATATGTCGAGTAATGTCATATCAAATATCCCACATTGACACATTTAACCTGAACAATAAACATATAGGTACATAATCAAAGGCAGCCCTGAGGAATGTGGTCTGCTGATTCACATATATTAACTGTCAGACTATAAAAATTTCATATTATTTTATTCATCATTATCACTTCTTTAGAAATTGCTTGTTTATACTGTCAATCAGGACACAAATTTGTAAAATATTTGCATAGCCGGACTAAATCGTCGGGTTACGCCAGGTATTATTACACACAAATACATGGTATGCACTGACCGCACACGTGAGCTGCTATTATAATGGCTTAATTATTCCTCCTTGGTACAATGTTACAATTATAAAGCAAAAAGTATCAATGACTTGTCCCATTTATTATAACTAGAATAAATTGTCAGAACTGTACAAAATATTCAGTTAATAACTCTTGTCAAGGATTTAAGGTATAATATATAGAAATTGGTAGAAATTATACATCTGTTATTTACACATACTGCATACATCATACTAGACCAAATAGTATGCAGATGTGCAGAATGAATCGCAGGTAAAGATTGGCAGAAGTAATCAACATAAGCTTCATATTCTTTATTTACCTATTTGCCTAGCCTGTGCATAAACGCAACAACCCTCATAATAAAATTTACCTATTTAGTAACTTTATGAAAAATTATCAGGTTCTAGAAAATTGATACTGTATTGAGCTAGTTAAAAGAGCAGAAGTAAAATGCATATATTATCTTTAAGACAGAATATGGTTTCCCCGACCGCTCAAAATAAAAGCAATGAAATTTTTCAGTTTCTTATTGCGTTTCTAACTATTGTTCTCCCAAAAAAGGCATATATTCATACCATGACAATGGAGAAACCCTGCTCAACTAAACTGCTTAAAAATGTCATAGGGTTTAGTGAACAAAAAATTAAAATGATTTTGCAACGCCAACCTAAATATACAAATAACATTTTTACTGAGCGGCGCATCACTGCCCGCTAGCGAAGCTGCCCTGCAATTAAACTTAGACGTTTGAAACGGTTCAATAATCTAAAATCGCTATATAGCACCAGAAAAATATAAAATTGTTTAGAGACATACTCTATAGCGCCTATATGGTTACATTTGTTACTACAAAACTACACTACAAGTCTAGATATTTCTTTTTTGGGCGTCTCCAGACACATAACACGCCACATATAATTTCTAAGACATGAACGAAATAAATCAAATAAAACATACATCATTTCGTTCTAGGGTGGCAACAACCGTTGTAGTGCCTTGCTAATTCACTCCTCTTCCAATGAAAGGCGGTAGTCAAAGCTTTTTTGCTCATGAACATTTTCTTAGCTTGAATGCAAGTAAAACCATAACGCACTTCTCCAAATTAAAAGTCGGAGAATTTCGTCTCAATTTCCAGGTAAAAGCCAAAACAGGAAATGGCGGACCACCGGAAGTATGGAACACCACAACACCGCGGAAAAACGTCTGCGCATGCGTCAATTTTACTGAGATTGGCTTGGTGAATCGGGTGTTCCGAGCTTGTTTGTTTCGCAATATGGCGGTGAAAAGAAGTACCTCACATACGTGCCTTTGGAGTAAAATTATTAAATAACCAACGAACGTATAAACTTAAAAACAAGAAATAATTGTAGTTTACATGCCTAGAAAATAACATTATTTTAGATGCAGGCCAAAGGTGAGTAATGAAAAATTTATTGTTTACGAAAGCTACTCGACCGAATGAACAAGGAAATTTTCCATAGGTTAATTTTATCCACATTTTTGCCAATAACTTTTTTTGCGTAGAATGAAAAAATTTTGCGTTGACTGTATTTAAAGGTAATGACCTGCTATACAACTTAAGCATATGCAAATGCAAAACTCTTTCACAGTTTGCAAAACTCTTGTGTTTTAATCCGGTGCTCGAGAATTTTTCAAGAAGTACTCGCATGCCTCTCGGACTCAAACGTCAATTTTTAAATTAAATTTTGTGTTCTTAACCTTAGAAAACTGCTTATTAATTGCCAAACTACTCGTCCTAATGTTGTTTTGTTTGTTTCACGTATCTTCAGCAATTAAAAGGAATGATTTTGCTTCAGGAAACGGGATTTAAATTCCCCACAATATTTTCAAGTACTTGCGCATGCGCAGACGTTTTTCCGCGGTGTTGGAACACCACTTGGTCAGAGGGGACATTTGTCTGCGCATGTGTCAGAAGGAAAATGCGTGCTCAGGATGCGTGCTGTAGAGTACGCGAATCGCGCAAACACATTAAAAATATCAAATTAATAAAAACAATTATATGAATGTTCTTCATACACTGGGTATTGCACAGTAATTACTCGAGCTAAAGCGAGAGTCATAAATTCCCTTCGGTTTTTCTTTTTTTCGCGCAAGACTTAGTCTCCCACGCGGCCACTCTACATTTTGACCAATCGTGGCAAGTCTTTCAGGCTTAAGCTTTTCTGATTGGCTGCTCTTCAATCACATCAGTTTATCATCTCATTCGACTTCCTGTCCTTGACCACGACGGGTGAGGCAAATGGCAAGATGTGTATATGCTTTCTGTGCCTACTCGATCCAAGCAAAATGGCTGTATATACGCTTTCTAGGCGTACGGCGTACCTGATCAAAACTAAATGACCATACACATTTATCACGACTGGTCTGGCAAGTGGCAGCCGCGCTGTATTGTGATTGTAAAACGTGCGTTGTAACACGCGCACTCGATCAAATATATGCGAATATTTGCTTCTACGCGTCCTCGATCCAAACAAAATGGCTGTATATGTATATGCTTTCAAACGCCGCTCAACCTGCAATACGCATACTTTAATTTGTCTACTCGTCTAGTTTATACAAATATACACCATCACATGTATCTACACTATATCAAACTTACTTCTATCGCGATCGAGTTATACGGGAGAATATGTTGCCCTAACAGTATTAATTATGTACTGAAAAAGACCTCAGTGTCGAAATCTCGATGTGAATGGGCTGAATACGATATGCTATATGATTTGATATTAAGCACAGCTGTAAATATCGACAACAGCGTGCTCGAGACCCAAGTCAGATTCTGAGTAACAAAATTCACGCTGACGGATTTATATATGAAATATATTGACGCTAGTTACGCCGCTAGCCAGCATAGTTAGCCCGATATTGGTTCAACATATATTTTGATATGCTTATTGTAAACATAATAACTCAGTCACTTTTTAAAATATGTAAACATGCCGCATCACATGCAGAGCGCGGCTGAGCGCTTTAGCTCAGCAAGCGTCTTGTTGCGTTTAAAATCGCGTTAAACTTTGTCCTGACCGACCCGCTGTTGTCGCATAAATTCACTGCAAGATAACTTATTGAAGCTCGCCTACTAGTACTACCATTTGCAATCAACCGTTAACCGTTATGATCAAACGCTATAATTTATTTTGTGACAGAAACGCGTTAATTTATGTTTGTCAGAGCGCGTAGTTTATGTTGAAATTCTTAGTCCAAATATAAAGGACTTATCTTAGAAATTATCCTAGAATATGACCAAATACGAATATATGAAATTCCAAGCTAGAATAGGAAAGACTAGACGACATAGCCATAGGTCCACCGTCCACGAACAGAATTGACGCAAAAAGCTAAATCGGAAATGCATATGTGCTTTGTGACATTTTGGAATGCTTGCATTCGTTCGAAGTAAGATTTTGCAAGAAGCAATCTTATGCTTGCCGAATTTTTCACTCCAAACTAGACTTTATTTTCCTTAAACTAGCCGCATGATTTGTCCATTATTGCTATCTTGTTTCCATTATTTGACCTTTTTGTACAAATAATCACAAAATAAAATCCCCCATTTTTTAGTATCTATACTGTTTAGAAGGTAATATCTATCGCTTAAATCATATTACTTTATATTAATATAAATATATAATAAGTTTCAATGTTTGTATTTCTTGTAAGTACTTTGTTCGTTTTTACGGAAACCGTTAAGCTCCAAGAATTGTGCAAAGGCGCACATTTATATTAAAATTATGAATATGAAAATGATTGTAAAAAATCTTTCAAAAACTGATCATGGTAATGGACCGCCCACCCACTTACCCGCTCGCGTGTAATTCTGAACTGAAAATGTCCGGACGGGAAACTAAAGTCTAATTTGGAATGGCCTTAGCTTTTATTTTTGTAATGATTCGGGCTATACTCTTTGGTAGCAACGGTAGCGACTTAAGCACTTGGAACCCCTTGCGCAACATAAACTAGAAATCAGTACACAAACTTTCGGGAAATAAGGCTGTGAAATTCAGAACTCTAAACTATCAGTTTCACGAAAATGCGAGGTTGCATTCTCAGATCGCTTCCTTGTCAAATTTTTCCTGCGCTGAACAATGAATTTTTAAGTCAAGTATTAGGTATAATTTAAATTAGAAACAAAAAAATCTGGTGATACAAACTTGAGTATGAGCAAATTGAGATTGTATGTGTGGAAGATCTGAGAAAAAATTTGAAGCGAACGCGAACTTCATCAATGAAATATTGTGGTATCAATGTAATATTGTGGTATCAATGTAATATTGTGGTATCAATGTAATATTGTGGTATCAATGTAATATTGTGGTATCAATGTAATATTGTGGTATCAATGTAATATTGTGGTATAAATGGTATCATGAATCATGAATTAAAGTTATTCATATATTTAAGATATGATAATGTACAGTACTTTACAATACAACAAATTGTCAAATTACCTAAATTGTACCTTCCACGCAAACTAAAGATCGCAAAATTCGCACGTCAAGTTTCATTATTAGATTGGGTGCCATTGGCGATACTTCATATCGAATTGATATCGCGATATACTGACCAGCCAATTACGGTGCCCAATGCAACGTACGGGGAACTATATTTACTATTCCTTCAGGTTTTTCCAACTGTATCAATGTTAGTGTAAGCATCTGCATGCAACTTTCTATACTTTACTAACAAGATTGCAGAATTAGTCTATAACATCCAACCAGAAATTTTCTTTTAGTGTCAAAAATCATTGAATTAAACTATTTGCGCAGCAAATAACAAAAAGCAAAAAATGCAAAAAGAGTCATGAGCCAGTGTTATTTTTGTACAGCGTTGACAAATGTCTTCTCTGTTTTTATGGCAAGTATGTGGTACCAATATACCTCAAAGGTTAAAAATGAAATATCATATAAAGATACTAACATCAGTGTTTTGAACACATTATTCCACACTTTAATTTCGGCGTGATCTTTTCCCAGTTAATTTTTAGATAGTTGAAAAACTTCAAAAGAAAAGAATAACATATGATCATATAGTAAGAGGAGATGAAAGATGGCCTTTCTAATGGATCCTATCAGAATCCTTCCCTAAAATAAGCGCCGACTATGCAACCTGTCCGTTTTAAACAATTATTGAATGAGGTCGAGCAGGATACGAAGAATTATTAAGGCAGAGGTTTGTGTTATCTGCCGAAGCCGAAGGCTGAGCTATTACACAAACCGAGGTCATAATAATTCTTCATATCCTCAATAATTCCTCATTGAAACTCAATAACTTTTTTATGATTTATTTGTATTTATATCGGACACAGAATACACGCTTGCCGGCTTGTAAACAGGATGCAAGTTACTGAAGAAGCCCTTGTATTTTACCGCATTATTTGTTTTCAATATCCGAACAAATTACGTCATAATGTGGCATATTCAAAATGGGTGTAAATTGTTGCAACGCTACCGACACCAATTAGATGTTAGCTAACACTAATTTTGGCGTTTATTCACACTTTCGTAGCGTTAGATATTCACACTTTCGTAGCGTTAGATATTTGCCATGTAGTTACATGGCAAATATCTAACGCTACGAAAGTGTGAATAAACGCCAAAATTAGTGTTAGCTAACACCTAATTTGTGCCTAGGTAGCCCAAAATTGTTCAGTGTTTCGATAAATTCAAACTTCTATTCAGTTTTATATTGAGGTCTGTGGCGTAGCGGTAGTTGCGTAATTGTATATATATATTAATATATATATACAATTACGCAACTACCGCTACGCCACAGACCTCAATATAAAACTGAATGGAAGTTTGAATTTATCAAAACACTGAACAATTTTGGGCTACCTAGGATTTGTGTCGGTAGCGTTGCAACAATTTACACTCATTTTGGTGTTACGTTAACACTTCCAGATTTACAGTGTAACTCCATCCACTGATTGGAAGTGGTCATCCACTGACCACTCCCAATCAAAACGTTTGAATTATTTTCAATAAATATCAATTAACATTATTAAATCTCCTCCCCCCCCCTAAAACTGACCAGCTGTACGTAGGCTAAAAAGCTAAGAAATTCGGGACAGCGGGCAGTGAAGGGGGGGGGGGGGGGAGTGAAATGCTCAAAACCATGGGGAAGCAAAGAAAATCATAAAGGAAGGACAATTTACAACAAACTTCCAAGTTTATTAGCTAGATGGACGTGCTTGCACTTCCATTGTCTTCACCGTGCACAAGTCAGAATAAACACGAACAAATTAAATAGATAGAACAAAGAGGCCGACCCAGTATCCAGACGACAGTATAGGAAATTAACAGTAGGGCCACACGGCAATGCAACATGTCCCCTTATTCTTATGCAATTGACTCGCCAGAATAATGGTGAAAAAGCCAGTTCGGGCCGCGGGTTTCAAAAAGACAATTTAGAAAAGACAATATTAGAAAAGACAATTGACTGGTCAGAACCTGCGTAATGAAGATGCGTAATGCGACATGCGTGGGGACACAAAGTTAACATCAAAGGTTGCGACTTGAGAGTGGTCTTTCTACTTAGTTCTTATTCTGTGCTCCGATCCAGACCGTATTTGGATTGAATTTGGATATATGATATGTCCAGGGTTGGGTCACAAACAATTGAAACAAAAGAGATATGCGAGGAAAATTGTCAAGACAATTGTCATGACACTAGCTGTTGGGTGTATGTGTACGGTGGGTGTATCACTTCGTTCTTAAATTGGGCGTGGAATGAAGGACTTTGCCCCGCTGTACCATTACCGCACCTTTTTAATTTCAACGCTTTACAAAAATATCACTGTCTCTATTGTCTATTTAGACGTACTAAAATGTCTCACTGCGCCTGGACTGGACCGGCAGTGGTCCCGTGCGCACTGATCTCTATATGAAACTACACACAGAATTGGGCCGCCTATTGTCTCACCTGTCGGTCTCCAATCATATCCGTTAAGTTACGCGCGTGCGTAAAGGCACGACGACGTCACAATATAAATTAAATTAATTCATTGTTAAGAAACAATTATTGACGCGCGCGAGACTCGATAACGCTGCGAAGGCAGTGCCTGCAAGATGGATGCTGTTCTGTCTAGATTGCAGTCGATTCGACAAGCCATTGAACACGTGACATTACTGCCTGCTGACCAAGAGCAAAAAATTCAAATAATGCTTCTTGATATCTGCAAAACGTTAGAAACAACAGAAGCATACAGTGAAGACCCAACGAAGTCATTTTGTGACGAAGTACTCTACATGTTGAATAAAATTGAAAGTTTATTATATATTCCTGTAATTCAACACTTGATAACAAATGTGCAAGCCAAAGGGGAGAAAAACAATTATGACAATCATTATGGAGTAAAACCTGTGCTGTCGACTCAAGAAACTAAAGTGAATGGGAAATCGAAAAAAGTAACTAAAATTGAAATTCGTGAAGATGAAACAATAAGTGGTACCAGTGATGATTACTGGAAGAGGAGAAGGGATAGAATGCATAGTCTGTTGGGTAAGACAAGTTTGAGATTTGATAAAAATTATCTAAAAAGAAGGCAACAGAAATTATTGCTTCGGGATCCTTGTATCGTTGAAACCACCGATTCGAAACTCTCGTGTAAAGATGTCAAAACTCCCACATCAGAAAAATATCCGCAATCTCCTATGAATGATATTGACAAGTTCTGGGGACTTACTGAAGACAAAAGCTGGGTAAGCGAGGGGAAAAAGTGGGAAAATGGAGAAACTATTTGTGTTTTAAACAGTGAAAGTGAACTGAGAAACCTAACAGAAATGTTTAAAGAGAAGAAAAACTTGCGTTCATTTTATATTCAAAGGAAACCTAAAGGTTTAGCTGGCTCGAAAGGGACGTGGCTAACTCCAGTGTATTCGCCACCTCTAGTTATTAAATATGGATTACCTTTAGTTCAAAACGATAAAAAATAAAAAAAGATAATTGAAAAAGATAATTAGATAAGACTAATTGAAAAATACATTTCAATGTATTTAAACTTTAATATGCAGATGAAAGTGTGATTTGAAAAGGTGAGTAGTAAAAACAAATGTGCAGATTCCTAATTCCCTCGGTTCCCTTCGGACTTTAGAGAGACGGTCCAAGTCTAGCAGTACAGCAATGAATTATCGCCTTTGGTCAACCGGTTTTCATGACGTACTGATCATAACTTCAGCAGCAAAAGCATTGCAGCGTACCCTGGATCTATCCCTGGACATATGATCTGATCATGTGACCTCGAACACTCAGTTGCTACGACAAAAAACAAGACTGAAAAATAGACAGATTTTGGAGGCTTCTATTGATTGTTAAAATGAGTACCCTGTCAAGGAGCTGTTGTAGTTTAAAACGGCCGAGGTTCTGCTTACAGAGTTTAAGTGAATTCATTTCCTGTCAGGCCGCAGCTATATTTATACAGAATGAATTTTTTCACTGTAAAATTTACATTAACAGGCTTGTTGCTAAGAGTACACAAACGCATAGGATATTACGATATCACCTACTACCTAAAAGACACAAAGGCTTAACTTCCCGACGAAGGTCAGTCGCTATACTCAGTTTTTCGTAAAGCCCGTTTTGCGCTTCAAGCCTTCAACCTAGCGAAACGTAGCGTATTTCATTGTTTCGTGAACACAACAGAATACGCTACGTTTCGCAACCATACGGTTGAAGTGGAAAACGGGCTTAATGGGATTCCAGTGTCAACAGGATCTTTTCCACCCATCGCAAATAGCAGCTTGCCAGTCACTGCGAACGATTTCATCCAAACACAATGCTCTTATTAACTAGATGCACGCATTCGCAGCGAGCTTTCGAGTTGGTTTTGCGAATGGAGGAAAAGTGCTTTATGGCAACGTGCTTGTGTGTTACCAACTGCACTACTAAAACTGGCTATGTATGTGTTCGTAGCTTTAACTGGGTCCAACTATCATAAAACATAATTTAGTCTGAACCCGCAGTAGTAGGTAGTGTTGGAATAATAACTTGTCTCTATTTCTTAAAATTTATTGAAAATATTAAAATTTTGCTGTTCGAAGATTTGGACTAACTTGGTCTGATTTTGGCCTTTCTTGGACACATGTCATGAATATGTTTACAATATTTTTTTACTTTTGTCTATCCTAATCTATTCGGCGGAAAACATTCAAAACAATAATAAATATAAAAGATTTTTGGCGCCATTCATAGACCGAAAGAGACATGAGCACCAAAGACATTCTCCAGCAACACAAAACAAGAATTCAGTTATTACAAAAAAATTAGAAAAAATCAGTCTATTCATATTCGCACACTGCAAACAAAAACAATGGACGTCGGATTTTTTTTTCAGAACTAAATTTTGTCTAATGGAAGTTAGATACTTCTATACTAGCACAGGAAAAATATTAATTCATACAATCGTCCCATAATTATTATTACGGTAGGTTCTATTTGAAGTTCTTAGAAGTCCATTTTATTGTTGTCATAGGATGGACATCATACAGCTGCTTTTTATTGTCACACTTTATTTTTACACCAATAGTCTAAAATTGATAAAAGTGTCTAAAATTGTCTAAAATTCCGTGTTCACAGAATAAAGTTATACAGAAGTCTCACTCAAAAGGAACGCGGAGATTGTCCCTCGTTTTTAATGACCAGATTCACATGACGTAATGGATGGTTATAGGACTTCAGCGATATTCTGGCGATAAATTACTGAAGTGGCTCAGGTTTACTTGCTTGAAAGACGACGGCTGTGCGTGGGGTAAAAATATCAAATGCTTCGACAGGCGTGAGACTGCTACAGTCACAGTCCCTTATTCTGTGCTATAATAATTGGTAACGGATTCTCCTGTACATACCACCTGCTGGGAATCTCAAACCTCTCTCTCTCTCTCTCAACTGGGGGATGAAGATTTTTGAGCGAATATTCTCGTTATTCAAAGTTGAATTGTCAAAAAGGCCTGTAAGCCCGGACCTTCATTAGTACCATAGACAATATTGGATTGAAAACTTTGCTACAACAAACTTACGTGATGTTTTGCACAAGTTGAAACAAACTTCGAGAAACATGTGAGAGTAATTCCTTCGAGCAGGTGCTACATGTCTAGATGTTTCCATTGCGAAGATTAACACCAGAATTCCGTGATCATTCTAAGGCCTTTTGTGCACAAACCTGTTTCCGGGATATGCCCAATTAAAGCAATTGTGATAGCAATTCTTGCACTATATGCATGCGCTAACACGCTAAGGCGATTATAAAGTCTGCACACATTTCTAGGAACTCCATAGTATGATGAGCTACAACATAGCTTGATCCTCCAGAACCACTAGCGTTACTCAGATTGCTGTATGATGAATGACAAGATGCACTGCCTGATCTGGAACGAGGTGAAAGTGCTTCCGTCTCCAGAGGTAAACTCTTGAAATCCAAAAGATAACTACGCTGATCTACTTGATACAACTGGATAGCAATTTTGATCTAAAAATAAAACAGAAATGCGTCATGAGCGATATTATCAGGTAAATTTAAGTAACAGCAATTCTTCCTCCTAACATTGACGGGCACAGGAACTTTCTTTCTTTCTGTATAACTGACATCCAAAGAATCAAAGAGGGCGGAAATTGATAATGTCTGTTCGTTGTTTTGACCTCGATTTAATGAGAAATGTTGCGTAAGTCATATGAACTGATAACTGGAACAGAAAGTTCAGGGACCGCGTAAGATCGGTAATTGAGGGGGCCCATATTCATATACTCGGATTCTACCTCATTAATTTCTTTTGAAATTGATTGTTTTCACGGTTTCTGAACCCGAATATAAGAATATGGGCCCCCTCAATTAGCGATCTTCTGCGGTCCCTGAAGTTTAAGAATGAAACCTTCTGAATGGAAACTTGACATAAATATTAATAATGCCCACCATATTGACTTTCACCTCTCTCATAGGCCAGAGCATCTGGAGTTCTTACTCCAGATATATGTTGAGTTCACTGCAAGGGACCGAGTATTATGCAAACGTTATGCACACTCATCGACTTACATGTTCCAAGACGTTTTGTGGCATGACAAGAATTTATGTTAATTTCTAAATAAATAATAATAAGGCATGTACTTACACTTTTACGAGTTACTTCGTTTTCACGGATTACACGAAGATGAAACGGGGTGATGATCTTCCAAGACTTAAAAAATAGTTTATAAATTAGAAACATTTAGCTTGCAAATATACATGCGAAAACACTATGCAGCAACTAAGCAGTACGAAATTAATTGTACAATGTAGTAAAAATTAGTCTGATGCTCTCAAGATATAAATCGTAAGTAATTAGCAAGGCATAAAGCGGAAGCACATCGTTAGCAAGTTAGTGACTAGAAATGTGCTATCCCATGATACGATTTTCAGTTCAGACGATACGGGAAAAACTTCTTTTTTGAGAAATGAACAAATATATTGCACAACTTGTACACAACTACAGTGAAACACTCGTCACAATTTCCACCTATCCACGTAAGTTAATTGCAAATTGCTAACTGGAGTGCGCCTAGTAACAGGCCTAACCCATTTTAGCCCGAGCTCCATTGATGACATAATAAAGCAAGACGAATATAATTAATTATACATGAAAAGATTTTTCTACTCTGATTGGCTATTTACAGTCTATAGAAGCGTTTTAAAAATATTTGACCAATTCATTTGCCAAGTTTAGCAGTTCCTCCGATCAATTCCTCTCTTGATTTCTCAAATTTTGAAAAGTTTGTTAAAATGTTCACAACTTTCTGTTTATTGACGAATCAGAATGCTCATGAATAAGATGTAGCAGGAATTGATAAGAGGAACTGCTAAACTTGAGCAAAGAAATTGGTCAAATATTTACGGAACGCAACGTAAGACGAGTGTAATTTGATGACAATACAGGTACATGAAAAGTAGAAATTGAACAATTCGAGCGAAGATCCTTGGCTGAAAGATCAGTAGTAAGCGAAGGTCCTTCTGTAGTCTATATATAGGTTGTAAAACATCTTATATGGTTTTGTGTTCTTCTCGTGCACTACCGACACTGGCAATGTTTAAGATGTTATCACAAAATAAAAAGACAGGGACATTTTCAGACTGATTAAAATATTTATTCCCCTACCTTTTTCGTGTGTGGAAAATCTGAATATCAAGTAGCTTCTGGATTATTTTTATGCGCATACTTTGAAACACATACACACTCAGGCAATCTTGCGCATGAGTGTTTCACTTGCCCTAGTTTGGACTTTGATTTTTTTTTTGCTTGGGCTAGAAACGCTACTTATAAAATATCATGCATATAACGCGTGCTCTGATTGGCCGAAAGCCATGTTTGGATCAGGCCATCCAAACACGGAAATCAAAAATGCTTTCACGGGAATTTTTGAAAACATGGCCGATGTTGTTATTTTATAAAACAATCACTTCATGGTTTCCGTGTTTGGATGGCCTGAAAATCACTCGCCTTTGGCTCGTGTTTCGCGCGCTTTTCTTAACTCTTGCAACTTTCCCAAGTGTTTAGATCAGGCCATCCGAACACGGAAACCATAAAGTAATTGTATATTGATCCCCAAAACCAGATCATTATTAGTGCAATGTTATAACCATTTCAAACGATCATCCTCATATATCACAAATCGTGAACATTGCCTTTTGTCTCTGATTATACTTATAGGAAAAAAAATTTCTGCGTGTATTTTCTCCCAATAATCATGAACAAAAGGGCGCTGATCATTGCCGACGAATTGCGAGCTATGGAAACTATGCTGCAGATATAAGTTTTGATTTGCTATGATTAAATCACGTGATGTTTTCTAGACAAACTGATCTTATTATCCATGATATTAATGCTACATTTACATGCAAGTTTACCTAAACGAATACAACTTACATATCCCAAAGACATCATAGCCTTATAGACTTCTCCCATTATGTCTTGAGGTTTACTTTGAGATCGAATACCTGTAGGGGTAGTATGATACACAATAAGTCATGTAGCTACTTTCTGAGCGTGGCGGATTAGGTTTAAGTTGTATACTCTAGACTTACTAAATATAAAATTAAATACAAAATGGTAGCAAAAAATACGAACAAACCTAAATGCCATTTTGCTTTCTTTGTACTTGCCAGCTTGATATAAGGATGTTTCTTTGACGGAGTTGGAGGAGTATCAGCTAGCGAGAAAATGGAAATTATCAAACGTGTTGCAAAAAAGTTTTAATTACATCTTAAACACTGTTCAAACTAAAACAATAGAACTTCAGGAAGAAAAGGAAAAATTTCTCGAGGGCGGACAGAAAGAGTGACATCGTACATAAATGTATTCGTACTCCACAGAGAAGAATATCCGAGCAGGAGGCACAATCGCCGAGGAATGGAACAAGTGTTACTCACCTGGCACTTTACGCTCAACTGTTGTGACAGTTGTCGTTTTATTAACAAGGCTCACCTAAAATTGATAAGGATTAAAAATTTACAAAAAAGATAGTTCTCGCAAAACATGTCGAACTTTTAAAATCAAGCCATGCCTTCCCTTTTATTTTTAAAACAATTTTGCTATTTTTTTAAAATAAATTTTGAACTCGCGCCTAGTTTTGTCAATAACTTAGTGCTTTGCAAATATCAACTGTCTTTAAAATTTTATAGTATTAAAAGAAGGGATAAAATAGGAGCTAGGAGTTATTTTTTCCTGGGAAATAAGATTTCGTGTGATGGAAAAATGAGCCTAGGATTCAATGGCTAAAAAATGATAGAGAATGGGATTTGTGCATTTGGAAAATGGGATTTAGTCAAAATTTGGGCTGGGAAATGGGAGGTGGACTTCATCTTCAGGAACCTACGTTAAGCTTTGCCTCCAGTTGAATTTTCAAGCGGTAAAATTGGCGCGCTGCAAAGCGAACTAGTCTGCCTCTCCGCTTCTTATTTTTTTGCTCTAAAAATTCAAGAGGTAGACTTGACGCACGTCTAACGGCGATTTATACTAGAGACAGGTCATCCGTCAAGACGAATCATCCGTCTGACAGATCATTCTGTAGCTACCGTTATTTCCGGTCATCGGTTTCCGGGGAACACGTGACAAGAACGCATGGAGAAAAAAAAATATGGACGCCATGTTTTGTTTTATTTTATTCCATGTAGAACCAAACGGTTCTAAACGTTAACAAACGTTAAAAAGGTTAAAAGGGTTACAGAAATGTTACAGAAACGTTAGAGAGAAGTTACGTAAAGGTTATATAAGTTATGTAAAGATTAGATTGGTTTGAAAGAGTAATAATAACAAGGATAAATTTACGTTTGATCTATGGTTTGATTGAACATTGAGGGCGTCCAAAGGCGGTCGTAAGAGTTTAGAACCCATTGGTTTCTACGTGATTTGTGGACGAGAACTTGGTCTCCAGGAAGGAGACATAAATCGTCGATTAGATATTGTGTGATTCGTTGAATACGGGTTTATCGGGATATTTATTTGCTTTATATACGAAAGGAATTCGTCGTAAATTGGGTAGTATTTGATCGTGTTTGGTCGTGAAAATACGGGAAACCAGCTTGTTGACATTTGGGTCATATTGAATTGTGAATATATCGCTTCACATTTACCGGATCTGGGGATTGGATTAGCGTTTAAAGACGTTGTTATTTGAACATTGTTTACTGGACTGGCATTGCTATTGGATTGCAGTAGCTGGTTGCATATTTTCTTGGATGGAAGATATTTAGGATGAAGTCAGTTTGTAAGTACAATCTAAGTGATTTATTATAAACATCACGTGTAGAAATATCGTCGTGGAATGAGCAAGAGTACATACTGACTTGTATATACATTAAAGTACATTCTTGAAGTATTTATTCGGGTATTACATAATATGTGGTGGTAGTAGAAGCTATTATCATTGGATTAATTAAGCATATGATCTGGTGTGGACACTAGACTTGGCTTGTCATGTAAACAAAGATATAAAGAATTAAGCACTTAATTGAAGTGCCACTGAATTCAGCATGAGTTGTGACAAAGGTATGATGCAGGATGTGAACAATTTATTTAAGATCAGGTTAGAGTATATTAATACTCTACGAACATTGCAAGAGGAAATAGAAAGGATTATTGATGGACAAGGAAGTGTTGACCAAGTTATTGTGAAGAAAGGGGTTTATGATCAGACATGGTGTGAATTTGTTTTTGTACATGAACAGTATATTGAAGCTGAGGATGGAGTGGAAGAGAAAAGAAGAGCAAGTTGATGGTATAAAGAACTGATGGAAAAAAAGTACATTTGGATGAAGTTGTGAGAAGTTGGTGTAAAGGGTCGAGGTCAGGATATTGCGAGGATAAAACTCGAAGCTTGAATAGTGGTTCGATTGGAGCCACCTCATCTTCATCAACTGTGTCCACGAAAAGGGAAAAGGTTGCTCTTGCACAACTTAGTTTCAATCAATTAATGAAACGACACGAAATGAAAAGGAGAATGGCAGAATTGAGATATCAAGAGGAACTTATGGAGGCTCAGATGGAGGAAGAACAGGCAATTGTTAATTATAACATTTACAATGATCCGGCCTATGTGGATAATAAGAGCTACAATGGCCATGAATCCTTTGTGGATAACAGGGAAGTGTTGCAGAAGCAATACAGCATGGGTTATCAGCCACAGATCTATAGCAATGAATGTGTTGGGAAAGTAAATCAAGAGCATCCTATTAACCTGTCAGCAAGCAATGATCAAGAATGGTTGCAGAGATAGATTGAAGAAGAGCAAAGAAGGAATTATCAAACGGTGGCTCAACCAGTGGTATGTGTAGCAGATAAAATGAGTTGGGAGGATGCAATACTAACTACTGTTAAACAACCCATGATTAACTACCCCAAACTTGTTGAATCTGTCAAGGAACCAGCATGTCTACATAATCTATTACACTCTATGCCCCAAGCCTCAGAGTATCCAATGAATCAGAGATCACCCCTCTCGAGAGTGCATGAGTCATATGTTGAAAGAAATAGAAATGGTGGTAATCTGAATGTGAAGTGCAAGTGCATGGCACCCCACTTCAAGTGCATGGCACCCGGTTACAGGGTTGTCAGAGCAATATATAGTTGTAGGACATCCTAGACAGCCGTCTCCAACTGAGATGGGGCTGCCAATAACAATGGTGAGTAACAGTGGTGAGGAAATGATCCGAGCACTGCGGCAAGTTGTATCAACACCCTATGTTTCCTTTATTCATAATTTTGAAACTTGTCTCGAGAAAGATAACCCAGACAGTGCAACAAGATTGCAACTCTTAATTCAGCATTGTTCAGGAAAGGCCAAGGAGGCGATAGAAAGTTGTGTGAATTTGCCTGCTGGACAAGGGTATAGAACAGCAAAGAATACCCTGAAAGAGAACTTTGGGAAACCTCATATAATTGCCAAAGCGCACATAAAGAAATTGAAGAGCTTACCCCCCCCCCCCCCCCTTGAAGCAAGCAGACGGACCTAGTTTGTTGGAGTACGCCAGGAATTTGGAAATAGCCCATCGAACTCTTAGCAGTATGGGACCAGAATACGAAAGTGAATTAAGCCATGTTAACACACTACGTGAGCTGAATAGGAAACTCCCTCTGTTTATGAGAGTAAAGTGGACCGAACGTGCAGGAATAATTATTGAATCTGATGCTCGACCTAAATTTCAAGATTTCTTGCAGTTTGTAAAGGCGAGAGCGAGACTAGTAAATAATGAGTTTGCAGAGGATCTATGTGCCGGCACAACAAAGTCAAAGGAAAGAGGCAAGGGTCCAGGCGTAACGGGACGTTATGTACAGAAATCGTCTACATTAATGGCAGGTATGCAGAAAACCCAACAGGAGAAGCAAGATTTAAAGCCCGTGAGTGTTCAATGTTCAATATTCTGTTCAGGGACACATAGAATCTGGAAGTGCACAGCATTTATGAAGTTAACTTACCCAGACAGAAAGAAATTCGTTCAAGATCATCACTTATGCATGAAGTGCCTGAGTAAGGGCCATTTCCTACGAACATGCCCCAAGGTTCACTTTAGATGCCAAGAAACGGGTTGCACGAAAGAGCATCATACGTTGTTACATCCAATTGAACCTTTAGGTGAGAAGAATGGTCCTGGAAAGCGAGATTGTGAAGTACGTCCTGATCCCAAGGTAATGAATGGAAACAATAGTCAAAACGACTCGAGATTAACTGCGGCAACTGGGGCCGGTGAGAGGGTTTGTCTAAGTGTCGTTCCTGTTAAAGTGCAAACCAAGGGACACGATAAGCCTGAAGTTGTGACATACGCACTTCTGGACTGTGGGTCAGAAGTTACACTTGTTCATCAAAAATTGAAGGAAGAACTAGGAGCTCGAGGTCGACAGATCGACTTTTTGCTCTCAGGAATAAACGGTTTAAAGCAAGTTAACGGTGAGCTTTTAGACATTGTAGTAACATCTATAGACGGAGAAACATCTCTCGAGCTATCAAATGTACGAACTGTCGAGCAAATGCCTATTTCAAGAAGTTGTATTGCCCGAAAGGAAGATATCAAGAGTTGGCCTCATTTGGTTGATGTCCCAATTACTGAATTAGAAGTGGACGAGATAACTTTGATCATTGGCCAACAAGAAAAACCTAGTATCTTTTTGCCACTTGAATACCGCACTGGCGGCGAGAACGATCCTGTAGCTATTAGATATAGCCTGGGCTGGACAGTTGTTGGTCCTATTGGCGAAACGAAGGATGAAGCATGTTATGGCACGAATTTTGCCCGGACAGTTAACAGCGCTAGTACCGTGCGTGGTGACCTGAGTTTCGAGAACGACGACTGTTGGAGTACAGCAGAATGCAAACCGTCTAAGAAAATGGGGTGCGATGGAAACGAAATGATGTCGGATCCGATTGGTTTAGTGGACGGATCAGCGTCATGTTCTGCTGTTTCAAGTGTTGATGATGACTTGAACCACAAGTTGGAGCGATTGTGGAGAACGGATTTCCAAGATTGCGTCGTAGATACAAAGGTCTGTCCATCGATAGAAGATCGGAGAGCATTGGAAATGATGGAGGAGTCACTGAAGCAGGTGGATGGTCATTATCAGGTAGCCTTACCATGGTGACATAACCCGCCCTGTCTACCTAACAATAAAGAAACTGCAGCGCAAAGAGCTCGGACATTAAAGAAACGTTTGCTACGAGACCAGTGTCTTTTGGAGAAATATGCCACAACAATGAATGATTATCTGGAGAAAGGTTATGCTGAGAAGATCCCGAAAGAACAATTACAACCGGCTGACACATCTATCTGGTATTTACCGCACCACCCAGTGACTCATCCAGCGAAGCCTGAAAAGGTCCGGATAGTTCTTGA
This sequence comes from Muricea muricata, assembly GCA_963855995.1. NCBI lineage: Eukaryota > Metazoa > Cnidaria > Anthozoa > Malacalcyonacea > Plexauridae > Muricea > Muricea muricata. The sequence continues at coordinate 8,163,590 of OY979717.1, forward strand.
TTGTGCGGCCACATACCAGAACACCTCTTTAAACCAACAGTTGCTGCAAGGGCCTGATCAAACGAACAAGCTTGTGGGAGTTTTACTACGCTTCAGACAAGAACAGATCGGTTTGGTATCAGACATTGAAAGTATGTTCCATCAGGTGTTGGTAGAGCCACGTGATTGTGATGCCCTTCGGTTCTTTTGCAGAGTTGCAAAAAGCGTTTAAACTTCCTCCGGGCAAAATTTTCTAAGGTTGCAAACCTTCCTCAAAATGTTGTAAAGTTGGGCTTTACAAACTGAAGATCAGAATTAGTCTTGCAAATGAATCACAATTTTTTTTGGAAAGAAGGCATGTTTTCTGGAATGGATCATCATCTATTATTTTTTTGTTAGTTTAGTGTTTAGGATACATTATGTAGTGTGTTGACATGAAACCTTCCTCACTGACTGCCCATTTTGCAAACCTTCCTCACGGGTAATACCCGCATACCCGTGGCTTTTTTGCAACTCTGTTCTTTTGGTGGCCGAACGCAGATCTGGCGGGAGAAATGGAAGAGTATCGTACGGTTAGACATTTGTTTGGTGCGACATCCTCACCTAGTGTGGCGAACTTCTGTCTGAGAAAGACCGCGGATGACCATCAGGATGAATTTGACCCTAAAGTATTAGATACGATAAAGCGCAATATGGACGTGGACGATATGATGAAGTCGGTGAAGAACTCGTGCGAAGCTACTACCTTAGTCGAGCAGAGTCGTGAATTGTTGGCCAAGGGAGGATTCCGTCTAACGAAGTGGTATAGCAATGATCGAGAAGTATTAGCCTCCGTCCCGGAAAGTGAGCGAGCGAAATCTGTGGTCGATCTTGACATGGAGAAACTCCAGACTGAAAGTGCGCTTGGTCTTAAGTGGAATACAGAGGATGACAGTTTCGTGTGGGACGTCGCGTAGAAGTTATCGCGGTTTCTCAACACTGAACCGGTGACTCGAAGAGATTTAGTATCAGCTGTATATTCTTTGTTTGATCCTCTGGGATTCATAGCACCATACGTGATGAAAGCTAAATGTTGGTCAGAAAGGGCGTTGGATGGGATGACCCTCTTGGAGAGGACGAAAGGGCACAGTGGAGACGTTGGTTGGAAGATCTTCCTAGGTTATCCGAAATACGAGTAAATCGATGCTTTAAACCTGCAGTGTTTGGTGATATAGTGGAAATACAGTTACATTTGTTTTCCGATGCTTCACGATCTGGATACTCCGCAGTAGCATTTCTTCGCCTGACTGATTCTGACAAACAAGTGTACTGTGCGTTTGTAATGGGAAAGGCAAGACTGGCGCCCATTCGAGAAATTTCAATTCCTAGATTGGCTTTCAAAGATCGTGCGAGAAGAGATAGACCTTAAGATCGGAAGAACTGTCTACTGGACAGACTCTACATCTGTTCTGAAATGTATTAACAGTCAAGGCAAGAGGTTCCACACGTTCGAATCGAACCGTTTGACAGTTATACACAACGGGTCAGAAGTCAATGAGTGGAGGTATGTTAATCGAGAGGATAACCCCGCGGACGATGGGTCAAAGGGTCTTAAACAAGATAATTTGCTGAAAAATGATCGTTGGTTAAGGAGACCCGAATTTTTATGGAAGGACCAAGAACGTTGGCCAAAGTTGAAAGATACATTGATTATAAAGAACGATGATCCGGAAGTGAGAAAGGAAGCCCGAGTTTATACCGTGATATCAGCTGTACATCCTTTGGAGAGTTTGATTTCTTACTTCTCTAGTTGGTGGAAGCTGAAGCGTGCCGTGGCGTGGTTGTTACGCTTTAAAGAATACCTCAGGATGAAATCCCCAGATATACGTAAGAAGGAAGTTTTGACGAACGAGAAAATTCAAGAAACCAAACAAAATGTCATAAAGAAATTGACAGTAGAAGAATTAGATGAAGTTGAAAGGGAAGTATTACAACGTGTACAAGCGGTAGAGTTCGCGGACGAGTTGAAAACTGTTTCATCGCAATCACAACGAAATTCCAAGAAGTTGTTGAAGGGTAAAGGATCGGCTCTTAACAGGTTAAATCCAATTTTGAAAGAGGGGCTACTCAAAGTCGGTGGAAGGCTGGTTAATGCAAGTGTTGATGATAAAGTAAAACACCCTGTTATCCTGCCTTCCAGGCATCCGGTGACTGACATGATTATTCGCCAACATCATGCTGAAGTTGGCCATATGGGGCAAGAGACGGTGTTGTCTTCGATTAGGAAAGAATATTGGATTGTCAAACGGAGAACCGCAGTGAGACGAGTGATAAGATCTTGCGTGATGTGTCAACGTAGAAAAGCAAGATTAGGAGAGCAGTTTATGGCTAGTTTGCCGCAAACGAGGCTTACACCTGATAAACCCCCCTTTACATACGTGGGCATCGATTATTTTGGACCGTACCTGGTCAAACAGAGACGGTGTACGGTGAAAAGAAATGGATGTGTCTTTACATGTTTTACGACACGAGCGGTACATATCGAGATTTCACATTCTTTAGATACCGACTCCATGTTGAATGCGCTCCGACGATTCATTAGTATTCGAGGGTGTCCAGAGCAAATCAAAAGCGATCGTGGTTCTAACTTCGTTAACGCCAGTAAAGAGCTGACAGAATGCATGGAACGATGGAATGAAGAACAAATCAGTACGTTTTGTTTACAAAGAAAGATCCAGTGGACGTTCAACCCAAAACCCTTACAACACAAACCTTCAAGAACTTGAAAGGCAACTAAATGAAGATCTTTTAATAATAGCCAAATGGCTAAATGAACACAAGCTGACTTTAAACTTAGATAAAACAAAATCTATGCTTATAGGCAGCAATCGTAAGCTTCGAGATATTAGATCGTTATCCGTATCTATTTTTGATTACAGTATAACTAGTGTAAATAATTTCAAGTATTTGGGAGTATTTTTATCTAGTGACCTTACATGGGCTCACCATGTAGATTACATAACGTCTAAAATTAACCAAAGGTTAGGCCTTTTAAGACGAATTCGGCACTTATTGCCGATTAGAGCACGTCTTTTGTTTTATAACGGCTTAGTCCTCCCACTATTTGATTATGCAGATATGGTATGGGGTGATAAAAATAATGTAACACTTATGAATAATATTCAGGTTTTGCAGAATAGGGCAGCTAAGATTATTGTAGATCAACCTTTATATTCATCCGCTTCGGAAGCTCTGGCCAAGCTTAATTGGATTACACTAGAACGAAGAAGATTTTATCACCGATGCATATTTATTTATAAATGCATAAATGGTTATGCAAATCATTCCATGGAATTATTAACTTATGGTGACGTGCATAGGTATAATACTAGAAATAGGGATAAGTTAAGATTACCTCAGACTATAAGAAACTGGGGTAAACAGAGAATGTGCTATCATGCGATTAGTGATTGGAATACATTAAGTAAAGATATCCGAAATTCTTTGGGGATTGATGCTTTTAAACACAAAATTTTGAATTTTCTACAACCTATTTAGGTTAATAAATTATAAACTTTTTTGTCTTATAGTATAGAACAGTATTGCATAGTTATATAATATAATTAGTATATTTTATTGTTGCTTGTAATAATTATATTGATGCAGGTCCTTTTTGAAAATCATGTAATATGAAAAAGTTTCCTGATTAAATATTATTACTACTACTACTTCCCACCATCAGCCAGCCATAAAGGTGGCGTATGGGAAAGGATGATAAGGTCGGTGCGGCAAATACTAAGGACAGTTTTAAAGGAACAGTTGGTAAGCGACGAGACCTTGCTTACTGTAATGGCAGAAGCAATGAACATCTTGAACTCTAGACATTTAACTAGAAATAGCGACAGCGCGTCTGATTTGGAACCATTAACTCCTAATCATCTGCTGCATTTGAGACCTAGCCCGAGTCTACCACCCGGCGTATTCGAGAAGGATGACTTGTACTGTAAGCGCGCATGGAGGCAAGCCCAATACCTAACCAATGTATTCTGGCGAAGGTGGACAAAGGAGTACCTGCCGACCCTTATGGAAAGAAAGAAATGGAATTCACCCAAAGAAAATCTAAAGTAGGCGATATAGTGTTGCTAGCAGATGAAGGATATTTCCGAGGTCAATAGCCATTGGCAGTTGTTGGGGAGGCTGAAGCGAGCGAAGATGATTACGTCCGTACTGTGAAAGTCAGCAGTAGCGGCACGGTAGCGACTAGAGCAAGACGACGTCGAAAGGGAAAACATGAGTCTGGTACTACGATTCTTACGCGCCCTGTAACTAAGCTGTGCTTGTTAGAAATGGACGGAGAAGCAATTCGAGGGAATCCAACCAGTTGGGACGATTAGGGATTTACAGCGGACGCGATAGATTACCTAAAGTAAATATTGATATTGAACGGTAGCTTGATATTGTTATATTAAATAGTTTGTTGTTTACAATCCTATTTAGGGGCCGGTGTAGCTACCGTTATTTCCGGTCATCGGTTTCCAGGGAACACGTGACAAGAACGCATGGAGAAAAAAAATATGGACGCCATGTTTTGTTTTATTTTATTCCATGTAGAACCAAACGGTTTTAAACGTTAAAAAACGTTAAAAAGGTTAAAAGGGTTGCAGAAACGTTAGAGATAAGTTACGTAAAGGTTATGTAAGTTATGTAAAGATTAGATTGGTTTGAAAGAGTAATAATAACAAGGATAAATTTACGTTTGATGTATGGTTTGATTGAACATTGAGGGCGTCCAAAGGCGGTCGTAACACATCCGTCTAAGTATAAACACAAGACAAACTATCCAGACGAACTACGTAAAAAGATGGTTCGTCTGATAATTTATCTCCGTATAAACGCGGGCAAACGGACGGATCATCCGTGAAGGCGAACTGCGCGAGCAAGTTCGTCTGATCAGACGAACTACGATAATAGTTCGTCTCGACGGATGATCCGTCTGCTTGCCCGCGTTTATACACAGACGAATTATCAGACGAACTATCTTTTCTTTGCCCAAGTTCGTCCAGACGGATCATCCGCATCTAGTATAAATCGAGCCAATGAAAGTAATACCTCAACTTGTTCCATTTTATTATCAGCTGAAGGAATCATTCCGATATCAGTTTCTCTCTGTCGTTTAAATGCTAGAAAATGACGGGAATAAATTAAGGCTATGTAAGCTCAGGTCGTCAAAATCAACGATTATAAATATACACACACACGAGAAAATCAACGTTTAAGTTTACGGAAATCAACAGAATTTCCGATTTCTTTTGTGTTTTCTTTATGAATGAGTTTCACAAATAATTATATAGAACTGCGTGCTATAAAATAAAATGCAAACAGGTGCTCCAGATTTTGCATACTCCTGCAGGGACGAGTTTCTAAGATTAAAACCCGTTTACCACTTCAACCGTGTCGTAACCATTGACATGTATAAAGCTGGAGAGCGCGTCTATTGCTGGGTTTTGAAGACGAAAGCATGTCACATTTTTAGACTTGCAGCCATGTTGGACGGCCCAACTTGAGCATTGAATGCTATAGATTTCTACTATACAGGATGTTTTGCTTTCGTTTTGAAACAAACATTTTACGTTTTCAGGCAAAAATCAGGTTCCTGAAAGAAACTACGTTGATTAACAGCTCGTGTGGGGCTATTCAACATGGCTGTCGATCTCAAAATATGACGTGTTTCCGGCTTCAATTTTATTTGGGTTTTGTCTTATGATGCACTATCCAGTCTTTGGTTTTGTATTACGATGCACTATCCAATACATATCAATGGTCGTAGCCAAACGCAGCGTGTTTCATTGTTTCGTGAATATTCAGGCAGAAATAATGATATGAACACAACAGAATACGTTGAGTTTCGCGACCATACGGTTAAAGTAGAAAACGGGCTAACGTGTAAAGAAAGAATGAAAATTACAATAGCATGAACATGCATATACCCGTTTCGGCAATAATCCTGTTATCGAGTATCAAATGATAAGCTATCTTCAGTTGATCATGAGGATCCTCGTTATTTATTGCAGCAATAACATCATTAGCTGTCACCCCAAATTTCTACAAAGTAACGTTTTGTTCACATTTTAAATTCAGGGGCTTACCAAGGGGTACATGGAGGTGGTCCTCCTGAATGTTGGTACGAATTATCAACGATCAATTCTGTTGATAAATGTTTAACCAAAACCAGAGTTTAACGATGTTAATCTCGGATTATGATTAATATATATACAGTAATTGACCATATCGAAAAAGATAGTAGCATGTGTATTTTACCAGAATGCACTGTGGACATCACGCATAAACGACTGAAAATGATGGCAAGTAAAAAACCATAAAACTTGAACAAAACAAAGAAAATAACCTCCTCTCTTATGCTTGTCCTTCAACAAATGACAATTTTTCACATTCGCTATCCTTTTCGTTACGGTCAATTATATTGGCTTGCCAACATGTCGGCTGGTATTGGCTCTTATCCATTAGCAATAGACAACAACGCCCATTAGGCAGAATAGGGATGCATACATGCTCTTCCAGAAGATGAGAGCAAAAAATCTAATTGTCTTACTGGAAATACATGAAGCTGGAGTATTTAAAACAACAAAAGCACCTGGGCGGCTGTTTACTATTTGAATAGATAGCTAGCTATATCAAGTCTAGTCTAGCCAATCAAGACACAGCATTTACATTACATGTTTCCACTAACATGGTTTATATTCTTCTTAAACTCATTTCGCGCAAACATTTGTTTAAAACTATTGGTTTTTAAATCACTTCGAAAAATCAATAAACGTGTTTTAACATGATGACCCATTCTTTTTAAAGTTCCCCTCCCATTTTCGCATTCATTTGTGTTAATATTTTTTGGAAGTAAAAAAAAATGTTTGAATGAGGACACACCAGCTTCACGTTAACCAGTGCAGGAGGACAAATAGCGAGACGAAAGTTTTTAAAAATATGTCATTAATGATGTATATGGTGTACCCACACGTTCGTGTTATGATGAGTCAATTTACCTCACAAATATGCTGCACAGCGTCTGCATCGGGAGTCGTTGGATGAAATATTTCAGTAAACAAATAAGCCGGCAGATCAACTTTAAACCACTCATGATCCCTTTGGTTAAAACGAAAAAGTCAAAATAATTCAACGACATGTAAAACCATGGTGTATGCATGACTATTGCCCTGAATTGTCCAACATACGAGGAACGATTCATTGTGTAACTTTTCTTTGTGGGGAAAATTTCAAACCCAATTTCTTCAAACTTAAGTTATTTTGCACAAAAATAACAATCCCTAGACTTCAAACTCTCAAATACCCCCCAAATCAGAAACGTTTCTAAAATGTGTTAAAACATATGCTCGTAACTTTCTTAGTAAGTTATTCCTATTATACGATCATAATTACTTACTACATGTTTTACCGGAGATGACAAAGATATTAAAAAATTAGCATGCCTGCGTGCGTTAGGTATTGCATGAGCTTATCAATAACAAGTCAGTCTTAAGCAGTTTAGTGAAAGGAAATGGCAAAGAACTGAGGCAGTTCAAAATAAACAGGACTTCGAGATTTAATAATTTATTAACAACATGACATTAATCGACCGAGACTTCTATTCCGAGTAAAAGCGCAGAGCAGAAGTCGTTCACCCTGGAGAATGTTGCACTTACTTGATTTGCTGTATACTTGCTCTTGTCACAGGATCAACATTCAGCATGGCGGAAATAAGACTGGATGCCGCAGGGCTTAAATGATCCGGAACGGAGAATATACCACCTGCAAGGAACAGTGGGAAGTCTTGGGAATCTTTCAAACTCGAAATTCATCCATGCTCACCGGCAAAACCTACTTTTAATTTTTCTGAACAAAGTCGGAATATGGTCATCATCAAAAGGAAGCTACAAAATATAGAAATAATAAAATAAATGGCCACACGTCCAGCACACGTCGGATTCCATGATTCTAGACAGTACAAGAAGCCCAGTTCTTTTGTTGCCCAGCTGCCCTTTGTTGGAAATTAGGGAAATGAAAAATGCTTAAAGGACATTGGAACTGAAAATTTAGTCAAATTCATTAAAATTAAAGAACTTTTAAAATCACCAACAAAGCATGTCACAGCTTTTCCACATCTAGAGCCCCCCCCCCCCCCTCTTAGATTTTCAAGGATATATGTTAATGTCTCGTGACAAGTGCGTCACGCTGAGTATTATTCCTGAGAAGCAGTGATCAGAACAAACAGGAACTGGTTTCTACTTGCTATTTGATATCACCAGTTAGGTAAAAGCGTTTTGGCCAAATATTGTTTCTTACTTACTTTATCACGAGTAATTTTTTAAAGCTTATCTCACTTCTGACGTCATGTAATGAACTTAAGAATTTATACAAATTACAAGCTTGAGTCGAAAAATCTCCAGGATTAAACGAAATATGAAAAAGATGTACAGGCTTTTATTGACATTTTAATCTTTTTTAATTAATGAAACTGAATTTTTTGCCAAACGCAATGTATTTTTAAGTTTGTCTTTCTGCATAAAGGTCTTCTTCTCCAATAATCACAAACAAAATATCAATAAGTTATACCCCCCCCCCCCGCATAACGGCCCTAATTACGTAACTTGTAAGTTTTCCGGGTTTGTTTCGTATAAAACAGTAAAAGTTCAAGAAGCGAGAGAATATAGGAAATGAAACTGATTGCTTGATTTTTGGGATTTGAGATTACTGGCAAGATTTACAATGAAAGGAAAGTCCTCAATGCACAATTGAAGAACAATTGAAGGACAATAGTTCAATATAATTAATATGTGATTGTAGGTATAGGTCACTCACAGTTCCACACAGAAGTGCATAGAGAATTACACCACAACTCCAGACATCAACTTCTGGCCCAGCATATAGTCTGGATGAAATCAAGAAACATGAACTTACAGTAAGAATAGTGCTATTACACTATACATCTTGATAAAGTTGATGAATGCTTGAAAACACACAAAAATGTCAATTCATTATCAATTCAAAATCTGATCAGAAATTTCCAAACTTTAATTGTTGAAAATTATTCAATCAATTTATTTTAGCCCCTGCGAAGGGATCGATTAATCCAATGGACAATTTAGACTTTTAAACCAATAGTCATCCCGATTGTTTATGATTTGTTCCTTAGAAAACCAATTTCTATAGTTTATTGTCTTTCATTGTTATAGCCACCACTCACAAAGCCTGTAGGTTGATGGCGACCTACGTTTGCAAATTTTGTATATGTATATTAGTATCATTCGGGGAAAATGTTACCATTTTTGAGCTGAAATTGCCATTGAACGTTTCCCCATCTAATACAAATATATACAAGATTAAAGGACACAATTCAATTGAGTCATGTTATTTACGTGTTTAAATTGTCGCACCTATTTATAACTATACGTCCGCTCAATCTGTTCATATTGAGTCATGTGTCTCTTAAGCTTTCTTTACGTTACCATGACATTGTACACATTTGTCAGTACAAGTCAGGTCAAAATTGTGAACCGGAACATATACATATAGGGGATAGTACAGGGTGATGCAAAGATATGAAATTCAATTATATTATTTTCAAGTGGTGAAAACAATATTTTACGAACAAGCCCAGCGAGTGAGTAAAATATTGTTTTCAACACGAAATATATCATATCTTCAAGCAACAGTGCAATGTTCTTTTTTTATATGGTCAGAAGTCTAACAGATAACATATAAAACCCATGAGAAAACACATGTTTTTTCACGCGTTACATATTTTTTCATGTCTTCACTAATGAAAATATGGAAAATACCAGTGTTTTAGTTCATGGTAAAGCACCCATACCACATAATAAAAGTTAATATATACATATACAAGTTATTTCAAACTTTAGAAAGTGGGGGCAATGACCCTTGTCATTGTTACTGATTGCTTAGTTTTATGTCATCTGCTGAGAGATCTTGGCCTTCTTGAGGTGTAGGTGCCTGACTTTATTGCAAAATATCTAGTTAGCAAGTCTGATGATTATATATATTGATGGTGAAATAAGGGAAAAATACTGAAGTTTCGTACAATTTTAATCCACTTCCAAAAACGCATTTCCAAAAGATGGGTTGATAAGCCTCTGGCTAAGCCCCAGTAGCACAGTTTGACATTCCAAAAGAACACAATCAGAAACTTACTATTTTAATGAATACAACGCTTACATTGAATACAATGACTTACTTTCCTGAAATAACTTCAGGTGCTGCATAATTTGGAGATCCACAACTGGTTCTTAAAAATTCTCCATCCTGCATCATATTACTGAGCCCAAAATCTGCGATACGAACGTTTCCATGGTCATCCAGTAATAAATTTTCTGGCTTCAAGTCTCTGATAATAACACATTAGTACAGTGTCACTGCTTAAAATATATTAATTAAAATTATTTATTTTACGTCATTGCATTCAAGTACCATTATACAAACAGGATCATTTTTTATTTTTTTGCCATGGTATGATCCATACTATACGGTGGTAATGGTATCAGGTACCGTATCAGGCACCATACCAGGTGTGGTATGGTATGGTATTATATGGTAATTGGTTTGGTATTGATCAGATAAGGTACGGTACCGGTACAGTATATGGTAAGACTATATTATATTGTAAATAATCTAAACTATCGAATTTTGTATTATACTGGAAATAATTCTCAACTCTGCTCACCTATGAACCACCATGTGCCTGTGGCAATAATCAACACCAGAAATGATTTGCTGGAAAAATTTTCTTCCTTTACTTTCCTCCAACTACAAGACAGAGAGCCCAACAATTTGAATTATTTTCCAAAAAAGAATAAATTGCAAACATAAACAATAGATATGATCTCTAACACAGGTTGCAAAGCACTGTGCATCAACTTAAAGTTAGTTTACCATTGACCTGGATGAGAGCTGGGGGGGGGGGCGAGGGCTTTGCTACTCTTGCCCATTACTAGAGAGGACAAAATTGAAAACATTGAATCTAAAATTGTTCTGTATGGAAATGGCTAGAACAAGTACAACACTAACATGTTTCAGTTCTTGGTGCAGATTGGCTACGTTTTTGTTGATTGTGTTTTAATGAATTAATAACAATACAGTATAAGGCCAACTGGTAACAGTTACTACCATATACTCAAGCTTCAAAGGTACTCATTAAAACATGGAATAAGATAAGAGAGCCTGGATACAGAGTTTCCCTAACTCGTGTCTACCTTGACACTGGCATCCCTGCCTGCATCTGCAGAAGATGAGTGAACCCAAATTAATTCTTGCAAGCTCACAGAGTTTAGATTCGATAACCAAACATAGCATGTTATATGGTCCATGTTGGATAAAGTGTTAATTCATTATTAATACCTTTCCATGCTTTAAAATATATTCAAACAGTTCTCCACCAGAAACAAATTCCATAATCATGAAAATATCTGTTGGTGTACTGATCACTTGGTAGCTATGAAACAGAATATACTTTAATTTCATGATGGTTGGTCAAATGTGAAAACCAAGACACTGCCTTTCATAATTCATTCCACTTACAGTTTAATAATATGAGGATGACGAAACAATTTCAGGTTTGTTATTTCACGTCGTATTTTGCCAACAACATCTAGACTTTTTATTTTTTGCCGATTCAGAATTTTCACAGCCACTTTGTGCTTTGTAAGTTGATGTTCAGCAACTAAGGAAGAAACAATTTGACATCCAACTTTGAATGGTCATCCAACAAACTTGATATAAATGAGTATCAACCTGAGTCAATCATTCTGAATATATATTTTCATAATTTCACATATTATATATATTAATTATTTCATGTGAAACTAATGTGCATAAACAAATCTGTTAATTAAGATGATAGCATGAAAGGCATGTAGTACATTATAGGGATTGTTTTATGGTGTGCCAAGATGGACTATATTACCAGTACTTTACGTCCATATACATAATGCACATTTCACAAAATGTAATCTCAAATGTACTTTTGTAATCCAAAATGGCCATATATAAAACAGAACAGAAATATGTATAACGAAACAGAAATACATAAAATGAAACACATGACTATTTGTATACATACGGAAAAAAATATAATTTAATTCCCTAGTATATAAAAATAGATCTCCCAAATATATAAAATGAAATCTACAAAATATATAAAATGAAATTTTCCAAATGTACAAAAGGAAATTTTCCAAATATATACAACAAAATTTCTCAAATATATAAAATGAAAGTTCCCAAAAATATAAAACAAAATTTTTCAATAGATACAACAAAATTTCTCAAAAATATAAAACGATATTTTGGGCTGAGAAAGAGTTTGAATAATGTATCCAGAGTAATTTTTCTCTAAAATGGTGAAAAACCATGCTTATACAAATATGGCAGGCAATCAAAGCAATTTCTCAATAGAGTGAAAAACATAATAGTGGAGAAACACAAGAAAGTACAAATGACATGGAAGCAACGATATGAACGCTCTTTCCTTCAACAAATGGTCAATTAACATCGATCCAAGTGCCTCAAACAAACAGAAATGAAACTTGTTGTGGCGGAACATGGCCCACTGGATATGCTTAAACATCGGTACCCTGATAACACAGAACAATTCGTGCCTATAATTGCGAATATGGTGCCAAGAGACAGGTAAGAAATGTAAAGAGTTGGACCTACAAACCTTAGCAGTGGATACTACTAAAAAATCAATGCAGCTAATGCCTGTTGGGTGTGAAACGCTAGTTCCTCTACAGCTGACTGGTTTTCTGTCAAGGGGTATTGGTCATTGGTCTTTATGTCTGCCAATTATTTAGCATACTGAGGTGTACTTGTTTAGAATCAGTCCAGACAACTTCGGCACACCCGTCGGCGTCAGCAAGCAGCATGATCCTTGATTTCATGTATGGATAAATGTTTCTCACATTCGAGTTTTGACGTCTTTCTGTACTGTCAACTGTTGGCATTGCATTTGGCCTTTTCGCTGGTCGAATTCGTTACATTTCTTAGCTGTTTCTTGGCACCATATTTGCAAATATATGTACTTTCTTGCATTTTTCCACTATTAAGGGTCTCTGTGCCAGGGGTGTAACTAGTGGGGGGGGGCACCACCCCATCCTAAAGTTTACAGTTTACTGAAAGTGCCATTTATAGCAATCTAAGGCTCCACATTTTAAAAAATTTTCTTACTCGGCACCAACTATAATGGCACCTTGTGACACCACAAATTATAACCCTCTTCAACAATACATTATACCCCCCCCCCTCCTTAAAGCTTATACCCAAATTATGCCCCTGCTCTGTGCTATTTCCACTCAATCAAAAAATATTTGCCCGCCATACTCGCATGAGCGTGGTTCCTCACCATTTTAGAGCAAAATTACTCCGGATAAATTAGTCGCACTCTTTTTCCACCCAAAATATCGTTTTATATATTTGGAAAATTTTATTCTATATATTTGGGTTATATATGGCCATTTGGCCATTTCGGATTACAACAATACATTTGAGATTACATTTGTGAAATGTGCATTATTTATTTATTTATTTATTTAACTTTGCCAAAAACATTTAACAGATTTACAAATAGACATCTAGACAATAAACATAGACAAGAATGGCAGGGACACCACAACAGTGTAAACCAATTACTGTGGGCCCTTTATACAATAATACGCACAATTATAATAACACACACACACACAGTACATGGACAGGAGACTACTAAAAACAACAAGTTAGCTTGGAACGTATATATGGATGTAAAGTAACATTGTCCGTCTTGGCAGCCATATTGTTTACACGTTGAGGGTATTTTTAAAAGATTCCACGTCGTTAATGGATATATCCAATTGACCAATCCCCCTTTAATTTGTAATCAATTTGACTAGCAACATCCACTTCCAGGGGACAAACACTTGAGTGGTCCACACATGTCAAAAGGATGATGCACATTGATTTGACTGGTGCAAAATATCAATGCAAAGAAGGCATGCTGTTGGTAGCGTCTGTACTACACTGAATATAGCCAATATTACAGTGATAATAATAGCCTGAAATAAACAATATAAATATCATGCACTTGCTTACGTTTTACTTTGCCAAACGTTCCATTTCCCAAAGTTGTCCCCAAAATATAATTTCCAATTCTTAGTTTTCCCTTTTCAGAATGTACTATTGGTGTTAGACTATTCGCACTTAATCTACGAGATGCTTTTTTGTGTCCTTCTTCCCTCGAACTTCGTTTTTTTCTCTCCGCCATATTTATCGCTACCGAGCTCCCAATGGTCGCCCAGTCGCCCAACTGAGCTCGCACGCAGTGGCACGCCCAGGACACGCCACGCACGCACGCGACTGCCTATTATATAATTATAGGCAGTCGCGTGCGTGCGTGCCACTGCGTGCGAGCTTAGTTGGGGGAGTCGCGTGCGTGCGTGCCACTGCGTGTGAGTTTGGCCAGAGGCAGCTCACTTATCTGGATATATAATAAACTTTATTGGAGAATTAAACCCAAACGGCACGAGTGCAAACGGGACTCGAAGTCCCATGCGAGGCACTCTACCTCTTTACACACAATGAATTACTTCTACTGAATAAATTATACATGCAGCAGTTAATATCAACACATGCCAATTGCTTGGAGCTCGTACAATTGATGGATGTGCTTTGCTCGACCAAGTCTTTCGCGCCGATTTATATACTGTCCAGCCCACTGAGCTTTACTAATATATATTTACTAATATATATATTAGTAAACCTCAGTGGTCCAGCCTCGTACCCAGGCGCTTTTTAGTTATGAAAATATTATCAGTTAATCCAGTAAGTTATATTATCAGTTAATCCAGTAAGTTATATACAGATCAGATTCACGTTCGTCTATTAAAAAAATTTCACTGGTGTGGTCTCACCTCACCAGTGAACTCAAATAAGACTGGAACGCTACGTGGAGCTGAAATTTTGAAGCCAAGATGGCGGAAATTGAAGCTCGTCTTGTAGGTATGATCCAGGCCCCTGCGCGGAAATATTACTGAATTCCGTATGAAAAATCGGCATCATCTCATGTGAAAATTTCATATTTTCGGCCGACTATTTTTTTATAGTACGGCTTTCCCATGGCTCTAGAAATTATAGCAAGTGATCTTTCAGAATAGCCATATTTTAGAAACAGTTCATCATAGAAAGCAAAGTTATTTGGCGAATGAAATTCAAGTTCAGAAAAAAACCCGTGGAAAAACACAAGCAAACTTTTGTTTTTCTCGACCACCTATGAGGGATTTGAACAAAATACAGAATAATATGGACTGCAGTTGGATTAATCTTACCTTTTCGTTTAGTTTTTAGCTTTTAGGTAGGGTATTTACCGTTAAAATCAGCATTTAGGTGCAAAAATTGAAAAACATTGATCGGAAAACTTTAGTCATTTTTCAGCTCCCGCGAAGCCCACGCAGAAAACACGCGTGTTTTATACCTACAAGACGGCCTTCAATTTCCGCCATCTTGGCTTCACCCAAAGCTCAGGCTATTTACCTGAAGGTATCGTTCCAGTCTTATTTGAGTTCACTGCACCTCACGTGCTCACATGATTAATCTAGTAATTCGCTAGAGAATTACTAGTATTCCCGTTGACTGGAAGTGTGCCAAGGTATCAGCAACCTATAAACATGATTCAAAACTAGATTTGAATAATTATAGGCCTATTTCAGTCCTTCCAGTAGTTTCAAAAATTTTTGAAAAAGTTGTCTTTGACCAAGCATATGCCTTTTTAACCCAGTCAGGATTTAGGCCTTTTCATTCAACCCAAACAGCTATGCTTGATGCCACTGATAAATGGTACACTAACCGATGGACTGTGGGTTAATAAATGCTGTCTTATTCATTGATTTAAAAAAGGCTTTTGATACCATTGATCACAACATTTTACTACAGAAGTTAACTTGTTACGGTTTCAGCGGGGAAGTGATTGATCTTTTTAGGAACTATCTTTCTGATCGTACTGAAATACCAGTTATTAACAACAAACGATCTGATACTCGTAAAGTAACATGTGGAGTTCCCCAGGGGTTTATCTTAGGTTCACTACTGTTTTTAATATATATAAACGACCTACCTAATATTGAATTGGCATCAGATGGGCGTTTATTCGCTGATGATACCAACTTGACATTTGCGGATAGCAACCCTGACAAGTTGATTTCTGTTCTAAATGACGACCTTAAAACTCTCCAAAACTGGCTTAACCTGAATAAACTAAGCGTGAATGCGATTAAAACAAAATGTATGTTTATGGCATCAAAGCAAAAATTAAGTACTATGCCTGATGAACCTAGTATTGCTATTGCCGGAAACAAAACTGAAAGAGCTAGGTCTTATAAGTGCTTAGGTTTAAAACTGGACGAGAGTTTGACATGGGAGCATCATGTTTTTACTATAATCTCCAAAGTCTCCAAGGTGATTGGAGTCCTACGAAGACTAAAATCATTGCTCCCACAGTCAACTCTTGTCATGATCTATAGCACTTTAGCACAGCCTTACTTTGATTATTGTAGTATTGTCTGGGATAGCCTAGGTAAGGGTCTTGGACAAAGGTTACAGCGATTACAGAATAGGGCTGCAAGAATTATCACTGAATCTGATTATAACACCCGGTCTTCAGATATTTTAACATCATTGAATTGGACCAACCTTGAAACCAGACGTATTCAACAGTTCAAAACTTTTATGTACAAAACTGTTAATAATATGGTTCCTAGTTATTTGTCTAGAAAATTTACCCCCAGGTCAATGATACATGAACATAGCTTGCGTGGATCTAATCATAAACTTTTTTTACCAAGACCCTTAACGGAATCCTTGAAGAAAAGTTTTTCCTATAGAGGAGCTACCCTATGAAATGACATACCCGTCGAACTCACTAGAGCTCAATCTCTCGCTGAGTTTAAATCTAAAATATCTTAATATTTCTTTTATATTAGTTTCTTTGCTTGCGTTGTTTGTTACTTTTGTAAATAGTTTGATTCTTTTTATTAGTAATTAATCGACTAGTATAGGTACACGTCTCCATTGAAGAGCACATAACATAACCTGTGAAATGGACCTCGTGTTTTAAATAAAGATGTCAATCAATCAGAATCAGATTGAGCGAGCGCGCAGGGGTGCTTGGGGTGTCCATTTCGGAACCATTCGGAACGTCATCACACGAATTCATCATCACACGTGTTTGTCTGTACATGTGATGTTAGAAATTTTATTACAGGTAGATACTTTAAGTGACCCCCCATTATAATGTATCAGCACAGTTTATATACTAACATATATTTACACATACATAGATATCCTTAGTACTCCTTAGCCCTCCTTAGACTTCCTGGCTATACCTACCGCTCCTTTCACATGCTTACCAGTCCTCAAGTATTCTTACACCTCCCTAGACCTCCCTAGACCTCCTTAGCCCTCCTTAGACTTCCTTAGCCATACCTACCGCTCCTTTCACATGCTTACCAGTCCTCAAGTATTCTTACACCTCCCTAGACCTCCCTAGACCTCCTTAGCTCTCCTTAGACTTCCTTAGCTATATCTACCGCTCCTTTCACATGCTTACCAGTCCTCAAGTATTCTTACACCTCCCTAGACCTCCCTAGACCTCCTTAGCCCTTTTTAGACTTCCTTAGCTATACCTACCGCTCCTTTCACATGCTTACCAGTCCTCAAGTATTCTTACACCTCCCTAGATCTCCTTAGCCCTCCTTAGACTTCCTTAGCTATACCTACCGCTCCTTTCACATGCTTACCAGTCCTCAAGTATTCTTACACCTCCCTAGACCTCCCTAGACCTCCTTAGCTCTCCTTAGACTTCCTTAGCTATATCTACCGCTCCTTTCACATGCTTACCAGTCCTCAAGTATTCTTACACCTCCCTAGACCTCCCTAGACCTCCTTAGCCCTCCTTAGACTTCCTTAGCTATACCTACCGCTCCTTTCACATGCTTACCAGTCCTCAAGTATTCTTACACCTCCCTAGACCTTCCTAGACCTCCTTAGCCCTCCTTAGACTTCCTTAGCTATACCTACCGCTCCTTTCACATGCTTACCAGTCCTCAAGTATTCTTACACCTCCCTAGATCTCCTTAGCCCTCCTTAGACTTCCTTAGCTATACCTACCGCTCCTTTCACATGCTTACCAGTCCTCAAGTATTCTTACACCTCCCTAGACCTCCCTAGACCTCCTTAGACTTCCTTAGCTATACCTACCGCTCCTTTCACATGCTTACCAGTCCTCAAGTATTCTTACACCTCCCTAGACCTCCCTAGACCTCCTTAGCCCTCCTTAGACTTCCTTAGCTATACCTACCGCTCCTTTCACATGCTTACCAGTCCTCAAGTATTCTTACACCTTCCTAGACCTCCCTAGACCTCCTTAGCCCTCCTTAGACTTCCTTAGCTATACCTACCGCTCCTTTCACATGCTTACCAGTCCTCAAGTATTCTTACACCTCCCTAAACCTCTCTAGACCTCCTTAGCCCTCCTTAAACTTCGTTAGCTATACCTACCGCTCCTTTCACATGCTTACCAGTCCTCAAGTATTCTTACACCTCCCTAGACCTCCCTAGACCTCCTTAGCTCTCCTTAGACTTCCTTAGCTATACCTACCGCTCCTTTCACATGCTTACCAGTCCTCAAGTATTCTTACACCTTCCTAGACCTCCCTAGACCTCCTTAGCCCTCCTTAGACTTCCTTAGCTATACCTACCGCTCCTTTCACATGCTTACCAGTCCTCAAGTATTCTTACACCTCCCTAAACCTCCCTAGACCTCCTTAGCCCTCCTTAGACTTCCTTAGCTATACCTACCGCTCCTTTCACATGCTTACCAGTCCTCAAGTATTCTTACACCTCCCTAGACCTCCCTAGACCTCCTTAGCCCTCCTTAGACTTCGTTAGCTATACCTACCGCTCCTTTCACATGCTTACCAGTCCTCAAGTATTCTTACACCTCCCTAGACCTCCCTAGACCTCCTTAGCTCTCCTTAGACTTCCTTAGCTATACCTACCGCTCCTTTCACATGCTTACCAGTCCTCAAGTATTCTTACACCTCCCTAAACCTCCCTAGACCTCCTTAGCCCTCCTTAGACTTCCTTAGCTATACCTACCGCTCCTTTCACATGCTTACCAGTCCTCAAGTATTCTTACACCTCCCTAGACCTCCTTAGCCCTCCTTAGACTTCCTTAGCTATACCTACCGCTCCTTTCACATGCTTACCAGTCCTCAAGTATTCTTACACCTCCCTAGACCTCCCTAGACCTCCTTAGCCCTCCTTACACTTCCTTAGCTATACCTACCGCTCCTTTCACATGCTTAGCAGTCCTCAAGTATTCTTACACCTCCCTAGACCTCCTTAGCCCTCCTTAGACTTCCTTAGCTATACCTACCGCTCCTTTCACATGCTTACCAGTCCTCAAGTATTCTTACACTTCCCTAGACCTCCCTAGACCTCCTTAGCCCTCCTTAGACTTCTTTAGCTTTACCTACCGCTTCTTTCACATGCTTACCAGTCCTCAAGTATTCTTACACCTCCCTAGACCTCCTTAGCCCTCCTTAGACTTCCTTCGCTATACCTACCGCTCCTTTCACATGCTTACCAGTCCTCAAGTATTCTTACACCTCCCTAGACCTCCTTAGCCCTCCTTAGACTTCCTTAGCTATACCTACCGCTCCTTTCACATGCTTACCAGTCCTCAAGTATTCTTACACCTCCCTAGACCTCCCTAGACCTCCTTAGCCCTCCTTAGACTTCCTTAGCTATACCTACCGCTCCTTTCACATGCTTACCAGTCCTCAAGTATTCTTACACCTCCCTAAACCTCCTTAGACCTCCTTAGCCCTCCTTAGACTTCCTTAGCTATACCTACCGCTCCTTTCACATGCTTGCCAGTCCTCAAGTATTCTTACACCTCCCTAGACCTCCCTAGACCTTTTTAGCCCTTCTTAGACTTCCTTAGCTATACCTACCGCTCCTTTCACATGCTTACCAGTTCTCAAGTATTCTTACACCTCCCTAGACCTCCCTAGACCTCCCTAGACCTCCTTAGCCCTCCTTAGACTTCGTTAGCTATACCTACCGCTTCTTTCACATGCTTACCAGTCCTCAAGTATTCTTACACCTCCCTAGACCTCCCTAGACCTCCTTAGCCCTCCTTAGACTTCCTTAGCTTTACCTACCGCTCCTTTCACATGCTTACCAGTCCTCAAGTATTCTTACACCTCCCTAGACTTCTCTAGACCTCCTTAGCCCTCCTTAGACTTCCTTAGCTATACCTACCGCTCCTTTCACATGCTTCACAGTCCTCAAGTATTCTTACACCTCCCTAGACCTCCCTAGACCTCCTTAGCCCTCCTTAGACTTCCTTAGCCATACCTACCGCTCCTTTCACATGCTTAGCAGTCTTCAAGTATTCTTACACCTCCCTAGACCTCCCTAGACCTCCTTAGCCCTCCTTAGACTTCTTTAGCTGTACTTAGTTATGCTTGGAACTGCCTTGAGATGCTTAGTACTGCTCATATATTCTTACAACTCCTTTGACTTTCTTAGTTTTCCTTAGACTTCCTTTGATATACTTGTCACTCTCTTCAGATGCTTAGCACTGTTCAAATATTCTTACACCTTTTTAGACTTCCTTGGGCCTCCTTAGCTATACTTACTACTCCCTTGACAAGCTTAGCACTGCTCAAATGTTCGTAGACCTCTTTAGGCCTTCTTGGGCCTACTTAGCCCTCCTTAGGTCTACTTATACCTTCTGAGGTATACTTTGCGCTCTGTGGGTATGCTTAGTACTGCTGAGATAGCACTGATATTCTTAGACCACCTTAGACATCGTTAGGCCTAGTTGGACCACCTTGGGCATGCTTAGCTATAGTTAGCACTTCTTCGGTATGTTTAGGACCATGTCAGTGTTCTTTTGCCAGAGTACATACATGAACGTATTTTGTCAAGAGGTAGTAACACATCCTTCAGCCTTTTTAAAACTTCTAACGGTATCTTATTCCTTTGCTTGGATTTGATGTGAAATAAAAGGTATGTATGTCGTTGTATATTGTGATATTTTATAATGTAAAGTATCATATTGTTTTTATAGGAATTGCAGTTTAAAACGGATGATCTCGCCGTTAAATTATTGTGATATTGCCGTTTGTAAGAGATATCATGTAAAAGGTTTTCTTCTTTCCAGCATTTAAAAAACCTTTTACGATTTTGTTTGTAATATATAAAAGATCTTTAAGGTACCCTGTGAGAAGAGCGTTGTTTTCCTCCAGTGCTGTGATAGAAAGGAAAATAAGACTCTGCTCACAGGGTAACCTGTACGATATTGATACAAAGTGTATTAGGATGATGAACGATATTATGATGTACTTGAATTATGGGCATTGTAACACTGACAAACTCACATGTCACACATCACAATAATGTCACGATGAGATTAATTTATCACATCTATTTGACAATTTCTATAAAAAATTATACTTTATATCATAAAATAGCACATAAACGCATACCTACCTTTATTTCACACTAATACGCAACGTTTGCCGTCATTGTTACTGTTTACAGGGGCGTAAATCCCATGAAGGTATGGGGGGGGGGTAGGCTCACCCCCCCAAAAGACTAAAATGAACAGTTTTGTCGGGCAAAACTAAGTGTTTAGCCGAGCTTAAAGCAACCAAGTGTTTTAAAGAAAATTTAATCCGTTTAAGTAAAAAAATACTAAATTACGAAGTTGGTGCAATATAATGCGTAACAAAATGATTTTTTTTACTTTTATTTATTTGAAAATAACTTTTATTTGTGAGTAATATCTAATTAGTGTGGGCGTGGCTTTTCCAACCACGCCCTTTTGTCGGGCAAAACTAGTTCCCCCCCCCCCCAATCTTGAGACCTAAGTTACGCCCCTGACTGTTTAAAATGATCAAAACTGAGTTCGTTTCACGTGTAAGAAACGATTATTTGTATCATTTGAAACCCTAAACAAGCCTTTACGCCACGAAATTGGTATGTTTTATAAAAAAATAATAAAACGTGCATCAAAAAATGATATTTGCGGTCGGTCCGGTTTTGCATCTAAATGGCTTCCGCTTCAAACTGTCAAACGTCTCGCTAAAAACATAAAAAACTCGCGAAAATGTTTGCGTTTGGTGCTTCGACGCCAATTGCTGTACCGTTACAAGATTTAACATGATGAAGCATCACGCATGTGTTACTTCCTCTCGATAATATGCGTTCCATCCCAAGGAGGTGTAAGAGCATCTAAGTGTGCTAGGCATGTTTAGGGAGTGCTAAGTATAGCTCAGAAGGGCGAAGTAGGTTTAAGGCAAAACTATATTCAGATTAATTTAACGCAAAGAAAAACGAAAAATCCGTTGTCTCGAGCGGGATTCGAAAATATTTCGGGCATTTAAATTGGATAAGATTCGCTACCAATCACAATTGGCTGACTTGGCTCAATAGCTCAATTGGTAGTGCGGCGATCTAATATCCCGACGATGTGAGTTCGAATACAACTCGAAACAACTAATTTTTCGTTCTTCTCTTCAGTGTAAGATTAATATGAATCTAGCTTTTCATATCTCAGATGATGGTTCTGAAATAGGTTTAACGAGGTGTAAGAATGTTTGAGCAGTGCTAAGTATAGCTAAGAAAGTCTAAGAAGGTCTAAGCAGGTCTAAGGAGGTCTAGAAAGGTGTAAGAATACTTGACGACTGCTAAGCACGTGAAGGGAGCGCTAAGTAAAGCTAAGAGAGTGCAACGAAGTCTAGGGAGGTCTAGGGAGGTGTAAGAATACTTGAGGACTGGTAAGCATGTGAAAGGAGCGGTAGGTATAGCTAAGGAAGTCTAAGGAGGGCTAAGGAGGTTTAGGGAGGTCTAGGGAGGTGTAAGAATACTTGAGGACTGGTAAGCATGTGAAAGGAGCGGTAGGTATAGCTAAGGAAGTCTAAGGAGGGCTAAGGAGGTCTAGGGAGGTCTAGGGAGGTGTAAGAATACTTGAGGACTGGTAAGCATGTGAAAAGAGTGGTAGGTATAGCTAAGGAAGTCTAAGGAGGGCTAAGGAGGTCTAGGGAGGTCTAGGAAGGTGTAAGAATACTTGAGGACTGGTAAGCATGTGAAAGGAGCGGTAGGTATAGCTAAGGAAGTCTAAGGAGAGCTAAGGAGGTCTAGGGAGGTCTAGGGAGGTGTAAGAATACTTGAGGACTGGTAAGCATGTGAAAGGAGCGGTAGGTATAGCTAAGGAAGTCTAAGGAGGGCTAAGGAGATCTAGGGAGGTGTAAGAATACTTGAGGACTGGTAAGCATGTGAAAGGAGCGGTAGGTATAGCTAAGGAAGTCTAAGGAGGGCTAAGGAGGTCTAGGGAGGTCTAGGGAGGTGTAAGAATACTTGAGGACTGGTAAGCATGTGAAAGGAGCGGTAGGTATAGCTAAGGAAGTCTAAGGAGGGCTAAGGAGGTCTAGGGAGGTCTAGGGAGGTGTAAGAATACTTGAGGACTGGTAAGCATGTGAAAGGAGCGGTAGGTATAGCTAAGGAAGTCTAAGGAGGGCTAAGGAGGTCTAGGGAGGTCTAGGAAGGTGTAAGAATACTTGAGGACTGGTAAGCATGTGAAAGGAGCGGTAGGTATAGCTAAGGAAGTCTAAGGAGGGCTAAGGAGGTCTAGGGAGGTCTAGGGAGGTGTAAGAATACTTGAGGACTGGTAAGCATGTGAAAGGAGCGGTAGGTATAGCTAAGGAAGTCTAAGGAGGGCTAAGGAGATCTAGGGAGGTGTAAGAATACTTGAGGACTGGTAAGCATGTGAAAGGAGCGGTAGGTATAGCTAAGGAAGTCTAAGGAGGTCTAGGGAGGTCTAGGGAGGTGTAAGAATACTTGAGGACTGGTAAGCATGTGAAAGGAGCGGTAGGTATAGCTAAGGAAGTCTAAGGAGGGCTAAGGAGATCTAGGGAGGTGTAAGAATACTTGAGGACTGGTAAGCATGTGAAAGGAGCGGTAGGTATAGCTAAGGAAGTCTAAGGAGGGCTAAGGAGGTCTAGGGAGGTCTAGGGAGGTGTAAGAATACTTGAGGACTGGTAAGCATGTGAAAGGAGCGGTAGGTATAGCTAAGGAAGTCTAAGGAGGGCTAAGGAGGTCTAGGGAGGTCTAGGGAGGTGTAAGAATACTTGAGGACTGGTAAGCATGTGAAAGGAGCGGTAGGTATAGCTAAGGAAGTCTAAGGAGGGCTAAGGAGGTCTAGGGAGGTCTAGGAAGGTGTAAGAATACTTGAGGACTGGTAAGCATGTGAAAGGAGCGGTAGGTATAGCTAAGGAAGTCTAAGGAGGGCTAAGGAGGTCTAGGGAGGTCTAGGGAGGTGTAAGAATACTTGAGGACTGGTAAGCATGTGAAAGGAGCGGTAGGTATAGCTAAGGAAGTCTAAGGAGGTCTAGGGAGGTCTAGGGAGGTGTAAGAATACTTGAGGACTGGTAAGCATGTGAAAGGAGCGGTAGGTATAGCTAAGGAAGTCTAAGGAGGGCTAAGGAGATCTAGGGAGGTGTAAGAATACTTGAGGACTGGTAAGCATGTGAAAGGAGCGGTAGGTATAGCTAAGGAAGTCTAAGGAGGGCTAAGGAGGGCTAAGGAGGTCTAGGGAGGTGTAAGAATACTTGAGGACTGGTAAGCATGTGAAAGGAGCGGTAGGTATAGCTAAGGAAGTCTAAGAAGGGCTAAGGAGGGCTAAGGAGGTCTAGGGAGGTGTAAGAATACTTGAGGACTGGTAAGCATGTGAAAGGAGCGGTAGGTATAGCTAAGGAAGTCTAAGGAGGGCTAAGGAGGTCTAGGGAGGTGTAAGAACACTTGAGGACTGGTAAGCATGTGAAAGGAGCGGTAGGTATAGCTAAGGAAGTCTAAGGAGGGCTAAGGAGGTCTAGGGAGGTCTAGGGAGGTGTAAGAATACTTGAGGACTGGTAAGCATGTGAAAGGAGCGGTAGGTATAGCTAAGGAAGTCTAAGGAGGGCTAAGGAGGTCTAGGGAGGTGTAAGAACACTTGAGGACTGGTAAGCATGTGAAAGGAGCGGTAGGTATAGCTAAGGAAGTCTAAGGAGGGCTAAGGAGGTCTAGGGAGGTCTAGGGAGGTGTAAGAATACTTGAGGACTGTGAAGCATGTGAAAGGAGCGGTAGGTATGGCTAAGGAAGTCTAAGGAGGGCTAAGGAGGTCTAGGGAGGTCTAGGGAGGTGTAAGAATACTTGAGGACTGGTAAGCATGTGAAAGGAGCGGTAGGTATAGCCAGGAAGTCTAAGGAGGGCTAAGGAGTACTTAGGATATCTATGTATGTGTAAGTATATGTTAGTATATAAACTGTGCTGATACATTATAATGGGGGGTCACTTAAAGTATCTACCTTATTACAAACGGAGCAGCTGCATCTTTTGATTGAGGTTTTATCTCAATTTTTTTACTGTAAAAATGACAGCATTGGCGGGGATATCTAATGTAAACTGGAAATTGTCTGCAGCAGAAATAGGTGAAGAAACGAACAAACTTATTGAGAAAACAAGAAAGGTTTATAATCAAATTGGTTCTTTGAAGCAGCAAGATGTTTGTTTTGAGAATACTATTAAGGTAGTGTGTACTCGCGGATCATTTGTTGTTGCATGTTTTATCAGCTTTTAGAACATTCAATACTTGCCGTGATGACCCCCTTTCCACCCCCCCCCCCACAATCTAGGCAAGTGAGCAACTGCAAAGGAAAGTGGAAACATTGATGGAGGGTGGGCAATATGTGAATTATTGTCTGTGATACGGATGACACATTCTATTGTAACTGCTAGTGGTAAGAAATACACAAATGATTTTTTCGATAATATAATTCCAAACCCCGGATTTTCCCTGTGGAGACACTTAGGGGGGACACTTAGGAACAATGTCCATACTCAAATTGCCATGAATAGATGCAGATTTTAATAGTCTTGAATTTCATGTAAAAAGTGCATAGCACCTTGTCAGCATAATCTCAAACAATAATTAGTAATCTCCTATTGTGCCACCAGACAAAATAGAACGTTTAGATAATGATTTTCCGCACAAGCTCAGTCGCTTGTACGTTGTACATATAGTTTAATTTTTACGCAATTTTTTGTGTCAGTGACACAAATTTGTCACTTCACACACAATTATCCATTCTCGCAATATGTTATCCTTATTTTGACGCACCAGCTGGAGCTGAAAAGGTAATTCTAACTCCGGCTCTGGCCGGGCAAAAAATGCCGGAGCTCCGGCTGGTGTCCGGCGCACAGCCCTACTATATCTTGTTTTTAATCGCAACTCGACTTTTTGTAATCTCGAACAGTCATTAATTTGCATGATACAAAGTATGCATGCCTTTATGTATATAATGGCGTAATGCCCATACATCATAAACAAAACCAAACTCCTATAGATAATGTTTGAACTTTTTTAGTCTTGAAACTATATCTCTACTGATGAATGATTTGATGACCATTCAGTTAGTCTTTTATGTATTTATACAAATTTCTTTACTGCTGGAATACACCCAGCTGTCAGGAAAGAATGCCTGGTCGCCTAGAGTGAAATCATGTTAGCTATAAGTCGATAAAAATCATTGGGGTTAGTAAACTTGATATTCCTATGTAAATATATAGCCAATTAAAAAGTCAGTTCTATCCATCCATTTCTACCAGGTTTTGTTAGTTCTGGAGCTAGTAAACTCTGAATAACCATGCAGCATCCTAGCAACCTAGCCCATAATATAACAGCTGAAACATTGTTCTGCCCCCCCCCCCCATTCCCCAATTAAAATGTGAAATATGTAACACTGTTTGAGAAATAAATTGTCACCTGGCTATACTAAGTTTAAATGAATAGTCCAAGTTTGGACCTACTGTAATTAACACTTCACATATGTCTGAATGTTCAGAATGTTCATTTTGTTTACATTCTCCAGGTTTTAGGAGAACATATGGCGTATTATAATACAATGCAAAATATTCTAGAATTTCCACAACATGTTTCACCAGGTATACTATTTTAAAATTATAAATATATTTAATATATAACTGTATAAAATTACTATGTATAGACTTTAAAGAAGTAGTCCTGAGCAATCCAGATAATTGGCCTTTTTACTTTCAATTGATATCAAAGTAGATGGTGTATGTTTATATGTTTTTAGTTCATTGCATTCTGAGCTAACATGTACACATTGTATAGAGGTTTCAAAAAAAGACGGAAACGTTTTTGATCAGTACTTACACCATGTTTAACTTTTTTGTTAGTCAATGCATGAAATTACATTTACTCCTTGAATGTCGAATGTTCATAATTGGTCAGTAAGCCACATAACAGTATTTACAGATTGTGACAAGATTGCACCTAGATCTTCCTAGTGACATTTTTTTGTGTGGCGGGTACGCTACTGTATACTGAGCCTGCGTAGATGCTTATATTTTTGGAACCACTATATTAATTCATATAATCTAGAAATATCTGATTATATAAAAGGTTTACTTTATAAGGAAATAGTGACTACAGTTAGTTTACCTTGTTCGTTTATTAGACAAGGAAATCCGAGAAGCCAGTACTTTATCAGATAAAAAGATGTCAGAATTTGATGTTGAAATGAGGTACCTAGTATTTTTGTTCATTTTCATGGTGTCGTTTGCAACATGGCACCTTGGAATCCTTCAATTTGTTGGTGTAAATTATCCTAAAATTATTTGTCTTAATTTATAAAACAGTTTTATAAAATTGTTTATTCCCTTTTGTTATTACTTGTCACAACCAGTGTCCGTAAAGTGGTACTTAAAATTCTACAGTACTTAACAGGTTTTTGTCAAACAAATCGACAATTTTTGTCGATCTTTATCTGATTTTCTGACGTTAGCCGAAGCGAGCGGTTGTAAATCAGATAAAGATCGGATGCGAATGCTTTATCATACTTGTGAACGTTCGTACTCTTTGACAATCTCAAAGAAATGAATGATATTTCTCAGAAAATCTAGCTTAAAATTTGTGTAAATCAATGCAAAATCTACAGATGTTGATTAAATATATGGCTTGCATTTCTTTTGTGTTTTCTTCATAAATTATTAATGACACAATGTATACTTATTTTTAAACGATGCAAAGTTTTATGAAACTATTGCTAGACTAGGTAGCTTTTGAAACTAGTTGAGCACTAATAATGACATGTGCCCTGGGTAATATGGAGTATTTTTTAATTGAACCGTTTTATTTTAATTGCAGTATGAGAGAAGATGTTTTCAAAAACCTTGTATTTCTGCAGGTATATTTAATATTCTTATTATTATCGTTCTCTTTATATGCATTCTTAATTCTGATCAGTTAATTTACCTGCAGATAACTGCGTATACGATAACACTCTGAGTATGCACATTTGTTTAAAAAGAGACTGATACATTCGCGTTCCTTTCAATCTGGGTAAACAATGGCTGCTTTATTATGGTTATGTTGAAACAATCCTGTGCCATTCACATGACCATGAAAGTAAGATTTTTAAGAGAGGCTCTGTTTGAAAGAGTTATTAGAAACCTACTTCTAATCTTATTGATATTATTTAACAGCTCGAGATTTCTATGCAATGATAGTTGATGAGGGTGAAGCCCAAACCAATTATCATCGCATAAAAATCGACGCGAGTAATGTAAAAATTGCTTTAAAGTAGATTCAGCGATAAAAAATAATTCCCCAGCCATTTGGTTAAAAAACCCTAGAATTGTCGCTATTGTAGCCATTTAGCGATGCGCGAATTCGCAAAAGTCCTATTTAAAGTCTGTCCGATAATTTACAACTTAGTTTTTTCGTAATATTTGTTTGCAGGAAAACAAAAAGGAACAGTTTAAAGAGGCTGAATCGCAAAGATATTTAGAACGACTAATTAAACTTGGCAGAAGAAATGGTTTTGTACATTTTACATATATGTTTCGTACTATTTTGTAGAGTCCGTATGAAAATTAAAGTAATTTGTCATTTATTTGTCATTTAGGTCTTCATTTATCTCAAGAGGTCAGGGATCGAATCAAGGAAATAAAAAAAAGAATAAGTGATTTGGGCATTGATTTTGGGAAAAACTTAAATGACGAAAACACAGTATTGGAATTTTCCGAGGACGAACTAGGTATGTAATGGGCTATAAATACTAATCTTTATAACTTTCTATTTGTTTCGTTATTTTTAAATTATGTCGAAACAGTTGTCAAAAAAAATAATTTACATAGATTTGTTTCTGTGTAGGACGGACTCGCTACAAACTTGACGCTTTAACATGTCAATAGACAATAACCCATTTTAAGTTATTTTAGCTGATTATATATCAACTTTTTTTCAATGCATTTTCATTTCCGAATTTTTATCTCAGCTGGACTGCCATCAGAATTTATCGAAAGTTTAGAAAAGGTACGATTTGATTCTTTCTTCTATGCCCGCTATCTGATCTCTCTGATGCATGTAAAATATCAGACTAAAGACACTACGTTTTCGGGTCTAGTGTCCGCTGCATATTGACAGTACAATGTACAAACTGATATATCTGTTAAAAATGAATGCAGAACTTCAAGGTATCAAAGAGAGGTTTCGACAGGAAACCAATTAGTGAAACTTGTAAACCTGCGCACTTGTCGAAGGACCTGCACACATTCAAACATTCTTACGCCGTTAGGACGACGTTATGACGTAGGAGCTATTTCTAACAGACGATATTTAGGATCGTTAGAGACAAAGTCGTTTTAACTGACCTGAGCAGTTTATAATATAAGGTTTTCGAAACAGATTTAATAAGCATTAATTGCTTGAGATCATAAATTACTTGACATTTATTCTTGTCTTGAAATTCCAACCACGTTGTCGACGTCATAGATCATTACGCTGTCTAATATGTACACTGAAATAAAGTTGATGGATGCTAATAGGCTTGGCGTAGATGTTGTCCAGTTCTTTTGTATAAATACACAAAGATTAGGAAAAACTAAGTGCAAGAATACCACTATACTTAAAAAAAAGTAGACAAATGTGAAATCGTTCTTTATTTAGTGAAGCGCCTCAATGTACGAAGTTTTTTTATTAAAATAGATTGTTTTGGTACTTATAATGTAGAATAAGCAGAAAAAATGAAAAAGTTAAAACTTCAATACCTGGGGAGTTATGTCTTTTACGGCAAGTTAAATATCGCTTACGCGCGAAACTTTAATGCTTAAAAGTAATTTTACCTTGGTAGATAAAAAATTTGTCGGGTGGTGTATTGCTGTACAAAATTTCAGAAAACTAGATTTGCTCGAGTCTAAGCCGTTCAAAACGTTGCGCGAACTTCCATATTTTTAGTAAAATTTGCTTTGTGCATGCTTAATTTATGCATTTACCTAATTTGCACACAACTCCCAAGGATTATTAATTAAAATTATTAATTTTCCTTACAAAAATATTCTTATTAAGACAAATACAAGTTCACGTGGCGTTTTGAAGGGCTAAAACTCAAGCAAATTTCTTTAAATTTTGAACAGCGATAAAGCACCAGATAACAAATTTCTACTTACCGACTCAAAGTTCTTTTAAGCATTCAAATGTCGTGCGCAAGCCATTCCTAATCTGTTCAAATATACGCACCCCTCTGGGTTGTAAGTATTTAAATTTCAGAATTTTTTCATTTTTTCCTCACTGTAAGTATGCAAGTAAAAAAACTTCATACTTAAAAACGCATCGCGAGGTTGAGAGCCGTTTCAAAATTGTCTACTTTTTTATACACTCTGTACATTATAATTAGGTTCTATATAGTTCTATTCCGCGTACAGTCATTTTTTTCTTTAAAAATTTTTAATAAATTTATTTTACCCGGGTTCTTATTTTGCTTCATTTAGAGCGAGGACGGTCGAAGAAAAGTCACATTGAAATATCCTCATTATTTTCCATGCATGAGAAAAGCTTCCAACCCAAGAACAAGACAAACATTAGAAAAAGCATTTAACTCCAGGTGCAGTATTTCCCTTTTTTGTATGTCAGTGAACTGAACGCTGCTCATAGTAATGGTGCAAAATTATATAAATATTTTTAAAATGATTGTGCATATTACATCGTGGTGACGTGTGAAAGTATTATACAAATATTTCAGAGTGGAATGTAAGGTATACTGTAGATGATGCAGGTTGATTTTTATTTATCGTTTTCACAAATTGATGTAGAAATTCGAAATGATATTGATAGAAATACGAAAAAAAGTCATCTTTGTCTACACCGCCTACCCATAAGAACAGGTCGTGTCCCCCCTGCTTTATCTGTCTCGATCAATTAACTGTAATTTTGCAGTATAAGGGAACTCATGACCTATGCCCCATAAATCTCTGAATTTCAGTACATAGTTGTCTTCTCTTTTAGATGTTTAAAGGAAAACACTGCCATCTTAGAAGAGTTAGTAGAATTACGGCAGAAAGTAAGATTCTATACTTAACAATACTTGACCGGAAAAATGGCGGGTGTACACTTTACCAAGTGCACTTTGGTTGGAAGTCGTTTCAAAAACCAAACCTATATCTTTTGAAGGACAAGCATAATGAGGAGGTTATTTTCTTTGTTCTGTAGACGTTTTATGTCCTTAGGTGACATCTTTTTCAGTCATGTTTGCTTTTGATGCCTGTAATGCATCTGTGCTAACTTACTTTAGCAACTGTGCTAAAATAGTTTTCCAATTTAAAACTTTGTCTAATGGGGGAATCATCTATTGATGGTTTATACTTGAGTATTAACTAGGCAACATTACTTATCTCGCATCCTGCATTTTGTGTATTTAGTGCAAATCATGTACATCCGATTCAATCTTTTTCTATAGATGGCGACAATACTTAGCTATCCAACGCATTCAAGTTATGTTTTAGAGGTACAATATAGCTATGGTATTTTAACTTTACTTATAGTTTTTCGAACTATCGTTTGTACCTCCAACTAATTTTAGATGAGAATGGCTGAAACATCAGAAAAAGTTTCTAATTTTCTATCAGATCTAACTCAAAAAATGGCTCCACTTGGCCAGGAGGATCTGCAGTGTATGCTTGAACTGAAGGCTGAAGAGGTAGCTAAACATCAGTTGATAAAGTTATGTCTGTATTATCTTTCACCCTATGTCAACATCAAAGGAGTAAAACGCGTATATAATCTTTAGCATAAGGACCCTTTTGTAGCCCAAATCTTAGTTCCGTCAAGTGCAACTCGCACAATGAATATAATAAGGCAAATTTTCTCATCATGTTTCAATTGCGAAGGACGCTGTTGAAATCAGACGTACAAAATAGCTGATTGTAATCCAGTAATTCCGACGAGTTCTTCGTCCGCCATATAGGGTCCCCATGCAGAAACAATAAGTGTCACCACAACTAGCATGCGTTGTCTCTAGTGTATAAGTTTCAACAGATTTATATCCGAAACATTTGGTGTGCCGCGTATTTTTTAGCCTGCATGGGTTTTAATTTTATAAAGCTTTCATGCACGTAAATTTCTGAAGATGAAATGTTCAACAATTAAATGTAATTTATTTAAAGGTGGAGCAATATGAGCTGTAAAAATCTGATTTTTTTGTAAAGATCTGATTTTAAAATATGTTAACTATAAAAATGATAACGAATGTTGCCCAGCGTGTGCATGGTTATACTTGATAACTGCATATTTGTAAATGTTCGTCATTAAATATTAACATATGATCTTCGTTCACTGTACAAAATCCACGCACACGAGTGGTCAAAATCAACCACGTGTGTTTTTGTTTCTGGGAACAACGAGTCTTTTGAGTGCAGTATTGACAATAACGCACGGAAAACGTGCATTATTCATTTAAAAATGCTATAAATTTTTAAAAATCGATGAAATGAAGACAAATTTTACCAGATTGAACACGAGCAGTTCCTTAAAGTACGAAAAGAGAAACAAAGTGGAATTGCAGTTTTTCGAGGTAAATAAACCAAGCAAAAATGTAGTCGTACGGTATTTAGATTAGTGCAAGCAGTGAACTCGGACCATGTATTAAATGAGTTAGAGACTGTTTAGTTCGTGTTTTGTTTACAAGTAGCGCACTTGCTGAATGTACAATGAACTCAGGATTCTCGGCCTTGGCGAAGCCAGCCCGACATTTGGTCAAGCAAATGCAAATTTCAGTGTTCATAAACCGTATAAAGATCAATTTCTGAAGAAGTGAATAATGATAATCATTTAAATTTGCGTAGCATGACCAAATTGTCGGGCTGGCTTTGCTACTGCTTGGCGGCCTCGTGCAGCATAGAGAATTTTTGGTTCATTGTACATTTAGCTCGTTTGTTATTTGCGAACAAAACACCCACAACAGTCTCTGACCCTTAAACATTTCTTGAAATCATGTTTTGTTGCTAGCTGCTGCAATCTTGGTGCTCGTATTACCCTACCTTTATTGTTTGTGGACAGGGGGGGGGGGCGTGAAGTAGTTTAATGCCAACATTCATTTCATTTCAAACAGTGTAAGCAACTTGGTTATGAAAATGATAACAAGATAAATGGCTGGGATTTGAGATATTATATGACGAAAATCGAGGAAACAAAGTATGCAGTGGATCAAAGTGAATTGAAGAAATATTTCCCGTTGTCTGTTGTTACTGAAGGTAATTGTCCAACTTGATTTGTACCTAAACGGACTACCTATGACACTCCAGCCAAAGCGATAAATATTAGGTTGAGTCAGTTTATGCCATCGTTATAAGCTTCAATAAGCTTATCAACAATGTAATTGTAACCTCCTTGTTGCTGGCCCGAACAAAAATTTACACATAAGCGCGAATGTTTGACCGCGGTGTTCTTTGGATTTATGTACAACACTAATGATGTCAATACAGTTAGTAACTTCATTGTCCGAATGACTTCAAGGATAGTAACGCGTCGAATTGCGTTCGATGCGACAAAAATGCGACGTACAAAACAGCTCTAACTTATGTTTCAAATGATTTATTAACAATTTGCTTTTAATTTTTAGGCCTTCTTGATATTTATCAGGTATGTCACTGATAGGAAATTTTTAAACACTTCAAAGTGTCCTTTAGTAATTTTATATCTGTGATTGAATTTTGATTAAACAGTAATTTTGGTGAAACCATATCACGTGGATCTTGTGAATTTAACTTTATAAACGCCTTAAAAACCTTTAGCGAATTCTTTTTGTACGCATTTATTGGAAGTCCTTAATTGTTTTTAGGAACTTTTAAAGCTTAAATTTGAAGAAATTGTTAATCCTCTCGTTTGGTGCGATGAAGTCCGCATGGTAAATCTTCAAAATTCATGCATTTCAGTGCGCATGACGCGCGAGCACCTATAAACTTTCTTGTTGCATCAATATCTTGTCATACGCTCGCTACTCTGGTCCCGTTTAAATGAATACAAATTTCGATCGAATTGCATTCATGACTCAACGTTTCGACACCCTAGTATCTCACATGGACACTCGCACCAGTGTCTTCATAATGGATAATTTGATATTGCAACGCTGCTTCTTATATACTCGAGGGATGACGTTATATGTCGAAAAAGTGGAATGTAATTCGGTTGAACTTTGTATTCATTCAAACATAATTGTTCTTATAGGGACCGGCTAAAAAGAGAGTTTTGAAGTGGAGAATTATCTCGGAAATTTATGATTTCGGAGACTAATGTCCAAACCACGCTCACTTTTTCCGATGACCACACCCAGTTTTCCCAATGACCACACCCACATTTTCCAATGACCACACCCACATTTCCCAATGACCATACCCAATTTCTTAACTCTCCCGACTTTTTCTTGAGCTAACATAAGAGAGTTATATTGACGTAACTATGTCAATATTTATTTAGATTTAGAACCGCGTTCACGATTCTAGTGATGAAGAGTTTTGTCAGCCGTTTTGAGAAAACCTTTCTTTTCAAAAGCTTACGAGTACATAACTTTCTTCATCACCAGACTCGTGAACGCGGCTCAGAGATGTAAAGGAATGATAACTACCCAACATCTATATAAATGTTGGCAAGAGAGGGTTAGTCAAATATAACTCTCTTGTGTTAGTTCAAGGAAACGTCAGGAGAGTTGAGAAATTAAGTGTGGTGATTGGGGAAATTGGGCGTGGTCTGAACATAACTCTTTGAAATCATAACTCTCTGGGATAACTCTCCGCTTCATAACTCTTCTTTTACTCATAACCTACTATGCCTGGTTTGCTGTAAACAAACTAACTTCATAACAATATGCTTTGTTTGTCATAGTTCAGGGTTAAGGATGCAGTAACGGAGGAACTGATGGGATATTTTTATCTTGATCTGTTTCCAAGGGAAGGAAAATTTGGTCATGCAGCTTGTTTCCCCGTGCAGGTTTGTTTCTTGCCGATACATGTAAAGTAGTACGGGTGAGCGTGAAAAATGTGAATACTCTGAATATTTTTTATGCCTTTCTAGGCTGGTTGTAAGTTGGGTGATGGTTCCAGACAGGTGAAAAATATTTGTAACACGACTTTTTACACGACCAAATTTTCTTTGACAAATATCATGTGTCAAATGTTTTTTGACCGTGTAAATTCCAAACATTCCTAATTGACATGGTGGAAAAACTCCTCACTAAACACATGTCAATTTGTCAAAGAAAATTTGGTCGTGTAATAGGGGCTTTATGAGAAGAATCATCACTTGGTATTGCGAAAACCTCTTAAACCAGCCATGTGCAGTCTCGCCAGTAAAAACACATCACAGCACAGTCCACAATACTTCTGCAGGCATCTCTGATGCTATTGATACAGTTATTTACGGCTTGGGTTAGCTGTGCACCGCGCAGGCATAAAGAAATTTGTATTGCTAGTCTTTAGCTGTTAGTGTTCCATAGTCATGTAGAAAATTTACCCTTATATTGGCATATATACAAGGTAAACCAGCAGTGTTCAAATTGTTGGAACGTAGACTGTGCGTAAAAATACAAAATTGTCTTGACATAAAAACGTGCATTGAAACTTCATCATGTTTCTAACAGAATAGAACTAAAAGAACTCTTTTTGCAAAGATATTTTGTTTTATTTCATCATAGCAGTAAAGTGTAGGACATTATTTTGTATATTAGGTTAAGTAGCTAACTACAGCATATAGGTTAAAAATTTAATGTATTTTTATGTAGTTAGCAGTTGCAGCGATGGTGGCAAATTTTACCAAACCAACTGAGGATCGACCATCGTTGTTAATGCATACTGAAGTAAGTTCGTGTATGCTCGTGATGTATTCACGTGTGATAGATAGCTGCATTAGTTTTATGCATTGACTTCAATACTTGATAACGCGTCTAAGCAATCCAGCAGTCAAATTTTAAAGCTTAGCCATCTCTGTACTCCAGGTTTTAGTGTT
Organism: Muricea muricata; assembly: GCA_963855995.1. Classification (NCBI taxonomy): domain Eukaryota; kingdom Metazoa; phylum Cnidaria; class Anthozoa; order Malacalcyonacea; family Plexauridae; genus Muricea; species Muricea muricata. The sequence continues at coordinate 8,200,008 of OY979717.1, forward strand.
TTAGCGGCTGTTGGTGTAGTCTTTTATCCAAAGGAAGTTCATTTAGGTTCAGGGGAGCTGCACTTAATGCTATGCTATTTTGGCATTTAAATTTCGCTGTCTCGTGCGGTTTTATTGAATAAAATATCCTTGTTAATTCATATTTCACATTAACACATTAATGTTTTTCACCTTCGTGCCCTGACAGGCCCTTTGTAGATTGAGCTTTTTAATACAAGATTCAAAACGTTAGTTTCATCATTTCAATTTGCTAGGTTGAGACATATTTCCATGAATTTGGTCACGTTATGCATAGTTTATGCACCAAAGCGCAATATCCAATATTCAGGTAAATTTTTTCAACCATTGATCTATAGAAATTCTAAAATTCTCTTTAAACAACCTTTAAACATTTTTGTGCAACAGTTATATGTGCAATAATGTGCAACAGTATGTATATATTTCATGCTCTTCTCTAATTTATATGTAGTGGTACAAGAGTAGAACGTGATTTTGTTGAAGCACCTTCTCAAATGCTTGAAAACTGGTGTTGGGAGAAAGAACCTTTAAAAAGAATGTCTTCGCATTATGAAGGTATGAAGACCATATAAAATATCATCCATTGCGTAAAATCATAACAAGCACACTGCACCATGCTTTACTACAGGGTGTATATAAAAGTATACTCTTTGAGGTAACCGCATTTCAAATTAGCCTCAATCTGCTGTATCGTTTGACAGCTCTTATTGCCTCACACTCGTGCATAGTTACACTTGGGAATGAAGCATGAAGCTATCAAATTAATACGCACCTAATTTGAACTGCAGCTACTTTTAAGGATTTACTTCTTAAATACTATAGACAAAATTTTGCTGTTGCTACTCTAAGTTTCACGCGCTCTGGCGATCATCAGGCAAACCACAGATATAGTTTAATTATTCACATATTATTTACAGGTAGCACGAGCTAAACAAGGTGTTTGATTACATGTCGGCATGAACAAGTTCAGACCTCTTGTTCAAAATGGATAAAACAAGCAATTTCTTCTCTATGCCTAGAAGAGAAATTACGTATCTAAAAAATGTCAAGTGATGATGTTATGTCTAAACCAGCAAACATGTTTTCCTGCAGATTCTTCGCCTTTGCCAGAGGAAATGATGGACACTTTAATAAAATCACGCAATGCGAACACTGGAGTGTTCAACTTAAGACAGGTAAACAATCAGTTCACAGTAAAAATAATTCACCGTAGCAAAAAAGATGGCGGATGTGGATTTTACCAGAATGCATTGCGGTCTAAAATCGTTTAAAAAGGCAAATTAACGTCTTTTGAAGAACAAAGAGAAGACAATTGGTTATTTTCACTCTTCTGTTAAAATTTCAATCTATTAGCTTTGAATCTTTTTATCTTTTTCCAGGTATTCTTATTTGATACCCGCAATGCATTCTGGTAGAATCAGCAAATGGACCTCTTTTTGTCATTGTTACAAATATCATTATTAAACATTTGTTCTTGTGAACTACAACTTACGAAGATACAATGAAAAGTCACATTTTGCAGTGTTTGCTTAAAAATGTAGCATATAGCTACCTGATGAAAACATGACGGGAACTCATCAGTGACAAAAAGAATAATTAATTAAAGAAGATTATATATTTTCATCTTTACCAACGTTTTAATTTATTATGTTATTTATTTTTACGTATTGAATTTTATGTATAGATTTTACTCGGTAGTTTCGATCAAGCTATTCACACGCGAGAAAAGGTAAGTCGCATATTATAATAGCAAAATCCACAAATTTAGTTCATTTGAGTTTCAAACAAATTCAACTGAACTTACATTTAAACATTCGAAATCTAGGTAAAATTTAACAGAATCCGTTCCTGTTTCATATCAGTAAACACACTTCATTTACCAACAGTTTATCCTTTGTTCAAACAACTGATTTTTTTCAAACTGCATGTTGGTATATTTTCAGTAAGCCATGAATCATCCCTATGCTTTCAACTTCTTATTATTTTTTACAATAATATTGCTTCAGGCAAACACAGCAAGCATTATGGCACAATTATCCCAAGATATTTTGAAAGTTCCAGCCACTCCAGGTTACTGTAGACCAACATATTACTCGTTTTAATTTTAAAAGATTTTTGGTAAGAGATTGGCGTCTATGGGGGGGGGGGGGAGGGGGCTACACTAGATTTCCTGGCAGCGCAATTCGAACAAACCTGAGGCGAAGCCATGAGGTGTGAAGCAATTCTTTACGATTAGAGTATAGGAAATTACAGTGTTGGGCAAAATTTCTGTAATATATATATATAAATATTTCGCCAAACACATGTGTGATTTTTCATTAATTCTTCGCACACAAGTGTAATTTTCCTATTACTATGTCATTGATATGTCTTGCAAACTTTCGTAGTAAATACTTCAAGGTGTTTCAATTTTTTAAACAAATCTTACCCAACACTGCTATTTATCCATTTAAAGTTGTTTAGCCATCTTTAAATAATTTTTGTCAAATAAATCTGCTGATTTTTAAAATTATTTTTAAAAAAAAAACACTCAAATGTTGACAAATTTTAATGAAAAACTTTAAAATACATGACGTATTGCGAGAATCATAAGTTGCGTGGGCCCGTTTCTGTGCTAATTATTTTATCGGCATACTGTGCGGATTAATGATTAATCGGCACTTGTAATTCTTAACCAATTAGAATCGCGCGAACAAAAAATGATAATACTAGGTTAATTTTGATCCAGTCCCATGAGAGAAGTAAACTTTTCGCCTATTTTCGTCCATGAGTTTAGGATGACCATGTAAACCATGCAGGTATTCTAAATTCTAAGTATCCACATACATACGAATCATTTTAAGGGCAATGTATTCCGTACAACGTTATAAACAGTTAGTATAGGTAATCATGCGATGGCGAGTACAATTTGGGATTAATAGTACGAGTGATGTTTGGAAATTTTGCCAAAATTGGACGAGCCGCCGGGGCGAGTCCGATTTGGCAAAATTTCCAAACATCACGAGTATTATTAATCCCAAATTGTACGAACAACATCGCATGATTATTTGTTTATTATTCGCATGACAAAATTATAATTCTCGATTTCAGCGTCATACTGTCTCACCAAAGCCCAGTCTTGCCATACTTTCAACCAGTATTTCGTGCTTTTGTTTGTATTTTCGTTGTTTGCTTTTGCTTTTTTTTTTGCTGAATTTGTATGCAAATACCTTTCCGCCATTTTGTTTGTTTTGGGAAAATCATTAATTGTACTGCCGTACAATTAATGAAATAACTGTACTCCTCTCAACCAATCAGCATCCAGTAATTTTGTCATGCTAATAATAAAAGTAAAATTTTTTAAAATTTATATTTGTAACAATTAGTATAAAATTGTCAATGCTCACATGCATGTTATATTGCATGACGCAAAATATTCCAGTCATATATGGTGTTTTGAGGGTATAAAGTTGACAACTTTGTTTTAAACCACATAGGTACAAATATGTCAGCTTCATTTGGTCATTTAGCTGGTGGATATGATGCGCAGTATTACGGTTACCTGGTGAGACATAGCTTAATGTATTTTTAGATTCGTAGTAATGAGTGATATTTTGATTTGTGTGAATGAAAGCTTAAATAATCAAATACTACCACTTGCTTGGGTTGCAATTTTGTATGTAGTTGTTTACCCAGTGCCTTTTAAGTAAATGTCTCATTTTTGTTTCAGTGGAGTGAAGTATACAGCATGGACATGTTTTACAGTCGTTTCAAAAAGGAAGGAATCATGAATAGTCAGGTTGGAATGGACTATAGACAGTGCATATTGGAACCAGGTGGTTCATTGGTGAGTACAAAGTTGTCTGGTCACGTGATGAGCCTCTGCCCTCTAAAAGGACAGACTTTTTGTTTTTCATTTTATTGAGCTTGAAACCCTCGGTCCCCATGCTTCTTCAGTCAGACAAGGTAAATTCACATTAATCTGCCACTGCAGAGAACATCAACGAAAATTTCGTTGTCTGGTGCGGGATTTGAACTCTGCATTCTCTGTATTAATCTGACACTGCAGAGAACTCTGGGTTTTCGTTGTCCTTTGCAGCGTCAGATTAACATGAATCTAGTTTTAAATATCTTTGAGGAAAGAGAGGTGCTTCTAAAAGAGAGTTGACAAACAGATTTAGCTGGTCAGTTCACACCAACTTAAGTAGCTCAAGGTCGATATTTTGAGTTAATTGACAGTGAAACACATACGAGAGTTGCAACTGTGTAACTGCTATTCGTATTCTTTATGATACATTTATCAAGTTGTGAATGCACTAACTCGTACCAATCAGTTAAAGGCAATGTTTTCTTTCACAGGATGCCAAAGATATGCTAAGAAATTTTCTTGGTCGCGAACCTAGTAATGAAGCATTCTTAAAAAGCAAAGGACTTAATATAGACTCCTAAGCGTAAAATTATTATGACGGTTAAATTATTTATTATAAACACCTGATTATAATTATAGTTGTCAATAAAAATATTGAATTATTTTGTGCATTAGTCGTGACATTTAAAGGGGGCATGTAGTAAAACATAGACTCATGGACTCGTTAGTAAAACATGGACTGGACTCGATTAGTAATCTCCTGAATTCTTGCTTCCGCTAAAATTGTGTCCTAGAAAAGCCTCAAATAATAAACATAGCAGGTACAATATTTTAATACAATCTCCCTCTCTCTCAAACTGTATTTTATATGGTCCTTCGAGCCGGATATTATAAATATTAATACGCGAGTTTACACCGCCATTTTGAAACGTTGATACACGAATCCTTGACAATAGCCGACAACGAAGAGCTGAATCGAATAAAGTGATGTCGAAACGGGCATAGAGTAGCGAAGTTTAAACAACAGAGGTCAACACTGGAAGCGAATTTAAAATTACTCCGAGAGCAAGATGAAGTTATTTTGGCTCTATTAAGTGTAGAGGAAATAGAGACAGAAACAGAATGGCTTTGACAGAATATGATCTAGTACTACAGAATCTGATAGCAATGACCTAACCTCAGTTGTCCCTGTATTGCCCACAACATCCATGACAGACAATAAATCTTAAGATATTTCGGGGAGATCCTGTATCTTGGGCGACTTTCTGGGATACATTTGAGTCATGAATCCACAATAATCTCACACTAGAGCACAGTAGCAGATGTTATTGCAGGTTTGACATTAACAACTTCAAATTATGAAGAAGCTATCGAGATATTGAAGAAGTGAGATCTAGGAACAATAAACAAATAGATACTCTGTTAAACCTAGAGCCAGTTATTCCCACACACAACTTGAGGGAACTAAGAACACTTTATGATACTGTACCATATCAGAGCTCTGAAATCTCTTATAGTACATACAGAGGAGACATATCGTAATCTATTATGCTTTTACTTATAAGTTGCCTCAGGATTTGTGCGTAATAGTGAGTAGTTAGGGATCTGCAACATTTGCTTAAATTGATTGAGAAAGAGCTAGAGGCTGGAGAACGAGCAACTGCAAGTACCAACAGGGAGAGTAGGCCCAATATACTAAACAAGGAATTATGGCAAACAACCACCATCATCACTTGTAGCCCTGTGCACAGAGGAAAAAGTACCAACATGTACCTATTGTCAGCAGTTGTCCTAATGTTTCTAATATCACAGCACGCTGTCTGTGCTTGAGAAAAAATTTAAAAAATCATTTTAGTCGTGATTGTAACTCAAAGTAAAAATGTCACAACTGCAATGGAAAACATCACATCAGTATATGGACCAAGAACACTCATAGCAACAACCAGGGCTTTCCACCACACGCAAAAGGTGAGCAACAACAGCCTGAAAACCCCCCACTAAGAGCACAACCAGTAGATCGAGTCACACACATCAAGTAGTCGCGAAGTTGTAAGTTCGAAGACTCCAATTCTCCTCCAAACAGCAGAGGCAACCATCCTTCCAACGAGTAGAAATGGTAAGAGCAGCAAAGTTAGAGTTATCCTAGATAACCGAAGCCAGAGATCTTACATCACCAGTCAAACACCAGATTTACTAAACTTACTCAATGAGCGAACCGAAACAATGCTAATCGAAACTTCTGGTCTGAAGAAAAAAACCTAATCACCTGGGATTCAATCAATTTTATTCGAGAAAGTCAGACTGATAAAGCACAAATATCTACTTTTGTAGTACCCGTCACGTGTGACCCTGTACAATATCAACTCAAGATCACAATCTCGCCACACACCCCCTTGCATGACTTTGCGTTAGCCGATTACTCAGACGGAGATCTCGACTCGGAACTGGACATCCTTACTGGATATGATCAATATTGGGATGCTGTAACGGGGATTAGGATGTGTCTGGGCTAAATTCTTAACCATGACCTAAACCAAAACGATTCATGGCAAGGGCAGGAATTTATCCCAGCCTCGTTGACTTGACCGCTATGTTATATTAACTATCACGCTCTTGCAACGTGGTTTGAATTGTCCAAGCTTTTTTGTACCCATATAATTAGCCTTAACTTAACCCTGACCAAAACCGAAACGATTACAACATAGCAAGCTAGGGCATCATCCACTTGCCCTGTTGACTTGCAACATTTTGACCATTAGACTATGTTACACTCTTGCAATGTGGTTTAAATTATTTAACCGTTGTTGTCTAGCCTAGAACTAATTCTTACCCCTCAGCAGCCGAGATAGGCTAGAAAAAATGTTTAACTATGGTATTACCAACATAGTCTAGCGGTCAGGGCTTAATGTCTCAAGTCAGCGAGAGTACGCTCAATGGACCATTCCCCAATTAGACAAACTTTTAAATTCGAAAACAATTTTAGCACAGTTGGAAAGAGCTTCCTAAATTTAGTGAAATTGTGAAGTTTGGTTGCAAAATATTGTACAATGTGGAAAATATAGTCCTGTAAAGTTTGCAAATTTTGTACACTTTTGTATTGAAAACAGAAAAGCGTTACCACTATGTGAAAATGTGGTAACGCCTTTTCCCGCGTAATACAGAGGTATAGAAAATTCGCGAACATTTTTCAATATTTTACAACCAAACTTCACAATTTCACTAAATTTAGGAAGCTCTTTCCAACTGTGCTAAAATTGTTTTCGAATTTAAAAGTTTGTCTAATTGGGGAATGGTCCATTCCTGCCCTTGCCATGAATCGTGTTTGGTTTTGCTGAACACAGTAAGTTAGACAATTTAAACCACGCTACAGGAGTTAGGCAACTGACATAGTCTAGTGGTCATGGCAAAATTTTACAAGTCAGCAAGGCTAGCATTAGTTCCTGTCCTCGTTACGAGTTAGAACAGTTCAACGAGATGTAGAGGAATTCTTGATGTTAAAACCTAGATCAAGGGTTATGACGGAGATAAACAAAGAAAGGGAGTATGAACTATGGCACTTGTTAGATGTGTCAAATTTTTTTGCCAGAAATTCCGATTAAAAGTAGGTAGAAAATTGCTAAATCATTTTTCGTGAATAAACAGAAGGGCTCCTCGAGTCGACCTGTGGCGTTTCTGTCGCCACGCATGTCGCATTATACGCATGTTCATTATGCAGCTTCTTGCCAGTAGATTGCACAAAAATTGGGGGACATGTTGCACTGCTGAGTGGCCTACTGTTTATTCCCTGTGTCAAATGTTGGCTGGAACCTCTACCGCATGAGTCTCGCTCAAATGACTCATCTCAAATCACGTTCAACTCACTAGAGAACAACTTGCAGTTTTCCCTACTACAAAGTCGACTGCACCGATTACGTCAGAGTAAGATTTACCGACATTTTTTGGTGATGGTATTTGTAAGGAAGTTGAATATGCCAAATTCCTAGTCATCAGTGTGACAATTTACATCAAAATGGCGGGAAACCGGTCCTCATATTGATAGCTCTCACACTAGCTGTTTAATCCAACTCAAGGTTCTGTTCTGAGCGAAAACAATTTTGCATGATCTGTATACTTACACCGAGCACGGTAATTAACAAAAAATTTCGTTGCAGTGCTCACCCCCTTGCAACAACCAACTGGTGGTTTAGTGGATATTTGTGAACAAATAAAACGTTAAAACTCATTTTGTAGTATAAGTAACAGTGCTACTAGCATTGCTTTTTAAATAAACTGTTATTAGATAGCTAAATATTGCATCAAGACTTAGTGTGTACTTTGCAATAAGTCATGTACTGTAAGAGCTAGAATTCCAATCTGATCTTATTGATGTTTACAAATCACACATATAACAATTTTTTCTGTTACAATGTATTAGTTTAATGCTGATGTTGAATAAAGATGGCACTATATTAATCCACTATATTGTTCTTAAATGCTAACGAATGAACAAACTAACTCATTTTTTCCCCATTTACTATAATTATTTAGTAATTGACTATTAAACAAGTTCAAAAATCAGGCTAGAGCTAAACCCTTAAAATCACCGATTGAACATCTTATTCTACATTTTGCCAAGAATATCTTTTCCTATACTGTGACAATGATAGTGGCCTAAAAAGCATGTTTCCACTTCAGCTTTGCTTATTACTTTCTCTTGGAACACAAGATAAAAAATTTCATGCCATTAGTGTCATGCCACCCCTGCTTTATGCATGATTTTGTTCTACATGTCAAGTTTTAAAATTTTTGTTCTTTAACAAAAAGATTGAACCTTAGTCATAAACAATAAATTTCTGCAGTTCGCTATACAAACAACTATAATAATTATGCTACTGTTATAATAATTATGCTAAAATGGTTTGGTTGACATGTTATCACTCAGTCACAATGAGTTCATCAATGCCCCAGTCCTCATGACTCCCATCCGGCATGTAGCGACGAATAATGATTGGTATCTTTTGTGCTTTTAATTCTTTCATGGCAATTTGCAGTGGATCTGTTTCACCCTCAAGCTCTACCATCACTGGTGCTCCCATACTTATCTGTAAAGCTCTTGTTCCAAGAACTCTGGCTCTTTCATATTTTGTCATGTAAGGTGTGGTAACTCGTCTTGCCGACTCTGTACCCTCTTCCCCTTCTGGTAGGATTTCAAACCCACCACCATCGTCTACGGGCTATACAAAATAAGAAATAAAGTCTTTGCACTGCACAGTATATGCACAGCCATATATTATTAGTTAGGGTTTAAAATATTTTTTTTCTAGTTTAGGTATTTAAGCTTTTTAGTGTAAGTACGATGCCTGCAAATGTCAAGGTAAAATCAGCTAATTTTGAGAGGGTAAATGTGTCCTAGCCTGGAACTGTAAATTGCCGACTCCGCAATTTAAGCCTACCTTATCCTCAAATTCAGCCAAGGTAAAATTTAATAGATTTTTTTACAAAACAGCATTAAGAATACAGAATAATAATTAGCTGTAAATGTTAATGTTACAGGAGCATTTTTGATGCAAATTTGAGACATACAACTAATTAATGTGTCAACTTTCCCTGTGGAAGGAAACCGGAGTACCCGGAGAAAACCCACGACTTTCGGCAGAGCATTGACTATACTCTTTTCACATAAGGACTGGGTTCAAGTCCACCTTACTGGGAATTGAACTCAGAAAATTAGAGGTGAAAGCTGAGCGGCCTATAGCTGCAAAACTACGAGGTTTAGTGTCAAGCCTGTAATCAATGAGAACAAATACTGGGTGCATCGTTTTCAACCATCGAGGTTTATGCACCAGTTCTGATTCATTGCTCCTGAGGAAGTATTTATTATATGTACAAGAATCCTGATACTCAAGATAGATGCCTCTTACTTGAGTCATACTTGAAGAAATTTTTTAACAGCATTTTGTTGGTTTATTATTAGCATTTTTGTTTTCATATATTCGAACTATATGAATTACAATTTTTACATGGTCAATAAATACCTCCAAATCATCAACGTCTTCTAACGGTTCATCATCATCATATTGATCTACATCATCGTCAAACCTGAGAAAAATTTTGTCTTGTTAGAAATAAAGAAATACTTGATACATACAAATTTTGTCCAATGATTTTATCTTACAAAACTAACCCATCAACTCCATCGTCGTCGGCCATGTTGAAAGCATGCGTTCCGAATTTTAATCGAATGTTCACGAAAGGTTATCGAATCTCTATCGAAAGAAACCGAAATACATAAGAACAAGATGGCGGCAGATTTGACATACGAAGGTTGTAATTTTTATCGTCAAAGATTGATTCTTTCTACTTTGAGCGGAAAATCAGTTAAAATAAAAAATATAAGAGCATATGACGACAACCCTGGTCTTCAAGGTATGGCATTTTTATAATAATTTTAAATTTTTAATGAACTTGTGCCAATCATGTTTTAATCGGGTAACCTGTAAATATAAAATATATGAATGCTCAACTCGGGAAGTCTTCAATTTGAAGGTGAGTTCGGATGACCATCAGATAGTGTGACTGTCACTGATGTAAGTACCAGAAAGTATAAGAATAATGTGGCCATGTTCATCTTTGGCCACATAAAGTCTGATAAAGAAGCTGATTTGGGATACATATACATATCAGTTACTGAATTAGCACTTCAATCTGCCTCGAGAGCTCTAATTTTCATTGTTTAACACATACTTTCGCCCCTAAGCTCGCTGTTGATCTGCATTTGGCAACTGTTTTGCGCACCTTTGCTTACGATTCGTCACCTGCAGACCTTAATTCCAACTTTGTGAATTGAAAATGAGTGAGATTCTGCTTTAGCTGTCATGAGGCATGTCTCCTCTCCAGCATGTTACAGGCATGCCCCCCCCCCTCGAATTTCTCTAAAACTTAAATGTTATTTACTGCATTTTCGTGGAAGATTAACAGATGCTATATATATACTACAGCGTACGCACTACTAACTGAAGAATCTCGGTTCTATATATGCTATCACGCCGCGTGACCTTACACATGAGCATCTTACAGTATTTCACTCTACAGACATAATGGGCACATTCATAAAATTGGGAAACTACATGCATGACAGTATTTTACCGATATATAACTATGCTACCATTGATAACTAAGTAAAACATCATGTACAAATACATCATGAAAGTGTTGTCTGGGGAAATTCCTTAAGTGTCAATCTACTAATTTGCACAACAGTCCAACTTGCATAATACTACCAGTGAGAATATGACATAGTTAACACACGTTAGATAGCTGCTGTATAAAAGCATAAAAGTACTTTGTTTTATAGTAATAGCTATTGACTCAGCTAAATACAAATATTGACTTGCCAAGAGATGCGTTAAAACAAAAAATAGGTAGATTATATAATTAATTTTTTGCGTGTGAGCGTGAGGAATAGTTCAAATGCGTGTGTCTCATGCAAAATGCGTGAGAGTTGGAAGGTCTGCACCTCTCCGCACCCAAGATCTCGTCGAAAACTGCCATACACAACTGCTGTCTGATTTTTTATTGGGGGGGGGTCACTCAACTTATATTAACTTGATAGCACTTGCTGATCTGGTTATAGTATCGTACCAAATATCCATGTAGTGTAAAATTGATTCCAAGAATTATGGTAAACAGTGTTGAAGTTCTCGCCTGTGCAAGAATGATCAATACAATCATGGCCCAATGAGCTAGAAAAAACCTGAATAGTATAAAAATAGCTTAGTGTACATACTAAGTGGCATGATGTACTTTAATCATTCTGTAGATTTTGAGGCTGGTTTCATAAGACTGCTTGATAAGTTAACCAATGGCTCCAAAATTGAAGTGAATGAAACAGGTGAGTATGAAGACAACATCCATCAAATGAATACAATATTGCTAGAGTTAGATTAACCATATGCTTTGTGGCATACAGTATGTCATACCTAAACTAGTATCCAGTTCAGGGTCAGGCATGAGGTCAGGCATATTCATAAGCAAAGACATCAAGCAGATAAGCACCTGAGCTGTCAACAATTAAAACACTCTTGATGCTTAGTTGTGGAAATGGCTGAGTATTTATATCCTAGACTTTAAGTCTAGAGTATTTTATACCCTGGGAAATATTAACCATCCCTGAGTGCCCTGAATATTGCATCATTATATATGCCACTGAGTTATAGTTGTACACTTAGTGGGAGATTGTTGTGTCAGTAATTGGCCATGATAATTGTTTCAGGTACGTCAATATTTTATAAACCTGGTTTGCTTATTGGTGGAACAGTGGATCATGATTGCAGTCTTCAAAGATCTGTTGGTTATTTTCTTGAAAGTATAGTTTGTCTAGCTCCATTTTGCAAACGACCTCTTAAACTGACGTTAAAAGGTGTAACAAATGATAGTGAAGACCCATCTGTAAGTATTACAGTCCATCTTAATGCAGTCTAATTAAACATGTACTAAGAAATGGTAAATTTTGTCAAACAAAACATATTGCTACTTACTTGTTTGTATTTGCTATACCTCAGCAAACATGGCATTTTTATTTTGTATTTCTCCATGTCTTGTTTGTGGTGCATCTGCTTTGAATAGTTGATTAACATAACATGCTGACTAAATGCTCTCCTCCCAGCTATTTTGCTGTTAAACTCTCGTATTATGCGTAACCTATACAAACATACAGTACACTGTATCTTACTTTTCTACTATAGAGGTCATAAATGACCTTGCAGCTTATCATATAAGAACTTTACATGCATGAAATAAAGATTTACAGTGTTTGAGGAAGGAGAATTTTGTTTATGAACTGCATATTTAATACTTTCTTGTTATTTTAAGGTGGACGTAATAAAAACTGTCACAATTCCATTGATGAAAAGATTTTTGCTGGACGACGAAGGATTAGACCTGAAGGTAAAAAAGAGATAAACTTGAGAAGCTTGTAAATATTTCTCATTATAATTGTGTAATTAAATTTTATTTTCGTCCGTGATTGGTCAAAACGCACCTGATAATTTACCGTATCAGCTGCTGACGTAATCAGTGTTCAATATAGGTGTACCTTGTTTTGAACCGAACTTTGGGCTAAAACAAAGTATTATTGCACCCTGTCGAAGCAAAGCCCCGGCTCGGTCGGCAGCTTGCTAAAAATCCCGCCAAAACTCGACACTTTTGAAATGTAAACAAAATGACTTTTAGCCGGTTTGTACCGTCAAACACACTAGAAGAAATTTCGACTTTGGTGTCAAAAAAGACAGCAAAAGAACAACAAGGGCAACAAAACAGTTTACAGGTATTTTCGATGAGTATTTGCAGATTAGAATTTGCACGAATTCATCAGCTATTGCCCTTGTGTTGTTGACCAAGCCTCGCCTGGGCGGCTCGTGGGCCACTTTCTGTTCTTGCCACATTATGACGTCATACCGTGTATCTAAAACTGAACAGACAACGGCAAAATGTTATCTACTTGTTTAATATAATAAAAATGTGAAAAATTTTGCCAAAATAAGCTTGGTAGTGCGACGAAAAGACTTTAGCACGCCATTTGACGTGATCATGATCTGTAGAAAACAAAGCACACCTTTGGCTGTAGATAATTCTAAAATTGCTGTGATTGGCTTGTCGCTGAAATGGCGTCAGCGTGCGTCTGTCCTCTAATAGATCACAGTTCTCGTCCAATGAAAGTCCAGAATGAACTCTGATTATTATATAAGTAAAAATAACAAAGTTTACAGGACTTTACTTTTAATTCGCAGAAACAACAGAGCAGTCGGCAGTCTTAAAGTACACGTGCCTATACATACGGGACCTACGCTGCACTAGGACTGCCTAGACTACTGTGCATGTGCAATAAACTTAGTCTACATTTACAAATTATCATTATAATTATGTATGTATAATGTATTTTAAGATCGTTAAAAGAGGCGCAGCACCAAATGGAGGGGGAGAAGTGATATTTTCATGTCCTGTCCGACGAACTTTAAGACCTTTACAGTTTACAGAACCTGGGAAAATAAAAAGAATACGAGGATTGGCGTATCCTTTAGTAAAATCTGGAAATCTTGGAATATTTGCTGGAAATAACGCGCTTCGTGACGCTCTATTTATTAAATTCTCTCAGTAAAAACTATTAAACATTGCCAGCGTTGGCAGCCAGTTAAAGCACATATGACGATCTTCGTTGGAAAGAGTCTTCGCCCGAAATGTCCAAGTTCAGTTTTTATCGTTCGGGTAATGGAAATTCTATGATTTCATATCCTATAATCCTATCTAGCTGATCTGACCGTGAGTAGAAGGCCTGGAACTAGCTACCAAATAGAAAACCATTTTGCTGTTGTTAATCACTTATATCTTTTGTTTTCCTTTGTGATACTTATTGCTACTTAGTAACTGTCTTTAGTAAAGAAAATTATAAGTCTACCAGAAATTTACTAACAAAGTAAATTATATTTCATTTGAAATTTGAATCAAAAAATGGATTTCTATTTGACAACTAGTGCCAGTACTTTTCCGTGTTTTCAGATCAACTGGATAGTGTATTCTGTGCAGGTTAGGAAAGTCAGGCTGTTATAATTCCATCACCACTATATTCAGATATTCCGTGAGGGTTTCGCCGGCAATGGTTAACAGAATCGTCGATGCTGCTCGGGAAATTTTAAACAAATGTGTTTCGGATATTTATATTTATACAGACGACTGCAAAGGCAGCCAGGCTGGAAGGTAATCCTTAAAATCATACAATTTTTTACTTGCCTCCAAACCCGGGATTATATTTCTTTAAACAGCATCGAGGGCATATAGGAAACTTAATATATAATTTCCTGCAATGGTAATTCCCTGAGGGCCTCAATAGACAATAATCCATCATCCCTTGCGCGTTCATAGTTCTCCTTTTGGGAAAACAACCTTAATTGCAATAGCTGTATACTTACTGTTTGAAGAAGAGTCATTCTTTTGATGCAAAGAATTTCAGACTACGATGCAACTAAATATTTAACTAAATTACTACTTAAGTCATCATTAAATACAATGTACTTCAAAAAACACCCTTAAGACTTCGCAAATAATCTCCAAGACTGCATTTTTGAGGTCCTATTTGAAGTGAAGTGCCCGAGAATTTTCTGCATAATTTTCATAAGTTTACTATTTGTTTGCTTATTAGATCTCCGGGGTTTGGCTTGTCTCTTGTTGCTGAATCGACTAAAAGTGTTTTATTAAGTGCTGAAAGTTCATCAAGACCAGCAGATGAAGGAAATGTTATTTCACCTGAAGATCTTGGAAGACAAACAGCAGTGTCGCTTCTTGAGGAAATTTACAGGGTAGGATCTCGATAGTGAATGAGCAGTAGGAGCACTCAGCATGCTGCATCTCGGCGCCCTATTTTTTATGCAGTTTTCTCGCTGCGTTTTTATGCAGCGTGAAAACAGATAGTGATTTCCACGAGGTGCGTGTGTAAAAATAGAAAAAAGTTTCATGTACAAAATAAAGCGAAGTTTAGAGGTATTTACAGGAAAGTATATAAGTTTGGATAAAGATAGGTTAAAGGAAAGAAATTACAACAAATGAGAAAGTTACATACTATTTGCATGTATATTATTTTATTTATTTACAATATTTTTCTTAATCATAGATGTGAGTAGC
This sequence comes from Muricea muricata, assembly GCA_963855995.1. Lineage (NCBI taxonomy): Eukaryota > Metazoa > Cnidaria > Anthozoa > Malacalcyonacea > Plexauridae > Muricea > Muricea muricata. The sequence continues at coordinate 8,215,525 of OY979717.1, forward strand.
GATTTTATTTTGAAAGGAAGAAATCGATTTACTTTCTTTCATGTATTTTGGCATAGAATACGAGTCTCAAACACTGCTCTCAATTATGTTTCCGACAACATTGAAGTTCCATTATATCCTTATACTTGTTATCATAGGGTGGCTGTGTTGATTCAAGACATCAATGTTTACCTCTGCTCTTCATGGTTCTCGGTCAGCGTGATGTGTCTAAACTATTGACAGGGCCTTTATCTCCTTACACGTAAGACTTTACCATGATATTACAGATAAATCTAATCGTGCCACAAAAATGTCAAGAAAAATCCCTCGACGCTCCTTCTTCAGTAACCAGTTGTACGAAAGGCGAATAGCGCTCTCCACGGGATATGGATTTTGTTAAATGTTTTATACACCGTGGTAAAACCTATATTGACGTTCAGTTGAAATAGCCACTCTCCGGTGTATAAGGCTGTTCACCTTTCGTACAACCGACCCCAGAAGGTTAATTTATTAATATGTAGCCTTGTGTTTGGAGCACTTACGACAAACCGTATAATAGGTATTTCGTCAGTCATATATCACGAAAAAATAAACGTTTTTGACGATTTAGTATAGTCTCCCTGAGGGCCTTAGTGGTATCCTATACTACTACTCTTTTTGAGCCGCACTTTTCCGTCACCTGGAAGGTTAGCTCGAAATCTGACCTAAGCATGATCGCTCTAATTAGAATCGATAGTGTATTGATTAGATTCTGTCAAGTCTTAGAGTTACTATATTGATTGGAAATTTGGGAAATGAAGTTGATTATAGGATGAGATTGTACAATTATATTCGAATTGATGACAATTAAAATAGTTAAGAAATGACATAGTTTACTCGCATGATCCCCATGCCAGTTTCAAACAGACTGATCAATATTCCGCATAGATTGGTTGAATATTTCATCATCACAAATAAGCGTTGTTAGTCCAAGTCATGTGAATCCAAATGTTGCATTTATGTATCAAGTAGTTAGAAAAGTAATATCAAGTAGTTAAAAAAATAAACGGTAATCCGTTTATAAGCTTTTGTTTTCTGTTTCCAGGATCCAATTTTTACGACATCTTCGTGATTTCTTTGGCGTAGTTTTTAAAGTACAAAGTTTAGCAAAAGATGAAAGTCACGAGACTATGACAGGATGTGATACACAAATATTATTATCTTGTATAGGTGTAGGATATAGTAATGTTAGCAAGTCTATTACGTAAAGCAATGATGTGAATATTATTGTCAATTTATTTCTTAATAAATTATTTTTTCTGTGGTTTGATTAAATTAAGTCCAGGTAAAACGAGCATGAGAGTTGGTAGCAGTAGAAAAGTAAAACTGTTTTCACTTCAATGAAATCAAATCTTGATCCTGTATTGTGTTAATAAAGCGTCAAGAACAACAGCTAACAAAGATCATGTGGTGGCCAATCCTCAGTAAGCCTCATCCTCCCTAGACAAAGATTCATCATTTCTCGTTGGCTTATATACTAGCCAACTGTGAATTTCTCATATGTTTTGGCGTCATTTTTCGTTTATATGAGAAAAACATATGGGTGATTATGGGTGATGAACATACCTCGTCGTGGGTGGTACTGGTACTATGAAAAATTTAAGTATTATGTCATACAATGCAGAAGAGGAGTATCAACACAATGAGGCTTCCAGGAACCTGGAGAGATATAATAGTTGACGACTTGGGTAAAGAATGTATCAAATTAAGGGTCTAATATCCTTATACTTAATATGAATGTTGATTATGACAGGGTGGCTGTGTAGATTCAAGACATCAATGTTTACCTTTGTTCTTCATGGTTCTCGTTCAACGTGATGTGTCTAAATTGTGGGCTTTGTGGGGCTTCGGTGGTGTAGTGGTCAGACCACTCGCCTTTCACCTCCAAGGTTCCGAGTTCGATCCCCAGTAAGGTAGACTCGAACCCAGTCCTCTTGTGAAAAGAGTATAGTCAACGCTCTGTCGAAAGTGGTGGGTTTTCTCCGGGTACTCCGGTTTCCTCCCACAGGGAATGTTGACAGGGTGGGATAGGTAATCCGGCCCACAGTAATTGCCTCACGCTGTTGTAGTGACCCTGCCCTTGTGGCGAAGTTAATAAAATAAAATAAACAAGTGGTTGAATGGATGCGTTAGTACAGCAAGTAACATACAATACTAATAAGCAATCTAATTTGCTTAGAACTGTTTGTGGAAAACATGTAGATGCACATAGTTGCTTCTTTCGTACATGCATCTAATTACCACTTCTTGCATCTTATTATACCAGTACAGGTTATGACATCGAACAAATCTCTCTAAATTCCTAGCCGACGGGGTTTAGTGCGTTTTCTTTCTAGGATATGGAAGGAAAACCTTTTGCTCTATGGTGGAGAATTACCTTATTCCCAAATTGTCTAATGCCCCACAGTTAGTTGGGGGCCATGGGTACAGTTGGAATTCACTGGCAGAAATTTCGGTGGAGTGGCCACCCTCTACCTTCCATAATATCGGCAATTTGTCAGGAGTTTGAGGTTTTGTCGGAATTTTGAAAACAATGAGCGTGAGGGTATTCATAGACCTGATCATCTTGAGCTATTTTCTAGTTCTGTGCTTGCTGTTCTCATCCTAGGTAGCCCAAAAAAACATCAGTTCAGTTTTACATTGAGGTTCTCATGAGTTGATCCATCTTTGGAAACTGGTTAATGATGCAATTTATGAAATGTTGTGCAAAATCAAGAAATTTTGTAGTTTTGCTCAGCATTTCTTAAATCAACGAGTTCAAGCAATTCTGAATTACAGAATAGAAATCAACCAAAAGGTTCATTCTTGTCAAAACCTGCCACACTTTTATATCAAGCTAAACGGTGTAGTGCAGTTTGCTGCTTGTTTCCATCATTCGAACAGAAGTAATGCTATTTTCAACAAGAAAGATCCTTTGAAATAGATTCGAAATTCTCTCTAATTCTAACCCTAGCAATGGGAAACAACTACCTGCACAAATTCTTCATATTAAAAATAGTAAATGATGCAGCATCAGTGTGGTGGATGGAAAATAACAAAACACTTGCTTAGGTGGCATGAGCGTACGAAACTGGGTAAAGCGTGACTAGTGATTTATATGGACCGTATCTGAATCTCAAATCATATCATCACATGCACGGAGATTTTGGAAGTACTTACCACCATTTGTAGAACCGCCTTTTTCTCTCAAAATTGACCAAAAAATATGTCAAAAGCTAAGGGGACAAAAATGCTCCAAAAATATCAAAATCAAAATAAAAACTTGTCAGAAATTTGCAAAGTTTTGCCCCACCACCCCTTGAACTGAATTTTTGCCACCATTGCAATATCCTTTATTAGAAAAATAGAACTGGGAAACAGAAATAAATTAATATTTATCCTTCGGTTTTGCATCTTTCAAAAACTGACCACATGCACAAATTTCACTGTGTATAATTAGTACGGTATTAATTACACTCCCATAGCATATTTCATATTGTATTTTCTGTACAGTTTATTCCTTTTTGTAACAATAAAGATTTGTTACTTTATTATATCATTCACTTCACTATGTAATGGCACTTCACTATATCACCCTTTTTATCCTTTCAAACTGTCACATTGTTATGCAAAGCTGTATCTGCTTTCCTTTCCTGGATCAATTGGTGATTTTTCAAACTTCATTCTTTCGAGATATTGCTTGTTCTTTTAATTTGATTTGTCATTCCAAATCTCTCCCCACTTCTCCTCTTTATTTGTTATCTATTACTCACTTTATGTTTTACTTTCTTTTTCTTTTAAAAATTTTGTTAGCTCCTGCTGTTGTTTTAGGTCTATTTCACTGTCTTTCTTTCTTTTTTGACGCTCTAAATCCCTTTTTACTCCCTCCTTTAGTCTCTTGCGGTCTGCTTCTTGTGATGCATGAACAACAACGATAATACTAACAGCAAAGCCACCAGCAGCCAGCAAAACCACCTTAGATAAATTTGACATTACATACAAATGACACAATTTACAATTCTACTCACTTTTAGTTAAATCCATTGTTTCATGTATTTTTTAAAACTATTACTTGTGGTTGTGGTTGTAAATGTAACTAGAGGGAGAGCAGAGGCACAGCAGCCCAAAAATTGACGTAAAAGCTCTGAATAATTGAATACTGATCGCAAACAAAACTCGCCCCATTCCTGGCACAGCTGGCTGACAGTTTCATAACATCCCCCCCCCTGTCAACGCAACAGCTGTTTGTTTGGTGACATCTTATTGGATAATTAGAATCACAGTAGCCAATTAAAAACGTAGTTAATAAACAAAGAATTGAAAGAGGGAAGAAGCCGACATATTGGATTGGATTTTTATTACAAGGCGCGGTTTCAAAGCTGAAACAAAATTATATATCAGGTAAATGCTGAGAAGGTGTACTAAATTCGTGTAGAAAAAAGTTGTAATATTTCTGTTGATGCTGATGACGCGATTTATGGCGTAGAGTTAAAAATTTGGCTGTAGGCTAGTGTGACAGCTAACCACATTTTTGCTTTTCATTTTTCTGCAGATAGTTACGTTGTTACATAAAAAATTGATCATTATTCACGAGCTTTCTAAAGTCTAAACCTGATAGTAGACTACTATCAGGTTTAGACTTAAGAGAGCTCATTAGTAGAAAGATTGTTTTGTTGTAAACTCTTCACTCTTGTAGTGGACTGAGCTATAGAAGAATAATTTAAACTATGAATTTTATAACAGGGATTAATATTGAACTGTGTGGTCAACGTAAGAAATAGGACGTCAATGACCATCTTAAAGATCATACAATTCCTTGTATCAAACAATGCCTTGTATCAAATAATGCCTTTTGGCTGGAGTGAATTTTTCCTCTGGTTACACTCAGTAGCAGTGTAGGAATCATCATCTTCAAGTGGGGAAGGGGGGCATTATGTCTCCAGCTTTCCAGGCCCTAGTGTTAGTTCTTGAAAGAGTTAAAATTCCTGGGTATGCCTGGTATAGTTGGAGAATTAAGGCAAGGTTTCTATTGTTTATAGTGCATATAAAGGGTTAGCTGCTTCTCAACTAGTGTACTTTAATAGTGATTTTAGTCCCTGGCAACTGTAACTTTGTAAAAAGTGACATGACTGCTGGACAAGTGAGATATCTTGTATCATAGTGATCATGTTCTTTGATGGCTTTGTCATTGCAGTATATACATAACCACTAAGACGCTTTTTAAATCACAATTAACAACCATGATTGCAATGCCCTTCAAAGTGAACAATAGTGAAATGAATGCAACTGATTTGAGATTGCCATTTTATGTTTTTAATGTCAAAATATCCAATGCTTTTAAAATACGGGAATTTGAAATCAGAAGTTTGTTTTTAGTTAGATTTGGTTTGTTAAGTTCCTATTAGGAACTATGAGTTAATTAGCATCAGCTTTGTCTATAGGTAGAACTCAAAAATCCTACCATTTATAGATGTTAATGTAAAGGCAGCCCATTCTCAATTATTTGACCTTGAGTGGAGGTCTGTTTGGTAGCTGAACTCATGGCTCTCATCTTCAAAGGTGAGAGTGGTGATTACAACACCAGCACAGCTAAGATCACTGAGTGACTACCAATAAATCAGTTATAGCAAGTTGGCCTCTGACTTCTATTTTTTTTAAGAACATATCTTGCCAAATATATCTGTGACTTAGCATAAATCCCAGTGTGGTATGCCCTTCAATAGAGGAAGATGTCCATCGTTGGTAAATTACTTCTTCCACTGATTATCAACCTTGTACCATATAATACATAGTAGAGTATTGGATATAAGCTATGGTCTAGTATGCAAATGCAATTTTTTGCCTAATAACTTAATAATTTGCTTTGATGTTTACATTGGCTTTACATTCTGTTCCAAAGCAAGCCCCTGATACTTACAATGACTTGGGCAATGGGCATGTTTTTTATTTGCACAATGCAGTAATGGAAATATCTTAGCCTAATTTGCCTTTAGCCCATCATTTAAATCTTTATATCATGATATGTGTTTGATACACAATATTTAATATTTATAAGGCTCAGGGCCTTCACTCAATGTTGTTTTGCAGGCCCTCGTCTCAAATGCTAGCACTTTCCAACAAAAAAATATTTCGCATAACTTAAGTTGTTTGGTCTTTATAAGTTACAGCAAGTTTTTTTTCTTTTCTTCTTTCATTTAAGATGTCTTTTATAAGTTAAAGACCGAATTTTATGGATAAGTTAAATTCTTTTTTAATTTTTTTGTTTTAATGCCTTTTTTTGATTCTGTCATCATGATATTAAAATATAATTGAAATCTCAAAGGGACTGCATGAAGTAAAAAATATGCCTGATGGAAAATAGCTTTGCAAAATGATCATGGCTCTGGATAGGATATGTCATTCCTGCTGGGCAATTAAGTTTCAGTTGCGAGGTATCTTAGTAATCTTTCACTTCACTGAACTAAGGCTGTTATTACCTGTTCCTCTGATCTTAGAATGCATATTATACATTTACGGGTTGTCCAAAAGCTGCCAAGCACATTCCTTGACCATGGCTAATATTTTTAGAATTCAAGAGAAATTTTCCAGCAGGTGGTTTAAATCTTGTCTGGATCAAAAGAGGTTTTAGTTTCTAAAATTTTGAAATATACATAAACTCAAACTGTAGGTTACATTTTTGACCAACGGTCCCAGAAGGAAAGCACTCACCTCGGTAGATGGTTATCATCTGTATAATTTATTGCCGTACAGACGCGCATTGAAATAAAGTCAATTTGTTCAATATTTTATCCTTTCAGGTCTTGACTACTGTAGGGATAGCTAAATGTAGTAGAAAATGTCATCTAATGAGGACGAGACGAAAGCTGCAAGTGTTTTATCTCAAATGTCAAAAAGTACAAAACAAGCATCAGAAAATGTCACTACACAACAAATAGATAATAATTCTGTGATTGCACATCAATGTGATGTTGAAACTACTACTAATCAAGGTAAGCTTTCTTTCGCGTATTTCTTCATTGCAACAATAAGCAAAGCAAGTTTCGCCTTTAGAGATATGGAACAAAAATGCATACCAGTCCTATGAGTTTTTGTCTCGTGGAATAAATAACTTTTTCAGATCATAAAAGATAATCTATGTTACCCATTGGGTTTTTCACTAATATTTCCGATGCATTACTGCAATAGAAACAGCCTGCGACGGTACTTTACACTTGACCATACCCGAATAACGTCAGTATGCCATTGCGTGATTCGTTTTCTCGCCTTTCTACAATGAGGGTGGTAAAGGGGGGCTGTGGCCTTTTAGACAAACTTTTGAATTAGGAATATTCATTGGCATAGCTGAAAAGAGCATCCTAAATTTAGTAAAATTGTGAAGTTTGGTTGCAAAACATTGTAAAGTGTGAAAAATATATCCCTGTGAAGTTTGCAAATTTTGTATACTTTTGTATTATGCGCGGGAAAATGTAATCAGAATTCGAAATGTGATGAAACTTTTCTGCGCATTATACAAAAGTATACAAAATTAGTAAACTTCACAGGACCATATTCTCTGCATTTTACAATGTTTTGCTACCAAACTTCACAATTTTACAAAATTTACGATGCACTTCAGCTGTGCTAATGAATATTCCTAATTCAGAAGTTTGTCTAAAAAAGGGGAATCGTCCATTCACGAGTCCTAAAACTGGAGCAGCGTCAGGTTTCATGTACATAACAGTTTGTTTACAGATCTTTATCACGTCATTGCTTTCCATATATACCATCTTTTTGCTTTCAATGTATAATCATCAAATATGTAGCTATAGACCTCCGAATGGTCTCCGATTTAGAATGTGTAGAATTTGTTTGAACAATCGACCCACAGTTCGCGAGCTTGACACCGCACGAAAACGCTCTGTATCACCCTCTGTAATGTGCTTTGATGGCGTGTGTATTTCGTAATTACTACAGTACGGTAAAGTGTAACGATTGTAGGTACTTGACAGAAAGTGCCGCCTCGACGTTTATTTGCGTCCTGTTTTGCAAATTAAAAGCGATCATTTCAATTAGCGACGTAATAAACGTTCTTCTGATTCCAATTAAGACGTTTCAATTAACAAACGTAATGAATGATTGGTTAATTTATAAAAGATGGTGGAGTCTGAAGTTAGTTTTGCTGCGTGCGTGGACTACACGCATGTGTGGATACACAAGGTAATACAGTGGTAGCTACCACGCTGAGATTCCTCTGTTATTTTTAGAGATTCCTCCGCTTGCTGTAGATGAAACACTAGCAGCCAGCACTCCAGGTAAAGATCTTTGTACCAACAATGAACACAAGGTCCAGCCTACACTTGTAGAAAGGGATCAAGTTAATTTGCTATTTTATAGTAAACATTCAGTGAGGTGTAAAATACTTTGCGGTTGCAGAATGTTAAAATTAGTAAAGGTCAAGTTGAAAACTTTAAAATTATGCGCCAAAATTAAAGACGGTAGAAGCATTTGAGTGGAATTGGAAAATAAGACAGCATATAGTATCAGTTTTGTCTTTAAATTGTGAAAGTGATTGGTAACTATATTTGCGGAAGTCTTTAGTCTCGCTTCCGAGCGTTTTAATAACTGCCAAAATAAAAACAATACAAACGTAACAATTTTGTTCTTCAGAGTTGGGTTTAGGTTGTACGGTTTTCATAAAATATGCCAAGAAGTCAAGAGCTTTTTGAACTATTTCAAAATGAAAACGTTCAGAAACGACACCGTGTAAGCCTCTCAAATGCAGGACATATGCATGGTTAAAGAACCGTTACCATAGAAATTCATAAGTCCGGTTTTATTCATAGCTAAAATTTTCTCTCCTCCTAATTTTTAATACCAGTTATGGACCCTGATATAGGTGCGATAGGCATTTGATAGTTATAGCAGCTTGCTAAGTCTGGAAATAATCAACAGGCACTTGTATTGACCTATACCTTGAAACACTGTATTTGAATCCCAGTCATTAATTAAATGATTTCTTACTCTAGTGTCAGTAAAGGTATATCCATGTGAATATTGTGGTAAAGTGTTCAATAAATCTTACAATCTCAAGACACATCATCGAGTCCACAGTGGTGAACGCCCATATCAATGTGCAGTATGTGGTCATGGCTTTGCAAATCTTGGTGATCTCAAGCGACATGACAGAACACATACTGGAGAAAAACCGTATACCGTAAGAAGTGTTATAATCATTAGTTTGTTGATTTTGTGTCATTTGAAACTATTACTGCATTGAACTTTCATCATTAAAGAGAGAAACATGGTACATCTTGAAAATTGTTGTTTAAAAACGCTTCGTGTTTAAATTGAACTGAGGATGGTGCTGAACTGAGAATTGAAACACTGCGCAAAGACGTCAAAAGGCATACAAAGCGTCAAGACGTCACGAAAATATTTCGTGCATTTAAATTGGATAAGACTAGCTACCAATCCCAGTTGACTCGATAGCTCAATTGGTAGAGCGGCGTTCTAGAAACCCGAAGATGCAAGTTCGAATGCCGCTCGAGACAACGAATTTTTCGTTATTCTCTGCAGTGTCAAATTGAATCTAGTTTTTAATATCTCTGAGGATGGTTCTGAAATAGAATCGAAACACTGCGCGTCCTCAAAGACAATCGTTATGTCGTCACAAAAATATTTCGTGCACTTAAATTGGATAAAACTTGCTACCAATCCCAGTTGGTTCGATAGCTCAATTGGTAGAGCGGCGGTCTAGAAACCCGGAGATGCGAATTCGAATCCCGCTCAAGACAACGAAATTTAATTTCGTTTTCCTCTGCAGCGTCAAATTAATATGAATGCATGTAGTTTTTCGTATCTCTGATGAGGATGGTACTGATTGGGTTTTTTTTTGACAATTCTAAAAAAAATTGTTGTCAGCTGTAATAAATTGTAACTTTATAGCTGTCAGAAAATAGGTTTGTTACAGTTTGCATGTCCAACAACGACCTATCAACTACATAGTACATAAATCTGTTTCTGATAATTTTCTTTTCTAGTGTGAATACTGCAATAAATGTTTCTCCGACTTTGGAAGTCACAAACGACATCTTCGTTTGCACACTGGCTACAAACCTTTTAAATGTGAGAAATGCGATCGTGAGTTTACACGACTTGACAGCTACAAAAATCATGTTCGCCTTCATACTGGCGTCAGACCTTACAAATGTGAAGAATGTCAGAAGGAATTTAACTATCTTACAACGTATAAACGACATCAAAATATCCACAGTGGAGAACGGCCTTATTCCTGTGATCAATGTGGAAGGAAGTTTACACGTTTGATATATGTGAGAAATCATCAACAAAATAACTGTGGGAAACAAAAGGGCAAGAAATCACAGACGTCGAATGAAGAAGTGGTGACTAGCAGTGATACAACAGTAGTAGCGATGGGTGATGTCAGTGCGTTAGGTGAAGCACTTAAGCTTGCCGATAACTCCGTGATTGAGAATATTGCACATGATTTATCCATGCAGGGAGGAGTACAATTAAATGTGACCAATGTTATTTACTCCAATGGCGAAGCTCAGCCCTTTTTGATTGAATCAGGGGAAACAACATCACATACTTTGATTCTAACTACAAACCCCGAGGATCGCCAACAGTTACTGGAACTTGCAGGTGCTAATAATAAAGCAGAGTCAAATATTTCACCCATTACAAGCGACAGTCCAGGTACTATGTTCCTTACCCACTCACTCCCCACGCCAACTGCTGTCAGTGAATCGGAAGAACAACATGGCGCAGTCGTTACTGTGAAGCAGGAAGAGCATGGAGAAAACACCGAACTTGGTTGTGAAGTCGAAACTGGTGAGGAGAGTCAGTTAGATGGAAAGTCGACTGAGGTAAAGTGTCCAATTTTTGATCAGCTTAGCAGGAATTGTTAAAACAGTGGAATTGAGCAGATTATAACAGTCCGTAGAATCTTCAGATCATATAGAGCGCTTTAACCTTCCAGTTGAGTTTAACTGAACGCCATTATGAGTAAGGTAGCTACTTTTCATGCAGGTGAAAGTACCCATGTTTAGTCATGCAGTTTGTCTTCTAGTACGGTGTGAAATTAAAGTTCGTAATAAAGCAGGCTCTTCGTACAGCAAATGTGATTTAATAATAAAGATTTTTATGCCTTTTACTTCATGAACAAAATGGATGAAAACACCGTTTAAGGTGATAAAAACTCTCGACATGAGGTCTTCGTGAGGGATGAATAGTCAGCGGGAGAACAGTGTTTTTAAACAAAGATTATATATCAGAAGAATTTGCTCCATACATTACAACCAAAGTCAACAACTTACTCGAGTTAAATGAACGAAAGCATCTCAATATATATTTTTGATAAAACCTTTATCTTTTTCGTCACTTACTCACTTTTGTTGAAAGTTTACACAATTAAAGTTATAGGCGAAGCGTGAACAACCAAGACCGAAGCTACTGGGGATTTCGGTTAACTGCACAGCTCTATTTAACAGTTTAGCCAGGTAGTTTATTCGGAAGTCAGTTACCATTAAATTATTCGCTATAGGTATGGCAGATCTGAGCACTAGACACTAGTGTTTAGTACAATGAACACAAAGTAATATAAACATATACCGTGTCTCTGCAGATTACCTCGGAAGATCAAGAGGGATGTAATTTAGATCCGAATGCAATGTACATTGCTATAGATCCCACTCAAAGAATTATTGGTGACATTTGTGCGTCTGTTAATTCAGAATCTTAACAACGTAAGTACCCAAAGCTCTCCATACAGGTTAAAGACGTTATTTAATGTAAGTTCGCACAATTCTTTATGTAAGCCCGCGAATGGTTGAAGTTGTGCACGATAAGTTAATCCGTGTCCCTAGCTATATATTTATAAATGAATTAAAAGGTAACGTGTGCAAATTTGTCATAATTCAATCTTTCGTCTTCGTAGGGTGTTGATCAAATAGTCTTTTTCTCCTGTTTATATTTTTTATACAATACATTTGACACATTGATCACTTGAGTTCCAGCTAATTCTTCTTATATTAAGAAGAACGTAATGTGTATTAAATCCACAACAGGTTCGCTATCTACTTCTTTCTGGTACCTGATTCTGGAAGTCAATGAGTAAACACAAAATTCTTCAGCTAAATTATTTTCACTTTTGTTCGCCGCCACTCAAAAAATCATTAATAATTCGTTATTACGTCACTAATGAACCGTTGCATCACAAATAGACATGACGTCATTAACGCACGTTGTAATCATAGAGATTATAAGTAACACTAGGGGAGGCATCGTAATCTTTTTCACTGAAAACAAAAGGAACGCGTTTTTTTTTTTTTGGGGGGGGGGCAAATTCAAGCCCCGGATGCAGGGCCAGGCGCTTATTGGCTAAGCTAATGCTTCCTTAGCAACCACCTTAGCAACAGCAGAAATCTGTATGTGTAATATAATATTTAACAATTAGATTACGAGCTCGAGATTTCGAAGCGGTGATAGTTGATGAGGGCGAAGCCCGAATCAACTATCACCGCATAGAAATCGAGAGCGAGTAATCTAATTGTTTTAGTAGAATCAGAGGTCAAACATGGAATATTCAACAAAAAATTTGATTTTTAAGCAATTTTTTTAAAAGAAATCTCTATCGGAAGATGATTGTTTCGCTACTCGCTATCTAATGAGGAATAGATAGCGAGTAGAGTAACCAATCAAATTACAGCATTTGCAATAGAATACTAGTATGATTCTACTAATAATATATATATATATATACAATTACCAACTACCGCTACGCTACAGACCTCAATATAAACTGAATGGATGTTTGAATTTATCAAAACATTGAGCAATTTTGGGCTACCTAGGATCGTATGTTATCATATGAATCTACATAACATATAAATCTAGTTGTTAAAAACCACTGACAATCTCCACGCTATCTTCCAAGCCGGAAAATCGGATGAGTTGAACAAATGAAACACATTATATACTTTTGGGAGCCTTCTGTATAATTTATTCTGTGGTTTCGAGGAAGTTACTGAAGGTCTCTCACATACGAAGAAACAGATATTCTTTCCGTATTTATCAGAAAGTACAATACTTCTTCAGTAAATCTCTTGCTACTTGATTGTTCCCACTAGCGCGGTATATTAATGATAAGTTGAAAGCAGCTTCGCGATGTAAGTTGTTTTTCTCCCAAAGCTGCAAGAAAAATACAAAATAATAAATAACGAGCGTTTTGTATATCGCACCAACACCGCTTCAAACATCTGCTCACATAGGAGCATGTAATGGATTGCTGGTTTTATAATGTCAGGAAAATTACACCGAACCCTGGGCCCGCCCCCTTCTCTCCCTTATTTTTCCTGCCCGCCGAACGTATAAACCGTCTGCCACGCCCGCTACCTCACGTTACCTTTTCATTATTATTGCTCCCAACCATCGGATAGTCTAGGACCTTGTGATAGTAATAGGATGCAAAATCTACCAAACCTAGATATAAACAACAATTATTTACAAGTTTACATGCCTGATATTAATATACATCATTCCATTCTACTACCTATCTACATGATACAATTTGTGGTAATAATTCCGTGTTCTAATATAAATCTTAATCCAAGCCCTGATCCAAACCCTAATCCTAACCAGCATTTTATTTGTCATGTTTTAACTTTGATCGATTGAAGATTAATTTCGCGTACTGAGAACACGGAATTATTACCCAATTTGTCGTGTACCATTCTTACCCCAGCCTGTGTGCAGCCCGTTTTTTATCCCCCAGTCTCACTGCATTCGGGCTACTCTTATCCTAGCGTATCTGACACAGTGTAGGGAATGGATAGTAGGGTAACGCAATTGAAGTTTGTGTGTCCACGCATATCATATCATATCACACATATCATTACCATGCCAACCAGTCAATTGTATTTTCTGGCCAATGAGAACGCTCAACTGGCTGGTGGTAGCTAGTAAACTGCATAATAATAGGGCGCCACTTTGCACTGCTGGGTGGCCCTGCTTTCCATTCGCACTACTGTGGTATCTGATGGAATAATCGCGGGGTAACTAAGTGCGCTTCAAATTTCGCCGCCAGCGAATAGTATTGAGCTAAAGTCTGGCATCAGAAAATATTTTCATATGCCATTGAGAATACGAGAAATTGAACGCAGTGGAGTTTTTACCTAGTTGATGATAACTTCTTCCAATGTTATAATCCGTTTCCTGACATCTTCCACGTAAGCCTTCATATTGATATAAAAATAAGAAAGCCTAAAAAAAGTTAAAGATTTTATATGAAAACAACCTAGAGTTTAGTATTTATAGACCAGCAAAAATTACGAAATCTCCAGACTATCCAGTGTTGAAAAAAAATGTGGAAAACTTCTTTCTAGTTTTAGAAACTAGTTATATACCATTAAGATAATCTAAAAATAATCCCCAAACTTCCTTATTAACTGCTTTTGATATATAAAGGGTGTCTAAAAAAAACACGTGAACTTTTGAAAATAATCTATTGTTAGAATTTCAATGCCTATAGCACTAAGTTAAACTCAAGAGTGTACAAATTATTGACAATTTTTTTTTATTCTCTTTTAGGATTTACGAAGCTTCTTTAAGTTCCAGAGAGCAGAAAATCGTGCGCTTTACAAAGATATTTTAATTTCTTTGACTAGTCAATAATATGCACCCTGTCAATATCTTGCACTGCTTACATTCAGCTTAGCAGGCCGATGAAATTCTAATAATAGATCATTTTCTTGAAATTGTTTGCGTTTTTTTTCTACAACTTGTGTACTATCCTGATATTGACCAATGTTGTTATGCAAATTAACGTCACTTTGATGTGATAATGGTAACCGTAAAAAATTCATAGGCCTATGCGGGCATGTTTGTGTAAACATAATGAAAACTCCATTGTGTTATATGTCGATTAATAGAATTAATAATTTTGACATGTATCAATATTAGTCTGCACAATGTGACGTCACAGTGACCTTAATTAGCATATCAAACAACGGTCAATATCTACAGAACAAAGCAAGTTAAGAAAGTTTTGGGAAGTTGTTTTATTAGGTCATTTGGAGTGTTCTTTATGCTGCCATAATAAAAAAATTCATGTGCAATTTCGATGCAGAGGGTGTTTAACATAACCTGGTGGTGACATGCCTGCTCGAATTGTTGATTTACCCTTTCTTACGCTATGCGACCAGGCCTTAATCAGCTATTTATGAGGCTACCTCGTCCTTATAGCGTCTATCTAATAGTTTCACTGATGATATCATAAGAACGAACCAGTGAACGTATTAGATAGGCGATATAAGAACGAGGTAACCTCACCCAATGTTATTATTAAGTGCTCACCAGTTGGCAATATGATGAAAATAAGGCAAATTCTGCTGACAATAGCTGCCTCGTCCCCAGTCGCTTTTTATTTTAGTACTTTTTAAAGTACTTTTAAGTTTAACACAGTTATGTATATAGCTCAAAGTAGTTGAATACAGTAATGTATATAGCTCAAAGTACTTGGGATGATGGGAAGGCGAGAAGATCTCAATAGTTTATCTTCGCTAGCGCTGATCTCGATATCTACTGTATGCGCATCAAATATCATATTGGCCTTATTATTAAGAGCCTGCGGAGAGGCAGTGACAATAGCAGCCTCAACAAGTGGGAGAGAAGTGTTTGAAAATGACCAGAAGTGCATTTCAAACAATTGTTTACAAAAAATTGCCTTTTGTTCTTTTAATAAAAAAAGTTGTCAAAAACAATAACTTTGACGTTTAAAAGGTTGGAAATGAATCACAATGTTCACCGTTAGAAAGGATTCGAAATGTTTAACGTTTTCAATGTGACAATTGTATTGTAAGTAGTAATTATGCAACAAGTCGCAGATATCTATCATACTCTACAACGTATTTGTGATGGGAATAATCGTATTGCTGGTATCACCCTCTTGATAAATGATAATGATAACAAACACTTGATGCGAGCTATTAGTATAGTTACTGACAAAAGCAGTTTCTTACAAGGAAGAAATGTAAATTTATTTTGAACTAAGTTAAGTCCCTAGTCAAGCAACAACGTCCGCTAGTTATAGAGAGCTTGCCAACAAACCTGTGAAAATTCAAATCAATCTGACATTGTTTACCCTTGTACTCCGCCCAACTTCATATGTCATCTATGCACGCATAATTTAACATTGACACTTCCAGATTCATGCTGTCAATATAGCATATATAATATACATGCATTATATATCCTGCGAAGATAATGAGATAGCGTATCGAAACAAAAACTTTTTTTCGCAGAACCTCAACCTCGTATCCAGGGCGTTATCTATCGCTCTCAATGTGAGCGTTTTCCAGCACAAGTTTTAAACGAAATGACGTATTAGTAGTCATAGTTTCATGAGGTAGCCAGTGTTAACGCATCTCTTACCTGCACAATACTCCCATTGCGACCATATTGAAATTTCTGACAAGCCAATTGAAGAAAACATAATCCCATTAATAAGCTGACCATTGGTTCCACAGGTTTCTGGCGAAATGCACGAGCATATTCTCCTATTATTAAACAAATATAAATCATGGATATTATAACACTCAGGGAGGCAGAGGTACTTACCATGTCGAGGGGCAATTTTATTTTACGTTAATACTATATCTTTGGGTTTAACAATGTTTTTCTATATGTTGAACACGTAAAAAATTCTTGTGGGCTTCATGGAGCCAACACGTTTTTTCCTAAATTTTCCAGAAAACTAGCTAAAAAGTAAAAAAACACGAAACTTCGGATTTGTTTCTGCTAAAAATAATCTATGTCATCTAAAAACTAGCTAATAAAGGTAATAAAAAACTGGCTACATTTAACACATTATTATGGTTACTTTGATTTTTTCACGTTTTTGTTCAGTTATGAGCGTTTGAAACAGTGATTTCAGACTAGTTGCCAGGACATTAGCGCTTAATCAGTTTTAGGAGTTGTTTATTTCGTGATGATAAACCAGTGGCGAAGCCAGATGTCCTGCTTGTCCTGCTGAGCATGACATACAAAATTTCAAATAGTGAATTTTTTCACGCATATATTTTTTAAAAGAAAACACATTTACCCAACTGTACACATTTTCTTATATTTTCCTAATTTCAATACGTTGCGCAGAAATTATAACCAGAGAAATACATTGTGAACGTTATTTAATAACTTATTTTGAATGAATGCGGGCCTTTACCTGCATGCTGGCAAAAGCAGGAAAAATGGGCGGCCTGCCCGAAGTTTAGTCCTGCTCAACTCAGGCGAGCAGGAAAATCTTAAAATTCTAACGATGTTCATTGGCTAAAACAGCTTTTAAGAATGCAAAACACGCCAAAATATGCATTTTACTCCTGCTCGAGCTTCGACGCATGATAAGCTTTGAATATTTCATATTCCAGTGGCGAAATAGATTTATGAATATGGAAATCAATCCGATTCAACCAAGCGTATCTGACAGTATACGAGATGTTATTGTTGATCTATTACAAAAGTCTTCTAGTTCGCGAAATCAAAGCGAACAAGGCTATAGTATGCTCATCATATCCTAACAATTACAACAATATCAATGATATTACATATATATATATATACATATATAATACATCAATGTGCCTGCAAATAAATTCCCTTGTAACTTTTTAACTAGACGGACTATGAATTTCATTCAACTATATTTGTGCTCATCATACCCTAGCGATTACAACAATATATAACATGTAAATGGTGGCAAAATGGTAGAAAATTTGATTGGGATATATTTTTCCAGTGAAATTGATATAAATATAAACATGAAATTTGATCAGGCGCTAAAACCACGAATTATTTTGGAATGTACGGCGATACGAATTATTATATCATCAATATCTGCCGGTGTCTGTGAATGGGGTTTTCCTATTTTTTTGTCAATCTTGTCCGAAATTTGCTTAAATATCCACATTTTGCCCTTCATTAGGTCAAGCTATTCCCTCAAATTTCATGCTCAGATTGCCGCAAATGGCGATTCTGGGAGTCTAGATTTCAAAATTTTCCGGGGGAGTTCCCCCGGACCCCCCCCCCCCCCATGTGCATCGGACTCGCACCTTCGGCGCTCGTTGCGAAATAGCATGACCACTCGCATCAAGCTGGCTTCGCCACTGTGATAAACAAAGATCTTAAAGTGTCTCCTTACCTAAAGCATATCTATAATTTCCGGACGTGAGAGCGTTGTGACCATTTATCATTTGAAGAGCAAAATTTTCAGGATTCTTTAGCAATAATCGAAGACAAAACTTCTGATGTTTTGAGTCACCATTACCAACCATAATCCTGGCAAACATGTTCCAAAGATGTTTACAATCTGGAAGATAACATTACAAGTTCCGTACGGGTGTTTCGTGGCGTATGAACAAGGTAAAGTTTACTTTACTTGTACTTCTAAATCAGTCTATTTGCCTCTCTGAAATGGATAACCAAACTAGTCTTATATTGTTGATCACTAACTGTCCAAACTTACAAAGACCTTATAATTGTCACTTTCTCATTTCCTGAATGAACAACACATAATAGGTATGTTTCTCACCTTGTTTTCTGAGAAGAACGACACGAATCACACTGAATGCTGCCGCTATATTTCCATTACAGTAACACGCAGTTATACCAAGGAAATCTAGCTCACGCTGGTAGATTTTAATGCCACTAAACTGTACCGAGCCCATTGCACATTTTATTATATATTCCAGCTCAGAAAAACGACCAACTTTATGTAACGCTTTGGCAACCTAGAAAATAGAGCTAATCATATTGTAAACAAATACTAGTACTTGTACTAACGCACACAAAACATCTGTCCGCAGTGAAACTGGAATTAACCTTTCATGCACGTGTGACTGAGAAATTAGGTATTGTAATCAATGTAATCAAACACTATCGCTGGGTACTATCTAGAATGTGCTTCAGAGCATATGTTTATCATACCTTTATGAGTAGACTCCACCATTCTTCTCGTCTTATGTCTACAAACATTCCTCCTTGAACTATAAAACGTTCCCGCGTGTCAAAATAAGCAAACACACAACACAAAAAGCACTCAATGACAGATAAGATAGCGATTACCGAGACAATTTGCAAAATAGGATATATTTATGTAAACTACCAGTATCATCATTATTCAGTGAAAGCCAGACGAGAGAAAATTAGTTTAAATAACGATAAATATGAATTTATCACTGATGTCAAGGAAAACAGAATATTGAGCTTACGGAATTATGTGGAAGAGCTTTTAAAGCTGTAATACAAGTTACTTTTTGTAATACCAACGCTTTTTTGTTGAGATATTTCAGTTTGATTTTTTGTTTATTCCATTTATTACGTCACAATTTGCATATTAATGATTATCAGAAAGTAGAAAGGGTTTTTTTATATAAAGAAACGATTTGGAAAATAAATGGTATGATTATGTTTGTCCGATAATACCAGGTCAATGTTTCAAGAATTTTGTTCATTCAAGACATATATGATGAGGTGATCAACATTGTATAACGAATAAAATGTAAGACGTCACTCAATAGTGCGCAAACAAAAAATCGAACTGAAATATGTATAGATCTCATCAACGAAGCACTGTAACAAAAAAGTATAAAAGAACGTGTATTCTAGATTTGTGAGTTCACATCAGTAGCGCAGCCAGCTCGAAGATTTAGTCCCGCTATGCAACTAAATAGTCGGGCTAGCTACGCCACTAGTTCACATCATGCAATAAAAATTTTCTTTTTATACGCACTTTCAAGAAGGCGGTATAAGAAATGAATAATTTACATGGTATGTATGCTAGACACTGTATCATGACAGTGTATTAATTTTTCCTCCGTATAACCCGAAGATGTTTTGTCGACCGGCATGTGATACAGTTTTGCTTTCCATTATATTGTTTACACGTTTGAAGTTCCTAGAAAAAAATGCTAGTCAGGAAGAAATTCCAAAAAATTTGTTTTGGACAGTTACGACGCGGGTTTCGGATTTCTTTTACCTACGAGCGAAGCCCGAATCAACTATTATCTCATAGCAATCGAGAGCAAGCGATCCAATTGTTTTAGTAGAACCAAAATTAAACATGAAATATTCAACAAAAAATCGATTGTCAAGTACTACCAATTTTTAAAACGAAATCTCAAGTACAATACGAGTACAATAGCCAATCAAATGACAGCATTTGCAACAGTATACTATAACATGATTCTACTGTCTAAGTATATTTAATACTTATTTTTTGAAAAACAATCTACAATGGTTATGGCCATATAATGTATGTACAGCCTTGTTGTTCCTACATTACTATATTGAATTAGATTTCTTCTATATAGTGTCAAATTTGCAGAGTTGTGCACAACTCCTTACACTAACTACATTAATTATACAAAGAAATTATACATGCTATATGCACTATATTACAACAGTCAGATTACTGGTTTTAATTATTTTGCATTCCTACGTGTATATTTTTCAAATGCCTCGTTAAATGACCTGGATTGTTAAATGTCTTTGAACAACGGGAACATTGGTATGGACGCTCTCCGGTATGAATCAAAATATGTCTTTTCAAATTTCCACAAATTGAAAATGCTCTGGAGCAAATATTACACTGATACGGTTTAATTCCTGTATGAACTCTGCTGTGAACCTCCAAGGCACTTTTCTTCGGAAATATCATGTGACATTCTTCACAAATAAAGTTCGTTCTCTCTAAATGTAACAAAAACCCACGTAAAAACGTTCTCCATACTCACTTGTCTGGGCCAGGGGTAAGTTCAAGCGTGATTTCCACATGACGTGGGAAGTCGGCGAGTAGTTTTGTCGGTGATTATTCATGATCATTAGAGAACTTTTGTTGGAGGTTTACGTCAAATGGCAAATCTCAGACACTGAACCATACGATTTACGTAAGAGTTTTTAAATCTGTCCTAAAAACTGATCCCAGAGACTTTATAATTGACGGTAAATAGCTGAATTCCTCGATAGTCCGTGAGCGTGACGTTTCCATAAAACTGCACTGGGCAGGTCTAGCCCAGAGGTCTGGCCGAACAAATTAAGCCACGAAACCAAGCTAAGAGCCAAGTTAACAAGCAAACTATTGAAATGTAAACTGATTAAAGTAATAGACAATTTTACATTTGACCCCTTCACCTTTTGCCCATTACTGTAATTGTAGATTGCATTAATAAAGGCTCTTCTGTCACACGGTGCAATTTTTCTTGCAACTTGCAACGCAATTCTACTCTTAATGTTTGGTATGTTAAAAATATATGGGCAAACTGTGATGGAAACATGTATTTGCCAATATTACATCTCCCAAGAGTAGAATTGCATTGCAAGTTGCATGAAAAATTGCACCGTGTGACAGGGCCTTAAAAACTGCATCACTATTTGCTCATGTATCTTGCATGTTTTTTTATACATTTATACCATTTTACAGAAGACTTAAAAATTAATTTGTCTGTGCTGTTTAGCATGGCCATGGTCAATGGCAGTATCCATATACTGAACAATATACCATGTTTTAATACAACGAAAGCAATATAAACCTTATCAAAAGAAATTATACTCAAGCTTAATCGTGAAAATATCATTGTTTTTCTCCAAAATGATTCCATATCGAACAATTTCATTTCAATTGACATTTCATACTATGTCTCCAAATATAACACTTCCTGTGCCGAGAAGCTATAATTAAAGTTACAATATTGCACAGCAAACAGTCAATGTAAACAACAATTATGTTCCAATAGTAATTTATATGCCTAGCTTTTTCTACTCACCCCACATGGAAACATTTTCCAAGCATGCGTGAAAATGGGAACAAATTATGGACATGCAAGCACATTCCATGCAATAATGTATCCAAGAAAATTTCCAAAACTATTCTATATCATCTTAATTTTCTAAATAAACGCAGTGACATTTTTTTCTACTTAAAACTTATCCTCTGGAAAGCAAAAAAAAAATATGGGGCAATAGCAGTTGCAAAGGTCAAAGAATTCGGTCGTGATGAAAATGCATCCACTTTCGTACGCATGCATAAAAAGTCCCGGCAAATAGTTGTATGGCAATAGACGCAAAATGAAGCAGTATCCGTCTTAACAATGTCAAACTAACAAAAATTATACGTGAAAAATGAGCTGTATCACAAGTTTAAAATACAGAGAAATCTGTTTTAATCCAGCTTGGCGTACCGAGCGCTATTGAATGCCTCGTACACAAAGAGGTAAATATACAGCCACACAGATAAAAAACCGAATACTTGTTTGCTTTCGTAAGGCGTTGATATTAGCCTAATTATTCTAAGAACATTTTTAACCAGAATCTCTTATATACATGCCTGTAGGTTTCGCAAACAAAGATACAGGCTAGCTATAAACACTTGCAATACAGACAAAAATAATTGAATAACGGATGCATTGTGCTTGAATAATGTCTGCAGCTACATGTACGATTGTTAATTCCTTACCTCTGACTCTGTGACTCCGCATATGCTTCATTTTTCCAGCAGAACTGAAGAAAATTCTGTTGCAATGATCACAGTTAAATCTTTTTTCTTGTGCACGATCCTTCGAGGTATTTGAAATGCATTGCACGGATTCAGGCATGAAGGGAGTATAGATGTATTCAACTGGCTTCGCTTTTTCGTTCTTTTCTCCACGTCCAGAAAGATCCCCCGTTTTGAGATGGGTACGTTTATGACATTGCAAGGCATCAGATCTAGCAAAAGATTTTCCACAAACCTCGCACTGAAAAGGTTTTTCCCCCGTATGTGTGCGTTCATGAGATTGCAAGTGTGATCTCCACTTGAACGATCTCTTGCAAAACGAACAGTATAATTTAGCATTAGCTGTGCTTGCTTTCAGAACTGATGACGATGATGATGGGGGCTGTTCTTGTTTAACAATAGTAATCGGCAGACTAAAATCTTCTTCAAAACAACATTTCTCCTTACAAGACCATGCTCCACAACATCTTATAACACTCACTCGTTGATTGTTAATATCCATGGTGGCAATATCATTTGCAGTTTCCACATTCATCTTGGCAGCATGTCACAAAAATGTTCTTGTATGGTCTATAAAAATTACGATATGGGTTTCAAGAATCCAACCTGAACTGCACCTACAGTAATATAGACCTAACTCTGTGCTAACGATGACGATGAGCATTATAATTCCTTGCCGGCCTATGCCACCGTAGCTGTTTTCACTCGCCGACATAATCAAAATATATCTACCACTACGACTACACTATTCGACGTGATTTTATAGGACCCACCTTGAGTGTATCGCTGTGAAATTCTTGTATTTGTTCAATTCAGAAGCAAATGAATTGTTACAACTTGCTTTGTACGTGCATGGATGCCATGACTTTCTCTACGCAGACCTTTAGCAGACCTTCAGACCCAGATAATCGATGAATTTGATACCGCTGACTGTTGATGACCGATGAACACACAGATACAATTTTATAGTCGTTTGCACCTCAAGTTTGATCAATGCGATTTCATGAATAAAACGCTACACTATGTTCTTGATCACGACATTGATTCCTTTACTAGTAATTTTCAGGCAGCAGTCAAATACAGGAATAATCCGTGTTTTAAATGTGTTGAATGTACGATATTCTGTAATTATTTTCCAGTCTGCTAAAATGAGAGAGACTATTATTGTCGTTTTTCGTACCTCCGTATTTCGATTTCGGCATCTTAACATAAACATGGTCATCAAAGAAATGAGCAAGAACTGCATCTTACATGATTATAACCGCATAGATAATAGTGTGACGTATATAATGACGAGAGAATCGTCGTAGAACTTTTTTTTACCAAACCTTATGACGTCTGTGTAACAGTCGTGTAAATAAAGTCATAGAAACTGAAGTAAAAATTTTGCCAGTATCAGTGAGTTTCTTAGATTTTTTGCATTAAACATTTCCAGGTTTAAACACTTCTATGTTAGATACCAGGTGTAAGGTACTAAGCAGTATAACCTATTTGAAAACCTTGTAGGTCAACCTTTGAATGATGTTAAATACTTCATGGTGTCATGTGTCATATGCTTCCCGATTTGTTGTTTGACCTGTTTGGGTCATAAGAATATCATCAGTCTCCTTTTTTATAGTTAAAACTACAAACTTGTATGTATTTTTGGCACTGAGACACAGTCTATATTTTGTACTTTTGTAGATGAAGCTTAATCTATTTTTCATAAAGACTTCTTTGATACTGCTATTCAAAATATCTCACCAAATATAACAGATAGTTACTTTCAAATCCCAGAAAATATACACTTGTTCTATTTCTAATAATTATTTATCATTCGGTTGGTCTTAGTCAACTACGAGAACTCAATTACCAGGCAAGTTTGACGAAGCTAAATGATAAGAGGCAATGTGCTAATTGCATGTGCAAGCCGTCTATTCCCAATTATTATTGGTGATTTAATCGTTTATCTAATCGATTCTTTAATCAGAAAACGTTTCGCCATGTTTACTTAATTTTTAAATCAATTTTGTATCTTTCAAAGCAATTTTGCAATTGCAATTTTGCCGTTGAGGCGGTTGCGAACACGCCGATATCACTTCCGGAACTAGCTAAACATGCCACATGACGCCCACCAGTGACGCAAGCTTTCTTAAAATTTTGTTGTTATGCAAGTTGGGTCACGTCAATAGCACCGTGATCACGCCAGCTACTTGATCTTAGAATACTGAAAAGAATTTTTTCCCACGATTGTGGAGCATGTATACCACATAATTATTTCGTACTGTTTTTAATAATTTAATAATTTCATTACTTCCACCTCATACTACTGCCGGCCATATAAGTTTACAGATGTAAGCAGCAATTACTGGTAATCGCGACTGGTCGCGTAAAATTGTTCTGACATATTTTCCTACGATTGTTTGTGCATTCAGTTTAACTCCACCTTTTTAGTAACTCAAATCTGATGTCACAAACGTAACGTTTTCCTAAATATATAGCCATTATAACCTTAAAAATGATAAATTTTGCGTTTATTCTAGCATTTATGTATCTTGCACATGCATGTGCACATGCAAGCTGATTGAAAGGTACAAGTGTCATGTAATATCACTAAAATCACCAAATATAAATTGGAGAAATGGCAAAAGATTGCGATTCAGGTCTTATCACAATAACAACTTTGAACAATCGTACATAATATTGCTTAAGCATGCTCAAAGTTTAAATTTTCGGTTTCGATTGGACAAAGCCACATTATCACTTGCCCGTGGACAAAACGTCATGTCCACCGCGTTGCTATGGTTGCGACTTGCGAGGATAACAGGAATTGTGCTAACAGGTCAAAAACCGTGCGTATAACAATAGAGTTGACGTTCGCGGGCATAAATATGTTTTTGGCCCGACTCAGAATCATTTTAGCCCGAGCGTAGCGAAGGTTAAAATGAGCTCTGAGGAGGGCCAAGAACATATTTATGCCCAAGAACATGAACTCTGTTACTATTATAATAACTTTAAAGGCCATATATTTGAGCAAAAACTTGAAATGTCGCTCAAAAGTAGGCATTTAAAATGATATATAAATTGGCTATTACGTCATCGGGCTTCAATGTATTTGAGCCCGTTGATTTGTTTATTTTAGCCCGCAAAATACGTCACAATGCTCGCTAAAGTTATTATAATATACAATAACAATGAGCACAAACAAAACACTTATTTACTGAACCCTCTGCAAAACAGTATATTTTGTGATCCTTCATCCTTGACCTCGACTGTCTTCGCCTCGGAACATGGACCGTCCGGAATTAAAAAACATATTCTTTCCAAACCTCGTACCCAGGGTCTTCAAACCTCCGCGGGATATCCATGGCATGAAAAAGAGAAAAGACCCTGGGTACGAGGTTGACTGTTTCCTTCGGGCAGTTCGAAATTTAATATGGCGGTTGACAGCGCAACAGAGCATACAGAGTTTCCGCTTCTCATTAATTACGCGCGCGCCTGCAGGCTCCCCCTCAAAATACTCCAGGGGCTATCTATACGGGGGGAGAAGGACTTTCTTTAGCGCACTGACTAAGCTTTAGGCCAAGCTAATATGTATCGCTTCAATTTTCCCGCCTCGATTTCAAACTTGTTTCGTATCCATTCAAGCAAAACTCGAATGGTCAAAGTTTATTATAACCTTCAGCAGCTGCTTGAAATTAGTGCTATAAATTGTGTGCATCATTGTGTACATATATAAATACATTTTTTAAACACTTATTTAATGACGTGACCAGGGTCTGAATAAATTTAATAGCGTAGATATCCGAGTTCTGGCGAATTATCGCGAAAATATTTTCTTCTGAAAACCTGCACAAACCCTTGTCAAGTCAAGCTAAAAAAATCTTTGTTAAGTACTATGCAAAGAAAGCGGATTAAAACAGATATGAGAGTACCTCTCAATTCCTCTGGTATGTCTTCACAAACTTTCCTCATCCGTGCAAGAGCAATTTTGTAGTTACGGTTCAAGTTATTGGCTATAAGGATGAAGAGAAGCAAGAACTTATGGCTAGAAATGTATGTTGAAGTTTAGAGCTGTTTGCCTTTTGTAACCCATTGATTAAAAATGAGCGTTGACTAATCTCAGACCAAGAAGTAATTAATAGTACTTGACCCAGGGATGACGCGAAACTAGTAGTCGAAATTTGTGTTTTAAATTTCGCCATTAAAAAACTATCTTGCAGGATATACCGGTCTGTGGCAAATGTTTAATACAACCATTGTTCGTTTTGTACCTATTTTGCTCAACTCCAACCACTGTAGTCCATATAGTTTACTGTCAATAGTCTTCAAAAAGGTATCCACCGAATAGGATAGACATTCAGACATAAAAACGACGTCTAAGATGAAAAATGTAGTGTAACACACAGCTTCATGTTGCCAACTGATGTCAGTGGCGCCACGAAGAATTACAAATTGCTGCTTCAATATCGACATTTTATGCATTAAATAACGTACGTATTTCGCTTAAATCGATATGGGTGTAACTTTGAAGATCTTTTCCCCCGATAAGCTTAATAAACCATGCACTAATTGTGGTAGAGTCGAAAAATATTGTTATAAACAGACACAAGTGTGACACGTTCACTTTGTCGTTCATGTTTCTTTGCCGATTTCAGAATTCGTAAAATTGACCAATCACAGCGAAGCACAAAAGTTCTAAACATTTGCCACAGACCAGGATATAGCTAACTTACATTGTAAACTCTTATCATAATAAATATCAGCCATATATTGAGCGAGGAGTTTAAGACCATCAGCCAGAAAATCTTCGAATTTATGTTGCGAATATAAGAGTAAACATCGATGATAAAGTAGCTTGACTTCCTAAAACATAACGTAAACACAACATGAAGTATACATCTAGGTACAAAATAGAGCTTGCATGTATCTTAAATAATAGTAAGACAATGATAGGAGCAAAAATCATGCTGAACGTTTTCACAATGCCTTAATTATTGAGTAAAGTAAATTATAATACAGCTGCATTTGTAAATTCGAAACGCTCGTTGGCTAATAGTCAACACGGAAACATTCCCGCCGCTCATCTGTGAAGTTCATTTAACCATTTTTGTGCTATATTATAAAAGAAACAAAACATTTTTCTCGAAATTGTGTGAGAAGACATCTTCCTGCGAGCGTCGTGTTTCCACACATTTTCAGGTTTTTCCAATTTCCCTTCGTGTTGAAACAATTCAAAAAAGGTTGTCGTTAAAAAACTATAAATCTAAGCGCACAAAGCCTCATGGGAGGAGAGTTTCAAGATCGGCAGACTTCATTCCCTCTGCACGCATGTCCCCAGGGAGAGGCTAGGGTATTTTCGTGAGCCGTGATTAGCGTTATTTGCGTATCGTGATTCGCGATTATTTCAAAAAATACAGTTCAGTGAATTGTGATTGAAATGTGTTCCATGAATAGCGAAGACCTAAAAAGCTGGCTCGGGCATTTTAATTTGACCAATATTTTTTGCCATTATTTATACATTTTTTTGGTTTAATACTCGACTCGATCTAATTCAACAAAAGGTCAAAATTTCAAAACATTTGCTTTTCTGTGTCATGTTGTCTAGAGTGTTTTTAAAAAAATCGTGAAAATGAAATTATCTATTTGTTATTCGTAAAATCTAAAAAGGACCTTTGCTATTTCGTGACAACTCCCCTTCCCTCCCTCTTTCTTACGTTGCCCCTCCCAAACACCTCGCTAGAATAAAAAAGCTCGTGGGGAGATACCTGAGTTGAAAGCAATTTAATATCTGTTTGTGTTTTCAGCTCAACATTTTCGTCAGATCTCATTTCGATATCACCGTCTTCACCAAGCCCCAAATCTTGATCTTCGTTTGGCATTTCTGAAAACATAACAATTTAAACTCTCTTGTTCATACACGAGTTGTTACAGAGCTGACCACTCGTGTAAAGCAGCTCACAACATAGAAGCACAGATATGTGTCTGCAGCGTAATTATATTCTTCAATAAAAGGATATCTCATTTCTCCAACTCACTCGAACATTTCTAATTAAAATAGCTTGAGCTCGAGACGTTTTTGATATATACTGAGGGAAAGTCTACCAAATAAGAAGAATAAAGTGTTCAGGGTTATTTATGATCACGTTGGCGACCTGGGTTGTAACGTCGGATAAAGTCAACTGAACAGGACGGGCTGACATTCTGGACGATTCCATCTTCTCACACCCGGCACTCGCGACTTCAATATCAATTCGTCCTGGCCATTACACCAAAATCCAACTTTCAAATTTGGACTTATTTGGTACACCCTGGGGAACGACGTGATCTAAACATAGCATGCATTTCCTCCACGGACTTAAAATGGTTTGTCATGCGCTCTGCCCATGCAGCAGGCTCTACGGTAGGTACGATGTAGGAATTATTGAAGAAATACCTTCTAATACTTTGAGTGCCTTATCGCTTTGTCCCAGTCTTTGGTACAGTGTGGAAAGTGTAAACCTTGCTTCAGAATGACCAGGTGCGAGAGAAACCACCCAGGAATAAGCCTCCGCTGCCTCTTCTTCTTTTCCTAACGTTGACAGACATTCCGCTTTCTTTAGCCAAACAGCAGCCTAAAATTGACGAAATTCGAAAAAAAAGGAGCTAATATTATTAGCAGATTTACGAACATGTTCACGGTACGTGTGGTTTCTAACTCTGCAATTGTTGATGAAAACGCTACGGCCTACGTAGAATATAATATGAGATGTCACTTTGATTTTCCTTGTACAAAATATTCTGAAATCGTGAGGATCTGGCCCGACTGTATATGAATAGTCCGAGCGCATGTCTATCTTGCTTGATCGAGACAATTGCTTAG
Organism: Muricea muricata; assembly: GCA_963855995.1. Taxonomy (NCBI): domain Eukaryota; kingdom Metazoa; phylum Cnidaria; class Anthozoa; order Malacalcyonacea; family Plexauridae; genus Muricea; species Muricea muricata. Next base: position 8,244,906 of record OY979717.1, read on the forward strand.
GACAACGACAACGGTAAACTATATGCAAGCAGGAATGAAATTAAACTGTTGATTCCTTGCATGCATGCAGGAATGTTATGCGTAAAAAAATGTCGCATGATTGTCTACGTTAAACATTTCGCTTTAAGGGGGTTGGGAATGACGTCGCCGGCTATACCTTTCCAGTCTAGATGCATCATATAATTTATTTCAATTGCTATTGAGCTGGAAATATTCAGACCAAAAACCATGTAACCGATGTAATTCAGTTTTTTTTAGTAACCACGTGATTTTGTATCCGACGTTTTTCTGAATCTGTCAGTCTCCAATGTGTTTGATACTATCGTTGATTTCAGGTCACTTTTCAATTTCGCTTCGAAGTTCGTTGCGATGTTCAAAAGTTCATTTCAGAATTCGCAAGCTGGTTTGTAAACTAAGAATTTGATTGGCTTCTTTGAGTTCAGGGGCCAATCACAGCCTTTGTTTGCAAACCGGCTTGCGAATTCTGAAATGAACTTTTGAACTTCGCAACGAAGTAAAGTGAAAAGTGACCTGAAATCGACGATAATCGCACATATTGATAATAATTAGTATCTAATTCTGCAACTAATTATAAACTGAAATAAAATTCCCACTGCACGTATTTACCTGTCCAAACTGCTCGGTTTTTACTAGAGGATCCAACAAAAACAAAGCCTCTTCATAAAAGCCTACAATAATAAATTACACATGAATTATACATGAATACATGTGCACATAACTATCGTGATGACAATGGTATGTTGAAAGAGGTAAAATGTTTTATAACATGAACGTCGCTGCCCACCCGTCTCACAGTACGCATCAGCAACGTCCAAATACAAATCTCCAACTTCTTCAATAGGTTCCAGAAATATCGGTGAAATAACTTCCTGTAACATTATTTCAAATGAGACAGACATAGATGAGGGAACTAACCAGGGAATTATATTATTTCTTATGTCACAGTAGGGGTGTAACCACAGTGGAACTAACGCTTTAATTGAAAGAGTGTGTGAATACTTATATTTTTTTGTTCTGCCCGATTTCACCCCTCCGCTCGCCCCCTATTAAAGCGTTAGCCACGCCCCTGTCACTGCTGCACGTATTAAAGTTACGATACATAAAACATTTTCCGTGTTGATGTCCAGTCATATCAACACGAGTGAAAATTGGGAAAACGAGAAATTGTGGGGAAACACGAGTCTTTTACTAAATTTTAAATCTACGTTTTTATAATTTCGACGAGTGTTGATATTAACGTATATCAACACGGAAAAAATGTTTCATATATTTTTTTATAATATAGCATAAAAAATTTAAAATTACTTCAACAGAAGAACAAATGGAAAATTCCAGTGTTGTTACCAACACTGCTCTCGGCCAATGATCGTTTAGAATTTACAAACACTATAACATAAAAATCACATCGCAGACTGAATATATCCACATGGTATTAATCAACAATGATTTCCTCACCTGAATAACCTCAAGTTTTGCCTTACAGTGGATAAGACAGATAGTCATCTTAGCCCTAATATCAACTGGAAGATCTTCTGGTGCATGAAATGAGTAATCAGAAAGTTTATCCTTGCTAAGATCTTCATCAGAAAGCACTTCAGCAGCATTTACAAGGGAATTGCAGTACTCAGAATCCACGAACTGGATGTTACAATACTGACATATAACCTAACAAATAAAAAAATAGCATGATTGTGGACTAGGATAGTCGATTTTTTTCAGTTTTAACGGGTTCATGTTACTAAGGTACATATACAATGCTACCTGAAATGCTTTGTGAAACTTTCGAAGTGACATATAGAGCTCCGACAGGATGTTCACATCTAGCAAAAGAAAGCATGATGGTGTGAAACACGTGTAGTTGTAATCACTAAAGAACATCGCAACGGGCTTTAGCGCCAGAATAGAACGAAAACATTGCTAACGGCATGCCTTGACATTGGACAGTTTGTTTTGGTACACAACCTGGGAAGCTGCCGCACAATGCAGTTTTCAACAGTCTATAGTTCTCTCTCCAATGCAAGTATGGTAATAGTCTAAAAATTAAATTTCGCTAACGACTGTAGCACATTACGAATAACGCAGAACTTTCTTGAATATACGGATATACACCCCAAACCTGCGATGCAGCAATTGCAGAGTGAACGTGGAACAATGGCTCTTCTGGTCACAACACAATTTCCATCTATTACATGAAGTACCTTCAAACTTTATCTCATCCGGATATTTCTTAAATGCTTTGACCAAAACTTCGATTGCTTTGTCGTCTAGACCTTCAATATGATACAGCTAAAGAAAAAATATGATTTATTTTCCAAAATTTCACTCATTTACCGTTGTGAAATACTTTATCCATTCTAAAATACAAGAAAGATGACAACGCCGAATACACATTAGTTTGCTCATTTGTAATTTTGCTTCTTGATAAGTTTACCCTCGTTAACCAAGAATACTCACCTGAGCTACATTTTTCGCAAAAACGAAATATTTTGCTCCATCATCTGGCAAAATCTAAAGTGGATTAAATTATTGCTGTTTTGTTGTTCAATGTTAATGTTGCTGTTAATATAAATAGCCTAAATACCATTGGAGTCATAAGATGACAGCCATGCAGTCAATGCCTCATCAAATTTATCGTTGTGTTACACGCACGCTCGTATACTAAAACGATACATTCGTGCCTGAAACGTAACGCTGTAATAAACAATTATTAGACTGTTCACTGACCGAGACCTTGATAATTCTACATAAATTCACATTGTAAGATACGGACTGCTCCAAATTTGCATGCCGCATGCTTAACCTATAAATAACTTAATTATCGGTACTGCTACTACCTGTAGATAACTCAATTATCGATACTGCTACTACCCGCAAATAATTGAATTACCTGTAGCTTACGTCATTAATATGGGCTATATTTACCTGTCCTAAATTAACCAATCACATATACGAAGAGTTCATTGTCACAATTACGCATAAAACAGCTTGATTGTGGCTATAATAAATTAGATTAATATTATTACCTTCAGTATATTCTCGTACACTTCCATCTGTTTCTTGGGAAGTTTCAGATTTTCATAAATTGAAGCTTTCGTTATGAGAATATCGACATTAGTTGGATCTTTCTTACTTGCTGGAACAGATTTAGAGAAGATAGTTAAGAGGACTGCATGCAGTGTGTACTTAGGCTGAAATGAAACCATTAAACTTCAAATCTTTAGGAGTTTTTTCATAATGTTGAAAGATAGTGATTTTAAATCACGATGAATTTCCACTTAACCATCTTATATTCTTGTGATAAACAACCTTCATTAAAGCATGTCAGAGCTTCTTGCGAGTTTCCTTTTCTCAGGGACGTTTGACCCAATTCAATCCACTCCTCGCAATCAACGGCTCCCAAATGAGCAGCAATTAATTTGTACTAAAACGTAATTATAATTGAAATATTACAACATCGCAGATAAGCAGATAAGTAGAAAAATTGGATAAAACGACAAAGAAAGTGTCTGGCAAAGTTTTGTCACAATAGACGACGTCTTCATCGAAGACTGGTGGAATCATAGGTGCACGGTTAGGGTCATAGGGCCAAAGTTCGCTTTTCTCAAAATTTGAGAATCAAAATACATATTCCTAAAAAGGTACTCGTCTCGTACAAAGACCAGCTAACGCGACTTACTTGTTATTTAAGAGGCGTTAGAAGTCCTCACGTCATGCCAGAGTTAAACAATGAATTGCAATGCAATGTGGGAAACATCTGGGAAAAATTACCTTGTATTTATATGCAATGAAAACCGCGTGACGTAAGCACTTCTAAGGTCAATTGGTAAAACTGAAACTTTAGGAATAATATAATCATTGTCCTTATTGGTCTGAACATAGATATTTTAACATGGAACATTTTACCCTGGATCAGAGGGTTTTCTGCCTCACTCAGGCGGTGCTACCACCCAGACACAGAAACACCTCTGGAAGGAACAATGTTGAAAACACTAAAACCCGCGAATAGCGGCATCAAACTATAATCGAAGTCGTATTGATTCATCATATGCCGTGAAAGGAGAAGAGTGGAGCAGGGAATTTTTACCTCAGCCAAAAATTTATAGATTAAAAATATAAATTACATCGGCTGACTTTTACACAATCCCATTTTCTTTGACAAATTTCACATATCAAATGTCTTTTGACTGTGTTAATGAGGAATTTTCGACAAATTTGTCAAAAATTCCTAACTTACACGGTGAAAAACATTTGACACATAAAATTTGCAGACGAAAATTTGGTCGTGTAAAAGGAGCTTAATGCAGTGCAGCGCAATATGTTGTAACACACTGCTCTCCAGTTGTACATTCATGACGTCATACAGGGACTGAAGTATTCACGAGTTAATTCGGTCTCCGTAGGAATATTTTTACTCAGTCTCGTTATCCCCAACACAGCCTCTCGCCGGCTCTGGGAGTGGAATCCCATGAAAATAGCGAACATAACAGGCGAACAGATCAACCTTTACTTATACGGCTTGGGCGTTTCAAACAAAACTCCTTCGTCTGGACGTTATATAAAGAAGAAATGATCATGTCTTTTTTAAATTAAAATTGCTATTTATACCAATAACTTAAATATAACACCTGGTGTGCTTTTTCAGGATCATTCTTTTCTTCACAAATGAATGCTAGTGTTTGGAACGGTTCAGGGCAACGAGGGGCTGAAATAAAAAGATTTTTAGTGATAGACGTTTAAAAAACGGACGTCGAACGAAGGGCACAGCTCAACCTGGCCATGTCGAAGGCTATGGAAGGCGTATATAGCAGCAGCCTGTAGCCTGCCATCACGGAATACATCTACGATGAAAGAGGCAGTAAGGTGTGAAACTCAATTCATCCTGTTAACATCCTGTTGTGGGGCGGAAACTAGAGTGATCAAGAGTTTTGGTAGGTTGTTGACTAACAATTTTCGGAAAACTATATCATAAGTTGCTGCGAACAGGAAATGAACCCACCATATAGCTGAGGTGAAAGGTGCACTTCTACCGACACTGAAAATGTCAATTCCGAGATTTTGTGACACTTTGCCGTTACCTTTTTGAATTAATTCCTCGCATAAATTCCATGCAGCATCAAATTCTTTCTTTACATACAACATATTAATTCTTCCCATAACTGCTCTATGTTCTTTACTCAGCTGGTTCATTCGTCTACGCCCCGTACGCCTTCTCTTCCTCCCAGTCATCGGTATTTCACTCATAAATTCATCTACAGATTTCGACGTCTGCGGAGTTTTTCCAAGTAATAAAAGTTCCGTCATTTTCTTTGGAAACTTTGCAATTGATGGATGAAATAATTCGGACGATGAATCCGGGCATTCCTCCACGTCTCCTGCATCAGGTGTTTCTGTGTTTGTTTCAGCTTCAAAAAGAAAAACTGTTAACATGAAACACTTAAAAGCTGGATCGGACGAAGATGAATGCTTGATTTCCCAACACAAATACAATCATGCATTTTATTGAAGTGAAAACATAATTTAGTCAATACACTCATTATTCTTCTATCCTTAAGTTTGAAGCTTTAAATGTCTTCTGTAACAATTCACGATGTCTTCTCTCATCCTCGTTTGGCCAGGTCTATACATCATGCTTTATTAAAGCGATTACTAATACATAGAGCTACAGTAGCACGTACAATTACCTCAAGAAGATCTGCTTAGTTACGTGCGCAATTTTTGCTTCCTTAGGTTGCAAACTATAGTATTATTGTATTTTAAAACATTAACAGACAGAGTTGCAAAAAGCGTTCAAACTTCCTCCGGGCAAAATTTTCTAAGGTTGCAAACCTTCCTCAAAATGTTGTAAAGTTGGGCTTTACAAACTGAAGATCAGAATTAGTCTTGCAAATGAATCACAATTTTTTTTGGAAAGAAGGCATGTTTTCTGGAATGGATCATCATCTATTATTTTTTTGTTAGTTTAGTGTTTAGGATACATTATGTAGTGTGTTGACATGAAACCTTCCTCACTGACTGCCCATTTTGCAAACCTTCCTCACGGGTAATACCCGCATACCCGTGGCTTTTTTGCAACTCTGTTAACAGACAATCTAGGTAAGAGTCAAAACAAAATAACATAGTACGGTTTCAAAATAATGCAAAAACATTCAGTATACAAAAGTCGATCATTCTGAATGTTGAGCAATATCCCACAGGGCACAGGCAGCAGCTATTTAGCGTTAGAATCCTATGGCTTGGAATCAATATGTTTTATGTTCATAACAATGTCATTTTTTACGTTTGAAGCAACCTAGTTTTTTAATGAAATCATTTGCTTTCACGGAAATTTTTATGCATGCCAAAAAACACCACTTAGTTGCAATTTCATATTTAATCAATCAATGGAAACATTTTTGTTATTTTGTCTCATTAATTATGCAAAGTTGATTGGTGCATTCCAGGAGTTTGTGCAAGCAAATGACTAGATTTTATCGTTAATTTTTGCCTAATGACCATGTTCTCACGATTGCCCAGCAGACTCCTTGCTGAGTGTAATATGAAATGGGTAAAAATGAAGCCATACGGTAAAATTTTACAAAATAATTTAATCAAGGAACGAATTAACGATTCGCAAATCGCAACACACTTTTTAAGATTTGCTATGCAAAAACAAACAAAAACCTGTAAAACTGCAATACAAGCAATTCTTGCCAATTTATCGCTATCTTTCAATACTAGTTTTGATTACAGCCAATTCCGTTTGACTGTGAAACACCATGTGTTCACTGTTCAAAATTGACACTGAAACGACTTGTACTAACACTCTAGATAGAAGCTGTTTTCATTGCTTCATTTTACATGTGCTTCGTTCAAATTATTACCTATAAGCAAAATTATGGTTTCTTTCAGGTTTTGTACAATGTAAACTAGGCTGGGCCACTCATGAAAAAAACCGAAATGGAAAACTGTCAAGAAAAACCGGAAAAATGGTTTGTGGAATTAAAAAGAAGCATACAAAATTGCAAATCTATACATTTGACAGTTCAAAACATCCACTTTGCTGTTCACTGTACAACTCGTGTTGTGATTTTGAGACATTAATTGGCACCCTGATAAACATTATTATTTTACTGAATACTTAACTGGTCTGTGATAATGTACATGGTCTAAATGTTAAAAGCTCATAAAATATCACAAGTAAAGAATGATAATAGTTGAGCAGTGTGCAAAATGAACATATAGCTGTATAATGGTGGACGTCTATTATATTATGAATAAACTGCTGATTTGTTGAACAGGAAGAATAGGAAGAACGGGAAATTTTCCACATTGACTTGAGTTATATTAACACAGCTCGCTGTTAGTGCATTACAGTTACCTTTATAGCTCAGTGGGACAGGCCAGGACTCTAAGCTTCATTATTATTGTTGTTTATATTATCGCAACAGCCTATTTCTCATCATTCTTGGATGATTGTAAAATATGTGTCAATATTGTTTGGATCATGAAATGGATGAGCTCCTGACTAGCTGTCACTTTGAGTTTATCAACACGGCTCATTGTCAATGAGCGTTGAGGGGTTCAGAATTTACAAATGCTATATATTTATATATTATATACCAGACTGCACTTAAGAGGCCTACAGCCACAGATCTGTGGCGTGAAGCCGTTTGAGGAAACTCCCACCAACTGATATTTGGTGGAGGTTTTACAGGAATTTGGCAAGACCAAGACTCTTGAGTGGTGAAAAATTATTTTCCTTTTTGAGGGCAACCTTTTCATGGCCTCATAGCTGCATGATTAATCATGAATGCAGTGCCGCATAGTGAGACTATGAACTTTTTCCTCCATGAGTAATTGTTAAAAAATAATTACTGTTCTCATTGACTTATTATATTATGTTCCCATGGCCCATGGGCATGGTCGTTGCTAACCTGTCCAGTAAGTCCACTATCCCGCACTCACTGCGAGAGAGTGGACTGGACTCTGGAGCAAAGGCTAGGCCATTGGTCAGTGTGGTCTGTGGTGGGAAAGGTAGGCAAAATTTCTTTCAAAAACATACTGGCAGCGATCTGTGGCGGCTAAAAATCTTGGAATGCACTATGACTATATTATATGTATATATATAATTATAAATATATATTAACACACCATCATCATCTGGGTGAACAGTTTTGTAATTATCATCAACCATATCAACACCACATAATTCATGAGCAACCATTTCCTCACCCACATTTTCTTCTGTGTTTGCACCGGACTGTAACTGTAACCATTTGTGAAATGGTATTTCACCATTCAGGTATTTCACCAAGAAACCAGATGTTAGCTCATCTTGCAAGTTTATATCATCAATCTCCATATTTTGGAAACTTTGGTGGCTAGGTAACTTATTTTAGTTTTAAGATTACATTTTCTTTTCTGTGCTCAAAGCAGCAAAACTTTATGTAAACCACTCATTGTCACTATACTCTGTCTGTCAATAAAAATGTGATCTGTGCTAATATACTACCCTAACACTAAGTAGCGGTCAGAAATATTGTTGTTGCTGCTGGCCTGTTTTCATTGTGCACTGCTACTTACTGCTACAAAAAGAAATCTGTATTTTATGCTGTATTTTTCAATTTTATGATAAATTGGGACAGATTTTAAAGGTGTCTTGTAATGTAAATTGAAATTTTCGAAAGATGTCGAACTGATAGCCATCACATTTATAATTATTCTTTACGAAAATAGGGCCGGGGCCGGGGCGTACGAGGGCTCAGGACAATTGTTGCAATGCACTATGGGCTATGGGTGAGAACGATAGAAACGCTCGCTTGCTCCACCAAACGCTTTCTTTTTTTCTGTCCGCTGAAATTGAAACTTTATTTAGTTGAAAGCTTGTGTGTGTATCTTTTCAATTAAAATGACTCGAGTTTACGTGGGAAATCTTGAAGATGGGACATCTAAGCATGACCTACAGCGTGAGATGGAAACCTATGGCCCTTTGAGAGATGTTTGGGTAGCCAGGAACCCTCCAGGATTCGCATTCGTTGTATTCGAAGATCGCCGAGACGCCGAAGACGCTGTGAGGAATTTGAATGGTCGGAGACTATGTGGCTGTCGTGTTCGTGTTGAAATAGCTAGGGGACCTACACGAGGTGGTCGTGCAGCTAGACTAGGATTGACAGAGAAATGTTACGAATGCGGAAGGATTGGACATTTTGCTAAGGATTGCACGAGAAGGCCTGGTGGGAGCTCATCTCGATATAGGTTTGTTGTCTTGCAGACAGCATAATATTTCGTTTAGTTTATGATTTTATTGAATCTGTGAGTCTACTGTTCAGATTCCTGCATAAACGGAACTATGCATGTTTGCATTTAATAAATCCATATGATTTGATTTTATATTTGACCAATCTGCGTCAGTCAGTGCACTGAATGTCAATCAAATCTGCAAATGGAATGTAGATTTCTACAAACTCATGTATTTGCATTTGTATTCATCATAAGAATGATATTATTTAATAACCCAGGTCATCTACTCAGGTGTCTACCCAGCGTGCATCGTAGCTCATCGCAGACATCTTTTACCTTGCTTGACTTTACCATCGTAGAGCTCTCAGAGCACCATCAACCTAAGATCAAATTTTCTTGTATGTTAACTCCTCAACCCATCAACTTTTGATCAGCATTTGCTGTTATCTACTGTGAAAACAGGTATAACATTGTTTATATACCATAGATTGGTAGAAATTTTAATGAAATATTTAACATTTAATGGTCTCCATTGGTCATATTTAACATGTAGGATGAATGTTGAGCTAAAGACCATGTACATTATATCATTATTTGGATGTTTCAAATTTCACATGATGATTTGTACCAAATATGTAATTATGATAAATTTGTAAATTATAATATGCACAAATCTATTGGAAGTGAATGGAGGTTGGACTAAAATGTTATGTTTGGACTAAAATATTATTTTAAAATGTGGCTTACAATTGCAAAAGAAAATAAGGTGTGAGTTTGTTTCTTTAGATCAAGGTCTCGATCACCAAGGAGGGGTCGATCTAGGAGCAGAAGCTATTCTCCAAGGTAATTTATGATGCATCGAAGTAATGTGTTGTAGTGGTTTCAAATTTCAACATAAAATTTGACTTGAATTAAATTACACCTGCTGCCATTTATGTTCAAGCATGATGCAGGGTTCGAAATAAATCTGAAAAACTGTTTGTGATTTTTTCTGAAAAATTAGCCTGAAGCACCTGCAAATTTCCGACTCCTGAAATTGTGTCACGTCAGCAAATCAACATGTATATAAAATTGTGTAACATCATTCTCTGTATATGATATTTACAATGTCTGATTATATGAATTTCAACCATAAATATGTATATTTATAGAAAAAATAAAGAAAATGTATGGCTAATCGGTCTCATATAAACAGTCACTACTCGTTCTCGTCTTCTAAATCTGACATAACAAAGTCAGTTAGGTCCACAAACTTCGACCCATCATTAAGTTTCCTTTGTTTTTCCAGATATTTGTGCAAAGATGATGTCAGTCGTCGATTAGACGCCTGACGCCTTAAACGACTTCTCATCATCAACGACAACATGTTGTCAACGACATCCAAATTCGTAAAAAAATTTCCTCCACACATCAAAGTACTTCGCGGACTTGTCGCTGACAACAATTGGCGTCACATGCCCCTTAAGAGCTTGCCACTTGGGGAGACTTTCAGCAATATTGCAACGCTTCTACAACGCTTGCGTCAGTGCTACCATTGTTCAGACATGAAAAAATCTTGCATTTGCCAAGTCTTTCGCTAAACTGTCCCTAGTAACTTCAGCAATGTATTTATTATATCTTCCTTGTGGGCATCACAACTTTTGATGTGCTTTTTCATGACATCTTTTTCCATGTTTTGTGTTCCAGTTACCCAAATGTCTAAAAAATTCTTTAAACTTTGGATCCTGTCTTGCCATCTTTTGCAATCCTTACATCGCAAGTCTATTGCTTTACCTGCGTTAGTTTCATACTTTAAGTTACAACGTAACTCTTTTTCCCACTTTTTAGCAGTTTTTACACCAGCTTCCTTCGGCATGTCTAGTCACACTCATAAAGATATCTCACTAGTCAAATGACAATAGTATTGGCGAATAGTGAATTTGATTATTTTGAATTTTGTCAAAAATGTCAAAGTGATAAAATTTCGTGGTGGCTATAAATAAACCATAGAAATAAACATGCAAAAAATAACATGCGAGAATAAATATGCGAAACATTTGCCGGGAGCTAAAGAATGGAAATCATATTCTGATAATGCACGAAGAAAGATGGCGAATAAGGAATGCGAAAGTTTTGTGTTTTCATATCAATTTTGATCGTACTTAACTTTGTCATTGTTGATTCGTGATTTTCATGAATTTTTAAAATTCTGATCATGAACATTGCAATTTGATTAGTGAATCATGAATCGTTGTTTCGAACCTTGTGATGCATGAACTATTTTATATGTTTGCTCATGTTTGAAAGGTAATGTTTCATCTCTAGTAAAATACCATCAACTAGCAGTATTTGTCAAGCTAAAACAAACATGTTAATTTCACCGGGAAAAGTGTTCAGTTTAATGGTGGAATGTTATGTTTAAAACCTGAACAAATGCATGAAATAGTTCATGCGTCATGCTTGAACGTAAATGGCAATAAAATTGTTCCGTGAAGGAGGGTGAAATTTCTTTTCAGTAGTTAATGCATAGGCATGATTATTTCTTCGTTTGTACTGGTGTTTGTTTGCAGGAAGTTTTTTCAATGCCTATGTTTTAGCCTAGATCTGATATCAATCAGACTAGCAGTTTAATGCAAAAATACAAGATATGTTTGATCCAAAAATTAGGTGTGATAACTGATAAGTTCTTTTAATATTCTTGTAGAAGAAGGAGACGACGATCCAGGTCTAAATCTGAGTCCAGATCACGATCACGAGATCGTAGACATAGGGAGTCGAGGTAAGTTTTGTTAGGTAAAAAATGACATCTTTAAATTTTATTTTGTTAATTAACATTCAAATTTTAACGTTTTCTACTCTATGCAGATCAAGGTCAAGATCAAGGTCAGACAAAGAAAAAAGTATTTCTGGAGATGATGAAAGAGAAAACAAAAGACGGTAAAATCTTAGCGTATGATTTAATGGAAAAGTGTAATTACATTTCGAAATGTGATTAGTACACTTTTCCATGCATAATACAAAAGTATACAAAATTTGCAAACTTCAAAGGGCTATATTTAGCTACCAAACTTCAGCATTTTACTAAATCTAGGCTGCTCTTTCCAGGTGTGCTAATGAATATTCCTAATTCAAAAGTTTATCTAAAAGGGGAATGGTCCATTGGTATTTATATATATATAATCTGGTGATATTTAACCATGTATCATATAGGACTATCAGAAATGCATCTCTATGGCCGAGCATTAAAAATATGTTAACTTTTTTTCTGTGCTATTTGTATAATTATGCATATGTTGAAGTTAAACAATGTTTATCCTTTGTTTATATCATCTGTACAAATTGTACCAATTCCCATTGGATTAGTGAATTTCCTTGTGTCCAGAGATTTATTTAAGGATATTATTGATAAAGTTAATTATTTGTATGAGAACTTCTGACTTTTTTGAATCCAAGTATTTCAATGTAAAACAATTCTGGTCTATATTATTGGATAATAAACATTTAAAAGGTTAAATGAAGAATCTAACTATCAAAAGATGTGGTGTTAACTGTAGAAGAGATGCAGAATGCTATTAATAGCTATTACTGAAACAAAGCTTTCTGAAAATAGTCAACAAAATGTACAAATCCCTGGCCATAGATTTGTTGGATTCTAAAACTTCTGCCAATGCTGTAGGATATATTATTATATATCAGATAATATTGTTTTCAGAACACGAAATGATTTAGATCTCTGTATTTCTGAGGATGTTGAAGACTGTTGGCTTGAAATTCGAATGTCAAAAACGTTGTAGTTGGCTGTATTTATAGGCACCCTTCACAAAAGTTTGACAGTTTTTACAAATCTCGACTTAAGACAAATATGACGGGGGGGGGGGGGGGGCACTGAACACCAAGTACCTTTCGTTTATGAAATTACTAAGTATTCATTATGATCAATCATTATATAAAGTGCAAATCTTAAGTTTGCTCATCTATGGCATAGAAATAAATTACCAGATTTTTGTTAAACTATTTTCATTGCGCTTCCAATATCCGTTTGTATGGCATGAGGTATGCCACCAGAAAGAATTTTTATAAATCGCAAACATGAACTAATATTGGAAAACTGTCTGTGTCTTCCATAGAGGTAGATTTTTGGCAAGAGCCACCTTGTTATCTAAAAGAACTAAAAAAATAACGTTTAAAACATTGAGGGCCATATTGTCTAGCTTTCGTTTTACTTCTGTATATACTTTATATCTGGACTTTCCAAGAATTATTATAGTATTGTTATGTTCGTAGATTAATAAGCTGAAAATTAAATTGTTGGTTGTTGCCTATGAAGATTTTGTATTTTGCAAAAACGAGGAAAGTTTACCTAGTTTTTTTATCACTACTGTAGAAGTTCAGAAAAGGATGAAGATGGTGAAGAACGAAATAAAAAAGTTTCAGATGATGATGATGAAAATGGGTATGAAGATGTGACTGAAGTAAAAGAAGAGGATGTTGAGAAGGATAGAAACGCTGATGACGAATAATCACGTGGTAGAATGTCGACACAGCAGTTCATACTTTTTATATCGTAAAATGTTTTACCTGTTTTGAAATTCTTCACATGTACAATATTAAATATTCGTTCCATTTGTGGTAAACATACTAACTATATGCTAGGCTGGGACGTTATCTAAGCAAGTTTCTATTACTCAGCGAATACTTGTCATTTAGTCTTTATACTGCCGTACTGTTTGTCGTAGATTTGTAAGGTAACCACGCTACATATTCAAACATAAACATGCATCAATTTGAAGAAAAATCTCAATGGAATGATTGCTACAAAGTGACCAAGTTCCATGTTCGTGTTTTTTTAAAATATCTACTTGTGTGATATAGCATTGATATTGTCGTGGAAAGAGTAAATTTGTAATGACTACTAACTATAAACGCGCACAATAAAATCATGAAGAGACCAGTTGGTGATGTCGTTTAATTAAATATGAACTGTGGCCCTTCTTCAGTACAGACCTACCTCATATAAACATGTTTTGTGATGTATTGTTTTTTGAATATCTTTAAAATATTCTTAAACACCATGCTCAAGGCATCTAACATCTGATTTCTTTGTTTTATCATGTGCATGTAAAAATGTCACTCAAAATATTCGCCCTATTTTTATGCAGTTTACTGCGTGAAACCAGCCAGTTCAGCGTTTTGATTGACCAGAAAATGCAATTGACTGGTTGCGATAATGGTATTGCCCTGCGTGATGCGATATGCGTGGACACACAAACTTTACTTGGGTGGCCCTATACTGTCCATTCTCTATCCCTGTACTGTGTGACCTGGCCTGAGATCAGAACAATACCGTTATAGTAATTGTAATTAGTTAAATGATAATTCCCAGTTAGTTAAATGCTAGTCTACACGAGGTCTATGTTATACTGTAGTATATTTGTAAGTAAACGCATGGTTTGGGGGAAATTAGTCATTAAACCTCCACAAAACCCTCCCGAGGGACCTTTACAAAACCCTTCCGAGGCTTTCAGGGAGACTTAATGACATGATTTTCTGCAAACCGTGCGTTCAGTTTGTAAACGCATGATAGGCTAGGTAATAGGCGAGACAATGAAGGCATATCAAATTAAAACAAAGAATAATTAAGCGTTAATTATAAGTAAACAATAAATGGATTAAACTGTTGTGTACACTATTCATGCACACTATTATATATTACATGCACACAGTATTCATGCACACTATTATATTGGATGAGGATGTTTAGTCTAAATATCCTTCATCCGGTATTCATGGGGTAGATACGATAGTGAACGTCCCTGTTAAGACAAAAGAAACTGAGGCTATCATGCGTTTATTTAAAAAATACCTCATTATATTCTGGTCGTTTAATTGGTTGATTATGGTCACGAGATATTAAATATAAAGTTCCATTTTCCAAGAGTGCAATGGAAAACGTTTCATTGCACTCCCACTCTTCTCCACAACACATTTCATCTTCCCACAATCCTCCGTGAATCTCATTATCTGTGGAAACGGTAAGACTAATGAGGAGGCGCTAGTTTAAGAGATCAAAAAAGCCTCTGTGGAGGAGAGTGTAGCACTCCTAGGAATGCAATAGTTTTTTCCATTGCACTCTCACAATTCCCATCCGTCAAAAAGCTCTTCGTACGGTCTTCGTAGTTTACTTTTGGCTGGTTTCGGTCTCGAGATGAATGCGAAATAATCCAAATACTAAAATACGACTCAAATGCGTGTTGTTTTAAGGTGAAAGATTGATGAAAATATTCTTACCATTGCACTCATTAACATTCATTATTTGCATACAATTATATAAATGTATATAAATATCAATCAACAAACTTTTTGAAATAGATTTCGAAACAAACGTAAGCGATAAAAGTTTTATTGAAGAACAACGTTTCGAAGCCATCATGTACTCATTATCAAGTTCAAATAACAAATATAGTTAATTTTTACAGTTAAAATTGTTTAAATGACGTTTACAAATGACGTTGACAAATGACGTTTAATCAATTGCGCAAGTTAGTAAGTTCAAATTTATGCGCCAAGACGCACCAAAATATAATATATCAGCAAACAGACAAACAGATAAACTAAGACAAAGACAGGCAATCTAAACTAAAATACATAAAATATTTAAGTTAAGTAAATATGTGGCTTCGAAACGTTGTTCTTCAATAAAACTTTTATCGCTTACGTTTGTTTCGAAATCTATAAATATCTAGTTTATAAAATTACAATGCTATAGAAAAATTACGATGTAAAATTAATTAAACTAAGCCATGCATGCCCACGAAGAGCAGATATAAAAACGTCCTTAAATACGATACGTTTTATCTCTGCACTTAAATCATTCCAGATTTCTATTGCTGTTGTTATAAACGCTCTAGCAAGGAATGTTTTCTTGCAGACCGGATTCGTGAGAAGTAACTTCTCACTATTACACTTAGATGCATAGTTTTTCGAAAAGGATATTGGTTACGTTACTGATAGCTGATTACTGACCGTTTTCGTAATTGTTTGTATGTTTAATCTTCAATATTTTGCGTGAAACTGCTGCAGGTATGCTGTCAGAACTATAACTTCTGAAACTGCGCTAATTATCCTTGGATTAGGGATCCAAACTACTAAGTCTAAAATTAAAAAAAACTGAAATAAAAAAACTTTGAAAAAGAGTGTATATTCATGCAGTCAAATATTTTTGCAATGTGAAATCTTTTGAAATATTTCCAAAATGTGCAGGTGACAGTAATAAAAACAGCAGAACTATTTAGCTACTATTTCATTTGTCAATCTACTGATATCAAACTCGGCAGTTTAATAGGTTATGATACATTTCTGAAAATAGACCACGCAATTATGCAACACACGGCAGAGTGAAATCTGAAGAATATACTCAAAGGGTAGATTATGTATCCAACCGACTTCAAATCGTGTTGCATTTGTATATTTCTTTCACCGGGTGTTGTAATATCCACGTCAAAAAAGAAAGAGTCCTGGACCCACAATGTAAAATTAGTGACCATCAGAAACAACACGCATTCACAAATCCACACAGAGCACCGGCCTTTCGTGCGTTTATGCCGACGTATGTTAACCAAAGTCGTTGTTTGAAATAAATGCTGCAGGATTGCTAAGATATCTGTTGCGAAGTCAAAAACGTGGCTAAAGCCACTTAATATTAAAGTATAAGAATGAAATAGTTCCCAAAGCACGATTCCTACCAGAGAAATATATAGTAAGATATCTTCGTGATTCAGAGAAACCCTTTCGGGATTGCGTTGGTGGGACTGCAAAGATAATTCACAGATATAACATGCACAAATTTGAAAAAAGTAAAAGATGAAAATTGCAGCTGAGTACATTTTATGATATGCTTGATGTTTTGCACCAGTGGCCTTTGACATTACAACCAAAACTATAAACAAAACAGCAAAAATACCACCAACAATAATGCCAAGGCCCGAGCGGGAATTATGCGATCTTGACCTTGTAATAGTAGCCGCACTGGCTATTACACTGTTTGCGTTACCATTCTCTGTCTCTGATTGATGATTTGCATTTTCCGTCATAGAAGTGCAAGAACACGTAGAACAGTGGCGCTGAGGTAAAGACACGTTAGTAAATTGCGGTAACAAATCGTTCCAAATTTGATAAAACAAACTAGCAGCCAGTAACAAATATTCCACAAAAAGTATGGCAAAATATTCATCCATGTTTTCAAGTGGTATAGGATAATCTCTACAGCTTTCTACATTCAAAATTTCGCCAGCTTCATCGGAACACAATGTCCAAAACCATATTCCTAAATTTGCTCCCAGAAGATGTGCCAGGATAATTTGTATGTAAGGGCTATCTTCCGGAATTCTAGCTTCATAGAAGAAATGAAGAAATAGGATTTGTAACACAGTAAATATAGCTTTCATGACCTGTACAAGAGCGTCTAGTGCATGTCCACATGACACATAATTGATTACAAGACAAACACTATAGCCAAAGCTAGAAAAACCGAAGATATACGTGCCACCTTCATTAAAAAAGCGTAAAATTGTACCACGCGAGTTCTTAAATGTCACCGTCTCGTATCTGTACGCAACTAGGTAGAACTTGAGAATAAGAGCTACGAACATACTAAAAATAACAAAATATTTTTGAATGTATTCAGCCAATGATATTTCATTCTTATTCTTAATTTTTAAAGCTACTACTAAATTGAGTACGACGGTAACGCCAAGGTACAGGTACAAATATATGACACCAGTTTGTTGCTTAAAATAGCGACGGCGTCCATTTAGCGCGCGGGTTAATAAACAGCATGGTAGACAAAAACATCTCAAGATCGCTTGCAATTTTCGAATAAAATTCTCACGCCACGGACCGTCGTATGTATCCCGTATATTCATCCATAGTTCAAGTAATGTTGATACCAATGTACAGTACCACTCTTCTTGTATTATCCCTTCCGCAGGAGTTACAGGTCGGTATACTTCGCTGGTGTATCGTGATCCAAAGCTTTCTGTTCCCAGCAAATGTGATGATTCGCTTGGTTCGTTTGAGATAATGCTTTGTCTTGCGCTAGCCATGACGAACATTCAATAAAACGTAGATTTTTCAGACTTCAGTTAATATGCACAACAAACTCTGTCATAAACTATTTTGATTTCCAAGGCGCTTCAAGCGTTTTATTGGAGTCCATCAACTTTTATGATCCTTGTTGGCCATGTTGGGTTATATTTGCTTAATTGGTGTCAGTTGGGGGTCAGGTTTGTTAATCATACTTTGATTTGAAAGGTCTTAGCAAGTTCTAACACATTCCAGAGTAATACCCGAATTTTCTCGAAATATTATTCCGGTAATTTAGCCGGAAGCAATACGATCGGGAATGATATCAAATTAAGTTTCAACGACTACCATCGAAATAGCGTATTCATTAATCAACCTCTCAGTCGCGAAATTCATTTGGTGTTTGTTGATATGGCTGGAAGTGGTAGAGTTGATCATCCTGTACCTCAAGATGCCTGGTATTTTGGCCTAGTAGCAACACTGTCTTCATACTGTTCGAACATGTGTGATTTATGTACTGGGCCATGTTTTTCAGTATTCGGTGGCAAACTGGAAGGCTTGCTTCGTTGCCTTTGTCTCCCTTTTATTGTAATCATACAAGCAGTAAACGAACAACGGGCATACTTCAAACAATCTGGTATAGTATATCTGTACTTATTTCTGACTACAACGGTGGTTGTTAACTTAGTTGTTCCGCTGAGAAGAATCACTGTTCCTGTCGCTGAGAATATACAACAATATTTCGTGCTTGGATGTATAGTTTTAGCGATAGTGGGGATGCTGTATTTGTGGTTATTCACCCGCGAAACGCTTACATATCACGATTGGAATATACGTGCAGGTTACCCACCAGAAGCTTTGATGCGTGTCTTTTATCAAGGCGGCCTATATCTTTTTGGGTTCCTTAGTTTTGGCTACAGTTTAAGCATTGCGATGGACCGTATAAATTGCGATGAAAAAGTAGTTCCCACAGTAAACATTATGAAAGCGTTGTACATTGTAGTGCAGACAGTATTCCTAAACAAATTCTATAAAGGTAGAATTCCAGACGACACAAGGTGGATACAAATTGTCCTGGCTCATCTTTTAGGAACTAATTTAGCATTGTGGTTTTGGACACTGTGTTCTGAAGAAATGAGTGAGTCGACAACATGCATTAGCTATCCCATTCCGCTTGGAAATACCGAGAAAATTTTTTCGCCACTTTTCGTGGAATATTTATTGATAGCAGCCAGTTTGTTTTACCAAGTATGGAAAGATTTGCTTCCTACTCAAGCTGTCTCCGCGCCCCACTGTCAAACATGCACCTGTCAAATGTACGCGAAAAACGTGGAAGCGGATCAACGGCACGAAGAAAACCGTGGCTGGGAAAGAATAAGAGCCGTCATATCTCGCAACTCGGGACTTGGTATTGTTCTAGGCTGTAGTTTTGGTGTTATGTTTTTAGTTATGGTCATCACTTCTGCCTCGACGGGCGAGACACATCAAATCTATCATCTTGCATATTCAGGGGGTATTATAACACTCTACCTTATGCAGATTTTTGCATGTTACATTATTTTGCTTTCTGCACAGTCGTTAGCCTGGGATAGGCAAAGAAATTCACTGGACCACGATGATACATTGCTGTACATTTCCCTTGTGGGTAGCCTGTTATGGGAAGGATTTCATCTGTACAGCTTGGTGTTAATTGAGTTTGATCCGAAGGCGAGAGATAAATCTGGGTCGCTTTCTAATACAGAAGTCCGTCACATCGACATGGCCGCAGACACACTTGCTATGCTGCAGTATGTATTTCAAACAATCACATTAATAAATGTACGGCGACATCAGCCGACAAGAGGTCAAAACACAAAATGGATCAGTCAGTGTGTTCTATCTCTGCTGACCACTAACATTGGCTTGTGGATTGAAAATTCATTTTTTGTTGAAATTATAATTACGACGCCTGGAGAGAAGTATACAACGATCCAGACAAATCTGAAACCTCTGGGATACATTCTTCATCCATTGAATATATTTTTTCGATTTCATTCTGCCGTTTGTTGCCTCATTACCTGGTCTATTTTCAGAGCGTAAACGAAAAAAAGTTAGATTGTAATATTTTTATTTTTTAGGTTGTCAAAATTTGTACCTTGATTATGGAAAAATAGAAGATACAATAGAAGCCAACAGACTTCCTCAAATATGTGTTTACTGCTTACTATATTCAGTGTCAATGTAACGGTTGCATTATTCTTATTTGTATTTAGGCATTTTTATTTCAAGTTTCATTAGTCTAGACAAGGATTCATATGTAGCATAATAACAATAAAAGTGCTAGTTCATCATGTTTAAAAAAAGATATGCCAAAAGAAATTTCTGGCAATGTCAGTGTTTCAGTTGCTAACAGTTGCTAATGGGCTACTTGTGGTGCAACTCGAAAAACTTTGTGTATATGACTATATGGAAAAATACAAAACAACTGCATGTAGTTCAATAGCCAAAGCAGTATTTTACGAGTTTCGAACGTATTTTTCCGAGCCCTGAAAGGGCGAGGAAAAATGCGAGAAACGAGTAAAATGCTCGGCCGGATTGTATGTCAAACCATTCAATGACATTTTTATTATATGACATACCTGAAAAAGAACTTTTCCTTCGTTTTTCGGAGGATTTGCATGTATGTGGCCTTGTGAACGGCAAATTATTTCAAGTGAAATGAGAACAACAATAAAACAAGTTGCGAGTTGCATACTAAATAAGGAAAAACCGTTTACACTGACATCATCATTCTTTAATCTGATTCGATAAAATATTACAAATACAAAAACCTGTCAATCAAGTTTTACATTTTTCATTTTGACTGCAAAAAGTCGGATTTTTGCTTCGTCTATACCAGAAAAACCGGTATAGACAAGGGCAAATACGGCTTTATGCCTCAAGTGAAGCCAGCAGAAATGACGAATTTGGAGTACCAAGATGGCGGACAATCAGCATTTTCAATAGGGTGAAAGCTATTTCAGATACTTCGAAGCAGATCGGTCCCAGTACTTTCGTTAATTTTACACGGCTCAACAAAGGTCTTATAATATTGGCGCCTTTTGCGCCCGACGACTTTCAGGCTTTGGCTAAGCGTACTGTTTGGCTATATTAAAACTATTCTCACTCACTGAAACTGTATCTGCTTCACCAAATTTAGCTAAAGAGGGAGCGCGTAGCGCGACAATCATTACTCGCCCTTCGGGCTCACGCTTTAGCTAAATTTGGTGAAGTAGATACAGTCCCAGTGAGTGAGAATAGTTTTAATATAGCAAAACAGTACGCTTAGCCAAAGCCTGAAAGTCGTCGGGCGCAAAAGGCGGCAATATTATAAGACCTTTGCTTGGCCGTGTGAAATTAATGAAAGTACTGGAACCGATCTGCTTCAAGGTATCTGAAACATAGAAATCTGAAATAGCCTTCACCTTTCAATAGACAAATAAACTTCCTTATTTTAAGGAAATCTACGGAAATTGAAAACTCAGCTTAAAAGATTACTCTTACACCCGCAAAGAACACTGGACCTGGAGTACCAAGATGGCGGCGATGACTTCAAAATTTTATTATGTATGCGTGATCCAGTATTATACAGATCAATGCGTGTAATCTGCTCTCAGATTTTTCGTGTTCTCGTGACCTTATTTGGTAAAATGGCGTCATTGTCATTTAATAAACAGTAATATAGAAGACGATTTTAATTATGTTTATTTACATAAAACTTGTATATGTACAATTGAGATGGCAATAGCATTTTACACTGTTCTTTAGTAACAAAAACAGTAAAAATATTGGAACCAAAGCTGAATTATCAAAACAGCTGAAATTACCAGACAAAATGAAAGTCTGCAGCATTGTACAATTTTGTATAGAAAATGAAAAATGAGTTAATTTATGGAGCTTCAACAAGAAGAAATAGCAGCACGTGCGGGAATTTTTATTTCATTAGCTTTGCCACAAGGGCATCATGGTCACAACAAAAACTAAACGTTAGCCAATTACTGTGGGCCCGTAATACATAGCCACCCTTCAACTTTTTTAACCCACGACATTCGGCAAAGCATTGACTTACACTTTTCATATGAGGGCTGGGTTCGAGTAAAGTTGCAAAGTTTGGAAAATCAAAAGCCCGACCTTACTGGGGCTCAGGGACGTAACTAGGACGTTAATTGGGGGGGGGTATATTCATATATTCATGTTCTGCCCGACAGATTTCTTTTCAAATTGAGAAATTTGAATTTGATTTGAATAGAAACTCGTCTGGCAGAACATGGATATATGAATATACCCCCCCCCCCCCCATTCCCCAATTAACGTTCTAGTTACGTCCCTGCTGGGAGCTTGGTAATCAATTTATGTTTCGGTCACTAATATGATTCTATCCCCAAGTATCCCCTAACCCTTAACCTTAATCAAACGCCTAACCCTATCCTCTTCTACCCCTAACCGTTGCCTTAGTTAACGAAACATAAATTGATAACCGGGAGCGGTAGGGAGCTTCGTCCCAATTTCATCACGGATGTCAAACACAAAAGATCCTTATCTAGTCGCAAGGTGAAATTCTCGTCAACCCTTTTCAGAAAATCGTGGGCTTTCACCTAATTTTCTCCGGGTACCCCGAAATATATGTGGTGATGAATCTGCGGCATCGATGCACCATCCATGCATCGTGATGAATCTATGGTTAAACCTCCTTATCGTCCTTATTTCAGCCACAATCTCTCGTGTGCGGCTAACTAAATTATTCCATTTCCTGAAATGCTTTTCCGGAAGTATTAACTATTGAACCGATATTAGGTTTCAGTAAATACCAAGACATAGCTTTGATTGTGTTTCTTGATATTGATCTGAAGTTGTTATTCGTATTCAACTCAAGCATTGGATAGCATGGCTCAGGGTGGTGCAGTACAGCTACAGCAACCAGCTTCGAACGAATATGCAAATTTATTGAATGGAGGACAAGGTCGTGTTTCAACTGAACAACCTGTACCTCAACGTGCATGGTATCTCGGTCTACTGGCAACCCTTTGTACACACTGTGATTATATTCGTGATTTATGTGGAGGTCGATGGTGTGCATTATCTGGCGGCAAACTAGAAGCGTTTCTTTGTTGTCTGTGTCTGCCTTTTACTGTAATTATACAAGCAGTAAACGAACAACCCGCTTATCTTAGACAATCTGGTATTGTATATCTGTACCTATTTCTCAGTATAACAGTAGTTGTCAATTTAGTTGTTCCGCTAAGGGAAATCGACGCTCCAGTTGCTGAGAATATACAACAATATTTCGTGCTTGGATGTATAGTTTTAGCGATAGTGGCGATGCTGTATTTGTGGTTATTCACCCGCGAAACGCTTACATATCACGATTGGAATGTACGTGCAGGTTACCCACCAGAAGCTTTGATGCGTGTCTTTTATCAAGGCGGCCTATATCTTTTTGGATTCCTTAGTTTTGGTTACAGTTTAAGCATTGCGATGGACCGTATAAGTTGCGATGAAAAAGTAGTTCCCACAGTAAACATTATGAAAGCGTTGTACATTGTAGTGCAGACAGTATTCCTAAACAAATTCTATAAAGGTAGAATTCCAGACGACACAAGGTGGATACAAATTGTCCTTGCTCATCTTTTAGGAACTAATGTAGCATTGTGGTTTTGGACACTGTGTTCTGAAGAAATGGGCGAATCAACTGAATGTATTAGCCATCCCATCCCTCTTATTAGAAATACTGCGAAAATTTTTTCGCCACTTTTCGTGGAATATTTATTGATCGCAGCCAGTTTGTTTTACCAAATATGGAAAGATTTGCTACCTGCTCAAGCTGTCGCGGGTCAACGGCTCGAGGTAGGTCGCGGCTTAGACAGAGTAGGAGCGGTCAGATCTCGCAACTCGGGAATTGGTATCGTTCTAGGCTGCAGTTTTGGTGTTATGTTTTTAGTCGTCGTTATTGCTTCAGCCGCCACGGGCGAGACACATCAAATCTATTATGTTGCATATTCAGGGGGCATTATAACACTCTACCTTATGCAGATTTTTGCATGTTACATTATTTTGCTTTCTGCACAGTCGTTAGCCTGGGATAGGCAAAGAAATTCACTAGACCACGATGATGCATTGCTGTACATATCCCTTTTCGGTAACCTGTTATGGGAAGGATTTCATCTGTACAGCTTGGTGTTAATTGAGTTTGATTCTGAAACTGACTCACTCTCTCATTCAAACGTTCGTCACATACACATCGCCGCAGATACACTTGGTATGCTTCAATTTTTATTTCAAACAACCACATTAATAAATCTACGCCGACATCAGCCGACAAGAGGTCAAACAACAACGTGGATCAGCCAATGTGCTTTATTCCTGTTAACCACTAACTTTGTTTTGTGGATTCTAGATTCATTCTTTATCCAAATTATTATTAAGAATCCGGGCGAGAATCCGACGTCGATTCAAAGAAGTTTGGAACCTATGGGATATATTCTTCATCCATTAAGTATTTTTTTTCGGTTTCATTCGGCTGTTTATTGTCTCATATCCTGGTCTATTTTCAAGACTTGAACGAGACAAGGTTCGATGAAGGATACACGTTTGATTATAAATTTTATCTTGGGTATATAGCAAAAATGTAGAGGCAGTAGATATACATAAATTGTTTTTTGTATATTGCCTTGTCACTGTTTTTGTTCAATTACAGTATCGAAGCAGTAACATTTCATGCTTTAGTAATTGTTCTTTAGTTTCATCAAGCCATATTGGGGACATGTTAGTTATAGTTATGTATGATACATTAAAAGAAAAATAAAACTCACTCGTTTTGATTGAGTATTATATCCCTTATTCGACAAGAAATACGAGATACATGCAGGGGAGTACCGAAACAAAACTTGCAACGAGTGTTCCTCTTTAATTTAGGGTGGGTGGACAAAAAATATGCCTTTCCGCTTCCTTTTTTTCCCGTCCACCCTATAAATTCAAGAGGCAAACTTGGCAGAAATCTCTCTCGAGACCAATCTTTGGGGATGTTAGCCTAAAGACCTCGATGTACCACAGTACTGACAATATCAATTCTGTTGCTAAATTTGATGAATCCCAGCCTTAGGCATGGAATTTCATTTTACCACCAACAATAGACTACTCCCAGCTCCAATTTTACTCCTTCAGGAGCTACTCATTAAGGCGACACTAACAATGGTGATCAAACAGAGGATATCAGCATATGATCAGGTAAGAAGAGTAAGTTAAACATCAAAATACGGTCACTTTTTTCTGCATTAATTTCCTAATTCAGCAATTTCTACTACCAAATATGATACCACGGGGATCATTTAACTTGCTCAAGGGCCCTCGCTCAAAACTTCATGTTTCTTTTTGTATATCGTTTATGTGATTAATAAGTTGTACTGGGCACATCTATGACCACCTAAGACATTAATTTTGTGGTGGTATTACGACTCAGTCGACTCTATTTCAAACCAGAATGATCTTTAACCAAAATCATTAAAAAAAACTTGCACAATTTAGACAAAGCTTTGCAACATAGTTTATTCATTTATTTATAAATTGTACGGTACATATTGACAAACAGCAATATGTCTTTGTGTCGAGACAGAATTATGCATACGTGAATGTATGTTCATTATAAAGCTGTCAAGCATTTTACATAAAGCTAGTGAATACCAAATAATACTGGAATAAACTGCATTCTTATTTTCATATCAAATCATCCGAGCATGGCTGAAATAATAAATTGAATTTTAGAAAGTTCTAAATGTTTTGACACAGTAAATTGATGCAACCACAGATGAAGTTATTTTTACATAACAATCATCTAGTTATTCTAAAGCACTAAAAAAGCTCCTCTTTATTTGGGCAACAAAAGATTGTTGTAGCTTCCTCTTGAATTTCCAATACCAATGCAATAACTTCTCTCTCCTATGAATTTTCTGTTCTAATGTCAACAGCTCTTCTTTCTCCAAAATGTCTGGCAACTCTGTCCAAGATTTCAGGTAAATAAATGGAGCATTGTAAAATTTTAGAAGCTTTAAAGGTGTATTTGAACAGTTTCCTGTCGTTTGGACATCCTCAACTACTGGCACAGAACCATATGAACATGCTTCATATAAACGGTAACATTCTGTGTTTATACCAACTGGACTTAATGTTAAATCACTATGCAATAAAGCCTGATAATATTCATTTGCAGTTTCTTTGCTCTCATTTGGTTGCCATGTTTCGCGAAGTCTTAAATAACAAACAGTGTATAGTTTATGTTCATAAAATACCTTTTGCAATGTTTCTCGGGAGGAGTTTGGGTACTTGGTACCAAGAAAATTACACATGTATTGCCGTTGGTTTGAAATGTCGTTTTTAGTAAGAATAACTTTTGGGAAATTTCTGTATGTAGCTACCCCTAAAGGCCACTGGAATATTGTGTTGCTTTCAGTGGGAATATCATATACAATATAAGCAATATCAACCAATCCACCTTGTTTTACCATATATGGTAATAACCAATTATTGTTACATTGTTCATTGCCCAATAGCAACACAGCAACTTTCTTTAAATTGGGAAGCATTTGGAGAGACTTTAGCCACATCTCAGCAAACTTGATTTTTTCTCGAACTCTACCATTCAATATTAGAACAACATTTTGGGAATATTTTGGTACAGTCTGAGGAATAATTCCAGGCCCAGTTCTGAAACTAAATTTAATACTGTCAATTATTTTTTCACCCGACCTGACAAGTTCTCCTTTATTCTTTAAATGTCCTTCCATAATATGTTCCCAAAAATATAACCCAATAGCAGCCTTCCCCCATACTTCAACCTTGTATATTTTTGTAGATTGGGTCATTAAAACGTTCTGCTCTGGCTTTTTTTGTTTTTCATTCGTACTCTCAAGCAGGCTATAGGCGGAATAAAGCGTTATTATTATGTATACGGCAAATATAAAAAAGCCAAACGAAATAAAAATCGACCTTTTTCGTTGCTTGCGACCGCCATATTGGAAAGTCATTTTTAGGGTTGGTGCGCATGCGTTTGAGGAAACCTGCTGACCAAATTGAAATTATTGAGATTAGAGTTTTTGGAGAAAATAGAAAAAAATGAGGTATAGAATGCTTTAGTACACGAGAGATAATAATTTATTGGAAAATACAACAAGTGATTGAAGTAGCAATGCAGGTATTATATAATATTAGTTTTGAATGTTTTGAATTTTGTAAAAATGTGTTTGTAGCATTTAGCATGTAAATATAAGTAAATATTAAATATAGCAATGTGATGCTATATTTTGACTGCCCCCCAGCCAGATTGCAAAGTTTGCAAAATGTGCAGGGAAGAAAAATCAAACGACCATATATGTTATAATTCACGGTATGTTCATTGGGCTATTGCGAGGAACCCTATGTTTTATACACCTCGATACAGCAAATTTCCCAATAAATTAACACCCGAAATAGAAATTATATAATCCCTGACAATGGAAATCTCCCATTTTTTGCTGCCTGCACCTCTGAAATTTATCAGTTGCTAACCCTTGCCCCTAGGAATTAATTATATTTCCAACCACCTCCTGCCCCCTGAAAGTTCAAGTTTCCTTTACAGGGGGGTGGGGGGGGGGGGGGCTGCAGTTTAAAATTTCAATAGCCCATGCAGCTGTATATGTTGACATTTTGAATGTTTTTTTATTCTATATACAAATACAGTTTCTTGCAATATAGTGTGTGGATACTATGTATGTTATATATATATATATATATATATATATATATATATATATATATATATATATATATATATATATATATATATATATATATATATATATATATAAATATATATATATATATATATATATATATATATATATATATATATATATATATATATATATATATATATATATATATATATTGTGCAGACATATGCAAAAATGCACAGGAATGATCTTCTCTGCACACAGCAAATATTGCAATCTAGCCCCTCAGGCATTAGCCTGTGCCATCTAGACTGCCAAATTAATTGTGAATCTCTGTACTTATGTTAATTTCATACTAAACCAAATTGCAGTCACTGAGGTACTGAAAGATTAACAATTAATTGAAGTGATTTCTATGTTTTTATGTCATACAAATGACAAATTATCAATTTATTATTACACTTTTATTTGCAAAACTTTGTACTGCATAACCACAGAATACGAAGTATAGTAAGTCATCCTTAGCATTTTTGCACACTGGCACTTTCCCATCACAATTTGTCACTTGGCCTCTTGCCCTCTGCTTCTGTACAGGGCATTGCTGATTGGAAATCATGGTGACAAATATGTAGTGATTGTGTGAAAAACATTGAAGATGATACTGTGTACTTGCCTACTCAGTGGTATACGTGTCGTTGAGAACAGGTCACTACTGGGTCATGGCTAAAGGAAATGGATGAGAGGTAGGTTTTCAACATAGCGGAGAATCAACAACCAGACATTTATAACCTTTACCCTGAACCTAACCTCAATTTAGGAATGTTGTTGATCCATTATTGTTCAATTAAGAACCTTGAAAAACAGTCGCCATCTTCAAAACCTACCTCTCGTCCATCCTGTTTAGCCTTCACCGCCACTACTGGCATGGCAGGCAGTTTTGTTCATTTCCAATTGAAGGGTTTTTTTAGTAGACCAACTAACAGGCATCTTCAGGGTGTATAAAAAAATGTAGCCCATCTTTTGTGTCTAATTATTTCTGAATTACTGAAGCTTATAGCACAATTTTGGTCTTGTTTTAAACCACGTTCTTTTCTCTTTCGAACAAGCTGTAATTCGTATTTTTACTCCCAGTAACGTATGTGCTATCATGACAAATTTAGTAAAAGCTATCGATTTGAGATGCCCTCCAATTATGCAAATTCACTATGTCTTTCATGGTCGCCAGTTAAATTTTTAACTTTTTCGCTTATTACATAAATGGTATTTCTGTTAAACTTAATAAAACTTGTTATAAAGCTTTACAGAAGATAACGGACCGTTAACGTGCACTACGAACGGATAGTTCAAGCTTATATTGACATTATGCAATTTCGACAACATTGTGCATGCGCAGATAAACAAAGCGCTAATTTTGATCATTATTTTGGCATAAATCTAAGGTTTTTGTTAAAGTAAACGGTCCGTTATCTTCTGTAAAGCTTTATAACAAGTTTTATTCAGTTTAACAGACATACCGTTTATGTAATAAGCGAAAAAATTAAAAATTCAACTGGTGGCCATGAAAGACATAGTGAATTTGCATAATTGGAGGGCATCTCAAATCGATAGCTTTTACTAAATTTGTCATAGCACACACGTTACTGGGAGTAAAAATACGAATCACGACTTGTTCGAAAGAGAAAAGAACGTGGTTTAAAACAAGTCCAAAATTGTGCTATAAGCTTCAGTAATTTAGAAATAATTAGACACAAAAGATGGGCTCTGTTTTTTTTATACACCCTGTATGGCTGACTGATTGCAGAATAATCGTAATTTTGATAGCTATCAATATTACCAAGTGTGTTTGTCACACCCAAAAGGCTAAAAGGGTGCAACCATGTAACTAAACTAAATAATATTCTATTTATAATATGTATTCTATTAAATGATATAAATACATAATTGCCATTAGGATGAAAAAATACTAGAAACTGCAATTGATGCTTTACTAAATCGTGTTCAAGATTTGAAAAATTCATGTCAAAGTTTTCTAATGAAAATAGAGCAACAACAATTAACCTGGTAAGTAACAGCTAAAAAGACATGTAGATAGAAATTTGCTTATTGCCGTTCATTGGGGGTTGTATTACTGATTAAATGCAATTTGTTTCCTGTCAATCTTACTGTTTAGTGTTAGTCTACTTGTCTGATTATGGTAATTGCCCTACATTTTGTAATTTACCTGATTTTACCTTTAGTTACCAGTCCAATTTGTAGTGCCCCCCAAAAAATTCAGTTTCTGCATCCTGTGTACAGCTTTACCCTTCAAGTTACTAGATCACTTTTTTGGCTTGTTGTATTTGTGCAAAAACATGATAAGCAGATAACCAAGGGGATTTTAAGCATTTTTGCTGTGCTTACGAGAACAAATTCACCTAGTGGAAAACGGGTTATATATACTTGAGTAGAGTTTAGGAAACACCCTCAATAAGTTTATAAGTGTCAGGGTGCTTCCTCTCATCACTCAGAAAGGTGACCACTTGGTGGCCACCTTAACTTGGCCTTAAATGACTCATGTGAGTTGAGCTGTTGCTGGCTCTCTCCTAGTTGACAAAGCTGTTAAGTGAGTTGCAGCTGCTGCTGGAGGTAAGTAGTAAATTGATCAGTGATATTTGTGTCACATACTTACTACTTTGTAAAATTTGATGATTTCAACTGTTTAGGCCACAAGTCCTTGATAATTTTGCGGTCATTTCAGGTACCGAAGTTTAATTACTAATTAATTAATTATAAATAAATTTAATCATGAATAATAGATTACAAAGGCAATTAAGCGTACGCTTCAATATCTTTAGGCCAAGTGAGCACATTATTTAAAGTAATAAAGAATGATAGAACACCAGTACTTCGTAACCTCGTTCTGTTACCTCTGCTTGTTCAACAAGAACCGGACGCTGATTTGCAGGTATTTGCTATGTCTAGTTCTACCCAAGGTCGTGCGCTCACGCAAGACTTTAGTAACGGCCTCCTGAGTTCACGTGATTCTGATTGGCTAATAACCAGGAAAAAAGTTGTGAAACAATTGTATGAATAAAATTTTTTAAACATAATTGTTATTTTTTTAAAAAATTCTGGTTACACAGTCATGTGTAGGCCAGCAGTTAGTCCAGAATCATGACTGATCTTATGGGTTTGGATACGAGAATAAGTTTAC
Source organism: Muricea muricata (assembly GCA_963855995.1). NCBI lineage: Eukaryota > Metazoa > Cnidaria > Anthozoa > Malacalcyonacea > Plexauridae > Muricea > Muricea muricata. Next base: position 8,276,118 of record OY979717.1, read on the forward strand.
CCGTATCATACCAAAATACACTGCTGAAAATCGAGACTAGACTCCAGGAAAAAGGGTGTGTGTGTGTGTAAATTTTTGCTTATTGGGGGGGGGGGGGGGAGTTGTATGGCATGTATGCTGCGCGCACTGCTAAAATCATTTATCATCCTATTTTAGTCGCCATCTTCATGAGACTGGTAAAAGTGAAAGAGTTTGCCTTTTAGACCAGGGGCGGGTTATTCAAGAGTTGGTTAGTTTAACCCTGGGATAACGTAAAATGTTAATTTACTTAGTTTAATTTCGTTTCTAAGGTTTTGCAGTAGAAGTAAACTTGTACTGTTAGTAAAACACCAAACAGTACAAGTAAACTCCACTGGCATCATTTTGAACTAAATTTTCCTCTACATTCATTCCACGAGGGTTAAAAAAACTCCCTGAAATTAGTAGCGTTAACTGACAAAAGCGGCCCTTTGGAACAACACGTGAGGAAAAGTACAGTTGTTACCTATGCGCATCCTCGTCATACTTTGGCTTTGGTAGCAATACGTAAATTGTTTGTACTTAGCAAATATATATCGTTTTAGACGTAAATTGTTAATATTTAGGAAATATATATCGTTCTAGAAAGCAACTGAAGGCCGTATCCAGGCTTTTAACCATGAAGTCGGTGAGTGTAAATAAATTTTTGTTATAGTGAAAAGTTTAAATTAAATATTATAAATCGAAGTTTGTTTTTGTCTTTTATCGCATAATCGTTTATGATCTTTCTACAAAAAAAATACAAGCCCTCTGAAAGACATGATTATATTTTTAAAAAAATGTGCTGTATTTTCTTCTAGTACCTGATCATCTAAGGACAAAATACGAACCAGAAGTGGAAGATAAAGAAAGCGTTCTTTCAGCGACAGCATCTACCATGTCTAGTGAATCCACACAGGTATATATTAAACCTTGACATCAGGAATGTATAATTAGGGAAAAAAGTGAAAGAATATATCGAAAGTTATAACTTAGGCTAGTGCGCACGGTGTCGTTTCCGAGCGTTTTCATTTCGATTTATTTCGAAAAGCTCCTGACTTGTTTACACAATTTAATGAAAACCAGCCCGAATCTCGTCTAAGGACAAAAACTGAAAAGTTCATGCGATGAGAATTTTTATGGTTCATATCGTTTTCATTTTGACTGTTGTGAAAAGGCTCGGGAACGACCTCGTGTGCACATACTCTTATTCATATCGATTTTTCGAATAATTTTAGTGAAAGCTTATTGCGTTAAAAATGCTGTATAAATTCTGTCGTGCGCAGCGGTTCTGTTGATAACCAAGGCAAGATGTATATATAAATACGTGCCCAAATTTCGCATCTTTTGAACATTGTTTGGATTGCAAGTCAGTTTTATATTCATTTCATGACCATAGGAAACCAGAACAAGCTTAGCTATTCGGTTAGTCTGTCATATTTTCTAAAGGGTCTGTTTACAAGAAGGTAGGGTGACCCTAGCAGAAGGGTTGGTCCTAGCAAGCGAGTTACCCCACTACAATATTATAGGAAGTGCTTATTTACATGTGCGCTTGGGTTACCCTAACGGTTGGGTTACCCTATCAAATAGATAGGGTTACCCTAGGAGTAGGGCTATCTTTTTGTTTACACACGCCGCGTCAGGTAGGGTTACCCTATCAAGCGGGTCAAGTTATTCGCCTTCAGTAAATGTCAAACAAACAAGGATGGTCACAACACTGAAATAAAACAACAAAATGAGCAAGACATTGTATCATATGTACAGCATACCACAAGAACTTCGTACATCATTTTTTTAATGAACAGCTGAGCGATCATGTTAAAATAGGGTGACCCTACCAGACAACATAGTCCTACCCTGTCTCATGTAAACTCTCGCTTTTCTCCTACCCGTTTGCTAGGGTAACCCTTCTACTAAGGTCACCCTACCTTCATGTAAACAGGGCCTGTGTGTGGATATTCGAAATGTAAACTAAGCGTTTGTTTGCATTACGGACTTTACAGCATATTTAATTCCTAAATCCTCCTTTTCTTCTCATGTAAAATCTGTCCGCCGTTTATTTCAGAGACAAATTGCTGATTTTAATGCAACTCTTTCAAGCCTGATTGAGACGATTGGAGCAGCACGAGAGGAGTGGGAGACTGAACAATCATCAGGTTGGTCACCAGTAACCATTTCTTGTTTGACTGGTAATCGTTAAATCAAACGAGGGATGTTTTGATACATCGGGAACATCCGTTATAGGAATAAATTCCCTGACTATTTTTTCCTGATCACCTGATCTTTTAGCCTGCTCGCGGACACTATTTATTATTTATCTCTTCCCCTCGTCGGGAAGAATAACGTCTGCGAACAGGCTACTGACCTTTATGCAGTAAAAATTTATGATATGTGATGTATAGGAAATCAAGAACCAAATGCTAAAGAATACGGAAGTTTTCAGTCCCTTTTTAATTACCTTCTTAAACGGCCAATCTGCTTTGAAGAGAAAGCGAAGAGGGAGCTTGGCAGTAGGAAAGTAGAGTAAAAATAAGAGTCAAACACACAACTAGAAAACGTTCCCACGTAGAACCCCTGTCTGACGATGATTTTGAAATAAACTGATCATCACATATTTTTAATAACTGATCTTGTATTTGAGAAGCTTTTCTTTTGCCCAGAAAACACTTCCATGCACTAGTGTTCTTGTTGTGAGAATATTCTCAATACTGGTATATCTTTCTTATCAGCGTCCATGTCGTCAACCAATATAAACGCAGATGTGCCAAAGCTTGTCGGTGCCATAACGTATGGAAAAGGTTAGTAATTGCAGAATATCGCCTTTTAATTACCGCCTATATTACCAGCAACAACTCTAGCAACCGACTCTGTTTTCAAGGGTAAAACACCCAAGCTACGTAACGACCGGTTAATAATTAACAATTATTCGGCGAAGTGACTCAGTGAATATTCACCAAGACGAAGTCGAAGTGATATTTTAGTATAGTCGCATGGTGAAAAATGACAAAAATACGTTTCATATTTCAAAACAATTAGGAAAACGACTGGTGGCCATTTTGTCGTAATCACCTCCAGGATAACCAATCAGAGTAGAGGATTTTCATTTTTCACCTATGTGATAATACTGAAAAATGTCAGTTGCGGACCTCTAAAATTTAATTCGACATCAGATAAGATTGTAATAGCCGTTCGTACACTTTTGTACCATTTGCATTGACAATAAAAATCTTTAGATTGTACAAAACATTAAAGTGAACAGTTGTAATCGTTTCATTTTTATACAGCTGATTCAGTCAAGGTTGTGAGATATGAGCGCACAAGGGCGAAGGATTTTTTTTAATTTGGGCCCTGATACTAAAGAAATTACCCGCAAGTTTCCTATATGCTCTAGATGCTGTTTCAAAGAAATAATTTCAAATTTAGATCCGAGCAATAACCCGTCATTTCTTGCGCGCTGATAGTTATAATGTAAGCTTTTGAAAGGAAAACCTTTACTGAATTAGCTGTATGTAATCGGTATGGGCAGAAGCAAAGGCAAAAACGTTGATGGTCTGCCTAGTCCTCCCCTCAATTCGGCGTTTAATCAGTCCAAATAAGCAGAGAGGTCCTTATGTGAATGTTAACAAGTCGCATTGTTGTTATTCCCTAGGATTGTCTTCCAGTTCGTCATCAGGCAGTTCATCGTCTCATAGATCTTCATCGCAAGGTATTCAACGTCTAATAATATTCATGCTAAAAAAACTAGCAGTTCATTTCAACGAATCCTATGGAATAGAGAGTTCCATAAAAGCATATTAAGCAATATTTTTAGATTCATGCTAACCTGAGAATCAGGCTTTATTTTTCACTTCTTCTGCTAAACACGCTAATTTTGTCAGGCTAGATTCGGTAGAACTAATGTTTCTCAGAAAAATGTTTCCTAGTTTGACCACACTGGGAAACATAAAGAAACATTCGTGTACGGACCTGAAACTAAAACTCGCATATAGAAAAAGTGAAGCTTTAAGGATGGTAAAAATTGACGTTCAGTTCCAGTCCCTCTTGATTGTTTTTTTGGGAAATTTGGACTGAACAATTGGCACTCTTACTTGCCAGTTTCTTATTTGCCCAGCAAAATCTACTCGGTACTTCGACTAAGGAACACAAAATACTTTGAAAATGCACCATATTTTTGGGATTTTAACTATGCCATCTTTCAGAAAATCGATCTTACTAAATAATGCTTTTAATTTTCAATACAGCACGTCATTCCTCTTCACAACGTTCAAGCACAAGTAATTCTGGAAAAGTGCCAAGTACTGTGAGAACTGAACTGAAAACTAACGTTCTGGATGCAACCAGCCCATATGGAACAAAATAAGTTACTCTTTTAGCATTTTTGATCAATCCTTTAATGCCGTTGCTGTCGCGTACAAAGACTCCTTGCCGTCCTGCAATTGATTTTAAACTGCAGTCTCATGTTGGTATACATTTATTTTTTACCGCTAAAATGCCAAGCGCAGGCTCCATAGCATAGTTATACTTAAATGTTAGTAGATAGTAATATATGTCCTAAAACTGAACATTAAGATTGATTGCGATCAAAGATGCGCACATGGCATGTAATATCTCTGATAAAAATGCGACTCGTAGGTTGATACTGATGTGATTTGAGAACCAGACATACAACAGTGATTTGATTTATGAATGAACCACAGAGATTTGACTTGTCCATAACAAGATATGTGTTCAGATTTAACCTATATGTACCTCTACTCTACATGTTTAGTAATACATTTCATAGGTAAGGAAGTGACAAGATTTGCAGTTATATTTCGAAATTAATTGTTTGATATTATGGAGCAAGTTCAGACATAAGTTGCGTTGCAAGCCAGTCCAGTCCCTCGCGAAGACCACGCCCACTATGTGCATCACAACCAATCAGAGTCCAGCTTCGACCACAGCATAATTTATGTAAACAAAGATGTTCTGTTATTTGATCAAGATTTAACGCCGTTGGTAGATCCTGAAAATATAAGTGTATATATAAATGTGTAGTAGTAATAAATATTTGTGTTGATGTTTCCACAAATCACCACAATGGGTGTGAAGTAATCCTGTATACCACAATAGATGTGAAATAAAGACCGTCAATTAAATAATGTATAAGCCAACCTGTTTGTTGGCATATACCAGTAATAGAGCATCACTTAGTCTCTTCTCAGTCATCAGTTTCACCAACTCAGTATGAGATTCCTCCATGCGTTCCTTGTTGTTGCTTTCCACCACAAATATTATAGCTGAAAAATGGATCATTGAAGGTTATGCACACATTTTACAGTGGTGGTACCCTGACGCTGGGATTTCCTTGCTGGATGTAACCGATCCAGACGGTTTACCAAGTCTGGAGAAACCAAGTCTGACACCAGAAAACACAGAAATATTATAGGACGGGGTCTGTTAGGCTGTCCCATTGTCACCTTTCAGTACCTTGAAGTTCTTTCAAACGTTATATCGACTGTGGATGCTTTCGTGGCATGGTTGTATGATTGTATTGGTTCAAATTTCAGCTGCCTCATTTAAACGCTTTGGAAATTGCAGGGAGCATTGGGGATATCATAGAATGTTTGCACTCATTATCCAGATATTAAAACAACAAAGAGCTTGGCGGGCATATTGGTGTTCCTTTCAAAAGAATATATAATTTAAAATTCTTTTGTCCTGGTACACCAACATGGCAACCATGACGTCAGACGAGAATCTCTATACCAGGGTCTACAGTCTACATGGACGTGAGCCCACTGTGAACATTGATTTATTGTTGCTTATTTCGTTCTTAGTGCCTTTACCTTGTGTATTCAGATAATGTCTCCAGAGGGGTCGCAGTTTGTGTAATCCACCAACATCCCAAATTGTAAACTTTAAATTCTTGTGTTCAATTGTTTCAACATTAAATCCTGCAAAGTCACAGAAAGCTTACGTCTTCAAGTTACATTTACACAGAATCTCACAAAGTTTTTTAGGGATTACCTCTAAATTAAATAAACTCGTCACAAAACTCGTATTCACTAAATGCAGAATCTCGAAAAGCTTATTGAATCTAATATGCACTTGCAGTTATATCAGTTAAGTGATCCCGGTGTTTTACAGGATGCCAGTCATTGTCATATGATAAATATATCTTATTGAATGGTTTGACATATAATCCGGCCAAGTATTTTACGAGTTTCGAACGTGTAGTAGTAATAAATATTTGTGTTGATGTTTCCACAAATCACCACAATGTGTGTGAAGTAATCCTGTATACCACAATGGATGTGAAATAAAGACCGTCAATTAAAGTGCCTATATCACTCATGGGATCTTTACGGATTTGGAAAGAGCCAAAAAAGTTAGTTAATAAGTTCTTCAACCTTTTTTGATTTAGTTCAATCGTTTCCGAGATATGGGGCACCAAACATGGCTTTTTTTGAAAAAAATTTCCGTGGTGCTTGGGGGACTGGGACTCAGGAACACGCACGAAAACAAACACTATAGATTATATTACATTTCACCACTATAACTTACTAAAATGAGAATTTTTGCATGAAAAATAAGTTTATTTAGCTCAAACTCGTTATCCAGTGTTGACAAAAGTTCCTGCGATTGCGCTGAATATAAAATCGAGTTTGAAACGTACAAAACGACTTCGAAATCAAATTTGAAAGTGAGTCTTCTTAGTGTTGTCGAGAATTGGTCGGGCATGAAAAAGTTGGTATTTGGAGCTTAGACTGACGAAGTATGGTTGAAGAATACGTTAAAAAGCTAGAAGAATAAAACAGGGATGTAAAGAAGTTATTTTTTAGATGAAATCGGCATAATTGTGTTAGTTCTTGGTAAGTGAAACGAATATTTTCTATTTGTAAATATCGTGTGACCTTCACATTATATTATGTGTGTATTTTAGATTCACGTTTTGTAGGTTTATATAAAAAACAATAAAATTTGATAGAGGCATAACATGCAGGATTTGGTACTGTTTGTATAGTCTAAATTGAAAACCTGTGTTGGACAAACATATGCTTACATGTAAGTTGGTTGAAAGGAGTTGTAATTTTCGAGGTCTTAACTTAATGTTTTTTATAAACTTTGCACATATTTCTGTGAGGGACAAGTTACCACACTAGGCAATTACTATCAAAGTTCCTGTGTATTATAGAAATGCAATAGTGCAACAGGTTAATGCACCTTGTCAGGGCAAAAAGCGTTTGTGAACTGGAACAGATCACTGGTTTGTCTCATGGAGGCAAGTAACACATCAAAGCACAGACTATAGGTTGTTATAGATATAGTCTTATCTATAATCTGTGATCAAAGTGTATGCTGGAATTCTTTGTAATTTTAGGTGCTTATACCAGTGGCATACATGTGATTCACCAGATCAGTTCATGGTTGTAAAAAAGGCAACATAATACCACTGTGCTCTTCTGTTTACCATGGTACCTGTATCTGCAGCGTTTAAAAGGACAGATGACTTCAAAGGATATGAATATTTGGAGGAGAATATAATTTTAATTAATGCATGCTTTATATATTGTCATTAGTTACTTGGATTTCTGTATCTCTGTATCAAAATAGCTGGCATCAATTCAGACAATCTCCCTTTATTATTAAAATTATCAAGTGTTAGGGGCCGATTACATGATCAGGTCTAGCTCGCTTTACTGGGCTAGCCCAACTAAGCGAGACAACTTTGGTATTGTAATTATATGGACTCATTTTATGTCCACATAAAAACTGTGTGGGTGCAATTTTTAGGTATTTTTCAGCCCAGTTTGCTAGAATGAAACAGTCAATTACATGGAAAGTTTCATCCCGGGAAACCGGGCTGGCCTGATTGCGACAAACGAGACATCAGAAAAGCAGGCTAACCTGGCTGCCATGTAATTAAAATTCCAAATATATATATAAGACTATTGCAGTATGTGGGCTGGCCCACCAGAACAGGTTAGCCTGGTAACGATGGCCAGCCCAGCCCATGTAATTGGCCCCTTAGACTGAGGTGTTAGACAATATATTTGGACAGTATATAGCATATTTGGTGGCAGCACTTCCCTTGACAAGTAAAATTGCCTGGCATTAGATAGAGCAAAAAGTTCCAGAAGACATGGCCACGTGTTTTGAAAATAATATTCATGTACACCAGTGTTAAAACAATCTTTATTTTTTGTCAGTTACACTTAATGCATTTGTAATACTAGTTAATACATATAAAATAACAAACAAAGATAGTCAATGTGTATCAGAACACTAGAATAACATAGTTAACATGATTTTGTGACCCTTGATTGGTATTTTTCCAGCAAGTACATTAACCTATTCTTTCAGTATCCTCAGGATAAGGCAAAGCAAATTGACCAAGCAAGGACTAAAATGTAAAAAAAACCTCATCTGAATTAGATTCAACTTATACTGAGGTCTATTAATAAGAATAGAATAATAATTAGGTCATTTTTTTCTATATTAGTCTGAGTGTGTATCCACACCAAACAGGCTAAAAGATTTGTCTGATCATGATGAGAATTGAACCCCCAACCTTTGATATACTAGTCCAATGGCTTGCCAACTAGCTACAAGGTCAAGTAGGTGATATTTCAGAACAGAGCCCATCACTTACTCTAATCTTACAAAAGGGGAAATTCAGGCTACTATGTGTAGGAAAAATGTTTCATTTATAAACTACTTGATCAACAAGAACAGCTTTTAAATGAAGAAAGGTTATCCACAAAAATATTCATTCTGTTAACAAGGTCAGCTTGGTCAGTTGCTTACTGGTGCCCCAATTTTTGCTTGATAGAGAGAAGGAAATAAACAAATTCTGCCTGGTAAACAGGACCAGCCCCGCATGCAAACCAGGCTCTCATAAACAGCCACTAAATCGGGTGAATGCTGGCTTGGATCCTTGCAGACGTCATCATGACTCCAATCTGCACAAGTTTAGGTTGTTTGGCAAGGTTTGGACTGTTGGGCCTTTGCCATTAGTGGCAAACATTGACTATAAATTTAACCCAAGTGTCTATTGCAGCAATGAGCTAGTACAATCATTGGATCATGTAATGTATTGTGATTTTCAGCAGTCTAACATAGAGTCTTTTATAATTTATATATCTCAACAGTTAAACCTGCAAAACATAATCACTTAAAGACACATCAAAATTTATTCTTTTAATCCCAAAATATGGTATAAATTATAAACACAGCATGGCCGTCTCATTTACATATACTAGGAAATACTTCATTCACCTACCAAGAACACGATATAATGTCCGTTTCATCTAAAAATTAATTTCTTTGTTATATTCTTCAAGCTTCCAAACGTATTCGTTGACCCATACTTGTCAATGTATGCTCTAAAACATGCCAACCTCATTTAGCTAGAAGACATTTGGAAAGGCTCCATCCACGAGGATAGGAAGGCTCTGACACTTTCAAATGGATTTTGAAGTCATTTTGTACGTTTGATCCTCGATTTTACATTTAGCTCAATCGCAGGAACTTTTGTCAGCACTGAAGAACGTTTTTGAGCTAAATAAACTTATTTTTCATGCAAAAATTCTCAATTTAGTAAGTTATAGTGGTGAAATGTAATATAATCTATAGTGTTTGTTTATGTTCGTGTTCCTGAGTCCCAGTCCCCCAAGCACCACGGAAATTTTTTGAAAAAGCCATGTTTGGCGCCCCATATCTCGGAAACTATTGAACTAAATCAAAAAAGGTTAAAGAACTTATTAACTAACTTTATTACATGAGTAAAGAGATTTATTCATCGATATGGCTGTGCGTAATAATCGTTCCAAATTAGCAATAGCCAATCGGCATCAAGAACGATAAAATTTCACTCGGTGAAAAATCATCGTTCACGGCCTTTGATTGGACGAACGATGTTTTTTCACCAGTGAAAATTTATCGTTCAGTGTTCTGATTGGCTGACCCGAACGTGCAACACCTGCTCGCAGGGCATATGACAAAACGTGGACTGGACTGGACTGACAAAAGGTGGACTGGACTCGATTAACAAAAGGTGGACTGGACTCGATTGACAAAAGGTGGACTGGACTCGATTGACAAAAGGTGGACTGGACTCGATTGACAAAAGGTGGACTGGACTCGATTGACAAAAGGTGGACTGGACTCGATTGACAAAAGGTGGACTGGACTCGATTGACAAAAGGTGGACTGGACTCGATTGACAAAAGGTGGACTGGACTCGATTGACAAAAGGTGGACTGGACTCGATTGACAAAAGGTGGACTGGTGATGTCACCATATGTCACATCGTGAATTTTCCAAATTTTCCCGTTTTTTAGCGGGTTTTGCAGGCTAATATTTGTTTCGATGGTTGCAATTTGAATTTGCTTTCTTCTCATACCAAACATGCGAAAATATATCGAGAATTTGTGAAAATAAACTGCTTTTTCTTTGGACAATTTTGTCATCGATGTAATATTTAATATGGCTCGGTAATTGTACAATCGGAAGAGGTTTTAGCGAGAGTCCAGATGAATTTGTTGCCAATGTCAAAGATGAGTATGATCAGTCTATATCACTGCCTGATTTGAGAACAAACCTTCCAGCAATGAAAGAGAACAAGTGGTTTTCCTTGACGGGGACTTGAATGAGGTTAGCATCTCTTATTTTTATGCCTAGTTTCAGGGGTATATTTTTTAGGTGATATTGATATACTGTTATTTGCCAACAATGTTTTAAATGAATCCAAATGAAAGAAATGTGACTTAGTATATAGTAAATATATGGTTGCCCTTTGAGGGTGAACGTTCAGACCATAACAATGAGTATGATGAAGAGTTTGATGAATTGCCAGGAGGTCTTGTAAGTTGTTATTTGAAGAGTTTTATACAAATTCTATGCAAATCCTCTTTATCAGAGAAATGTAACATAATTTTCTGTCATGTAGCTCTCACCAGAGTCAACTACTGCAGATGATGAGCCCGGACCAAGCCGCCAAACGTATTGAGTGTAAATAAAGAGTCATCATAAACCCAAAATGGCTGCCATGAATTTTGAATAATTATGTGAATCAGTAAATGTGGAATTACTCTGAATTGACTAATTGAATTGAAACAAAAATGTAGGGATATCTTGCCTATATGTATTGTTAGTCATCTATAATATTTGTGGCAAAGCCATGACATTCTGAAGCTGGTAAAATTTCTTGAATCTACATAATTGTAATTATTTATCTAATTGTTCATCGGAAAACTCGAACCGACTCCCCCTTTCATAATCTACACTATATATGCTTTCTAAAAATATATAGTTTCCCATACCAATTGTAAGTAAATCTATGTATTGTGAGACCAGAATGTGAATCCTATTTCAGGACTACATGTATTCATGCACCAACTACACGAAGCATGCAATTTAAAGTTTCTACTTAATGCGATAATGCAGTGCCTTTGACTCCCCAGCTATCTCAAAATATGGGTATGTAATGTTTGAATAAATCTTTCTCAAAATGTGTTTGTGTGTCTTTGGCCTTTAACCCGCCTTCGAGTGTGACAAGGGCTCGAGTCTCATGTAAAATCCAGAGCATACTCTATGTCTCTGGTTTTGAGATAGCTGGGGAGTCAAAGGCACTGCATTATCGCATTAAGTAGAAACTTTAAATTGCATGCTTCGTGTAGTTGGTGCATGAATACATGTAGTCCTGAGATAGGATTCACATTCTGGTCTCACAATACATAGATTTATTCTAGTCTGAAGATGGATTATTGTAAGTAATTTGCCTGTTTTTTTTTTGCTTGACATATACTATGTTAATTTCAACAAAAAATTGACCAAAAAATTCAGTAATTTAAGAGTTAAACCATTTAATTTTAAACATAGACTTTGATCTAGGCATGAAGACTTTTAGAAAGACTGACTAGAAAAAAGTTGCAATTAAATACACGGAATTTTCCAGCAATTTCAGATCACTTTTCCACGCGTAATACAAAACTATATAAAATTGAAAATTGCCATCTTCAAAGGGCTAAATTTTCCTATTTTACAACAGTTTGCAACCAAACTTTGCAATTTTATTAAACTGCTATTTGTCGTAGAGTTTATAGTTTTTACAGTTTATAAAGCGACCATACATATGACATAATATTGTGCATGAAATTGAATGTTTTAACTGTAAAAACTATAAGCTCTACCACAAATAGCAGTCTTTTACCACAACAGGAAAGAGAATGTTAAAATTAATAAAATTGCAAAGTTTGGTTGCAAACTGTTTTAAAATAGGAAAATTTAGCCCTTTGAAGATGGCAATTTTCAATTTTATATAGTTTTGTATTACGCGTGGAAAAGTGATCTGAAATTGCTGGAAAATTTCGTGTATTTAATTGCAACTTTCTTCAAGTCAGTCTTTCTAAACGTCTTCATGCCTAGATCAAAGTCTATGTTTGAAATTAAATTGTTTAACTCTTAAATTACTGATTTTTTTGGCCAATTTTTTGTTGAAATTAACATAGTATATGTCAAGCATAAAAAACAGGCAAATTACTTACAATAGGTATGGGAAACTATATATTTTTAGAAAGCATATATAATGTAGATTATGAAAGGGGGAGTCGGTTCGAGTTTTCCAATGAACAACTAGATAAATAATTACAATTATGTAGATTCAAGAAATTTTACCAGCTTCAGAATGTCATGGCTTTGCCACAAATATTATAAATGACTAACAATACATATAGACAAGATATCCCTACATTTTTGTTTCAATTCAATTAGTCAATTCAGAGTAATTCCACATTTACTGATTCACATAATTATTCAAAATTCATGGCAGCCATTTTGGGTTTATGATGACTCTTTATTTACACTCACTACTCTGTTTGTTTTGTTTATTTATCTTAGGAATAAAAACTATATTATCGATAAAATTTACAGGGTTTGGTAACTATATTACACTTCGGCTTTTGTGTGATAGTCCGTGATTTGGATTTACTGCTAATTGCTGTTTGGTGGCTTGGTCCGGGCTCATCATCTGCAGTAGTACTGCTCTGGTGAGAGCTACATGACAGAAAATTATGTTATATTTCTCTGATAAAGAGGATTAGCATAGAATTTGTATAAAACTCTTCAGATAACAACTTACAAGACCTCCTGGCAATTCATCAAACTCTTCATCACACTCATTGTTATGGTCTGAACGTTAACCCTCAAAGACAAAGGGCAACAATATATTTACTATATACTAAGTCACATTTCTTTCATTTGGATTCATTTAAAACATGGTTGGCAAATAACAGTATATCAATATCACCTAAAAAAATATATCTCTGAAACTAGGCATAAAAATAAGAGATGCTAACCTCATTCAAGTCCCCATCAAGGAAAACCACTTGTTCTCTTTAATTGCTGGAAAGTTTGTTCTCAAATCAGGCAGTGATACAGACTGATCATACTCATCTTTGACATTGGCAACAAATTCATCTGGACTCTCGCTAAAACCTCTTCCCGATTGTGCAATTACCGAGCCATATTAAATATTACATCGATGACAAAATTATCCAAAGAAAAAGCAGTTTATTTTCACAAATTCTCGATATATTTTCGCATGTTTGGTATGAGAAGAAAGCAAATTCAAATTGCAACCATCGAAACAAATATTAGCCTGCAAAACCCGCTAAAAAACGGGAAAATTTGGAAAATTCCAGTGAACTCTAATACAACTGGAACGATAACTTGGCCGCCATCTTTGAAGCCAAATTGAAGGCCGCCATGTACGTCACGCCGCGAAAATATGACCTATTTTCAAAAGCTCTTTTCGAGCCTTTAACTTCGTGTTTTAGAGCCAGTTAGGTGCTAAATATTTTCTAGATAGATTGAAATTTCATGTACTTCAACTTTCTAGGACGTCCAGTAAGGTTTTAAAATATTTTTTGGCTGCTAAAAATGAAAAACAGTTTCGGCGAAAACTTTGTCACGAAATATCTTTTTTAAACAACTGTTACCTCTCGAGTTTTAACAGTTAGATGGAAGAGGCTGCCAAGAACTATCCGTAACCGAAGTTTAAAGCTTTAAAACTAATGCTATCTGACGAAAAATGTTAGTTTTGTACGTATTTTTAAATAAACCATACAAATACACCACTTTGAAAACCTCGATTTACTCACGTTTTAGAAGGGCTACAGCAAAGAACAAAAGCTCAAAATAAACAACGATACCTGGACTTTAGCACAAGATAAGTTTTGGAAGAGTTGACATGTTTTAAAGCAATATATTCTTGAGTTGAAGAGCGTAGTTTGCTTCGTAGTTTGCTTCGGCACGTTGAAACTTTCGTCATTTTCCAGAGTAAAAAACTGATAGCCCTCAATTTTTTCCGTAACCAAGTGTAGAACAGTCAGGACTATCCAGAAAACCAGGATCGAATCTTTAAAATTGAAGTCTTGCGATAAAAATTCTCATTTTTCAAGCATATTTTCGCACAAAAACAAACTTTTCACTCCTCGTAACTTTCCCCAGTCCTTTCGAACAAGCCATTTTTCCCGCGCGGTTCCCGCCTTTTGCTTCAAATTTGGCTTCATCCAATCATAGGACGAAAACATAGGAGTTATCGTTCCAGTTGTATTAGAGTTCACTGGAAAATTCACGATGTGACATATGGTGACATCACCAGTCCACCTTTTGTCAATCGAGTCCAGTCCACCTTTTGTCAATCGAGTCCAGTCCACCTTTTGTCAATTGAGTCCAGTCCACCTTTTGTCTGTCCAGTCCAGTCCACCTTTTGTCATATGCCTGCTCGCAGGCTAGTGTAAACATGGAGTCTGATTTTACAAGTATTTTTTTAACTCACCGACCCCGAAAAGAGAGATTTAAGACAATTTCACTGATAAAACAACCACCTAAAATCATAACGACGAAATTCGTGGCCTCATTAACTTGAAATAAACCTCATGGTTTCATTTTCAGCAAGAAAACAAAGCAATAAATGGTATGAAATTCCATTTTAATATTTTGCTTGAGTATTTGTTTTTGTCAGTAACATATATCCGTATCTTTATACACTCATCTTTATACTCATATAATAAACAAATTACTTCATGGTTGGTTCGTTTGTACGATTTTTATTATTCACTCGTTGTGAAGGATCGCTAAACTCACTCGTTCGCTGCGCTCACTCGTTCGTTTAACGATCCTTCACAACTCGTGAATAAAAATCGTACGCACTCACCAACCATGAAGTAATCTCTATTTTTGTGCTCTTTCCAAATCCGTAAAGATCCCCTGAGTGATATAGGCACTTTAAATAATGTATAAGCCAACCGGCATGGTAGAAAAGACGGGTACCGGATAGACGGATACCGGATAGACGGATACCGGATAGACGGATACCGGATAAACGGATACCGGATAGACGGATACCGGATAGACGGATACCGGATAGACGGATACCGGATAGACGGATACCGGATAGACGGATACCGGATAGACGGATACCGGATAGACGGATACCGGATAGACGGATACCGGATAGACGGATACCGGATAGACGGATACCATTATACTAGAAACTTAGAATTAATTCGTAAAACAGCTATATTTTCAACTTGTTTAGGTGCATGACAATAAAATCATGTACCAATTTATGATAGACGTTTAGAAACATTGTCTCAAACAGGTTTTGAAACAGGTTTTAGTAACTCGATTTATTTAAGGCATGAATTTTTTTCTCATTCCTACGGAGCCCCATAAGGGCCATTATCACTGTTATTTTATTTTTTTTCATAAATTCCAACATTTTCAAAAATTCCGACTTTATTTTTTAAAATTCCGACTTTATTTTTAAAATTCCGACTTTTTTCTAAGATTCCGACTTTTTTCTAAAATTCCGACTTTATTTTTAAAATTCCGACTTCATTTTTAAAATTCCGACTTTTCTAAAATTCCGACTTTTTCCTAAAATTCCGACTTTTTCTCAAACTTTAAAGTACATTAATTTTATAATGTTAGCCAGCCACAATGACTCAATATTTTTGCCTCGTTTGCTTCGTTTGTCTTTCTACAGGGTGTATCAAAAAAAACGGAGTCCATGTTTTGTGTCTCATTATTTCTAAATTACTGAAGCTTATTGAACAATTTTGGACTTGTTTTAAACCACGTTCTTTTCTCTTTCGAACAAGCCGTAATTCGTATTTTTACTCCGCGTAACGTACGTGCTATGGCAAATTTAGTAAAAGCTATCGATTTGAGATGCCCTCCAATTATGCAAATTCACTATGTCTTTCATGGTCGCCAGTTAAATTTTTAATTTTTTCGCTTATTACATAAATGGTATTTCTGTTAAACTTAATAAAACTTGTTATAAAGCTTTACAGAAGATAACGGACCGTTAACGTGCACTACGAACGGATAGTTCAAGCTTGTATCGACTTCATGAATATTAACATTATGCAATTTCGACAACATTGTGCACGCGCGGATAAACAAAACGCTAATTTCGATCATTATTTTGGCATAAATCTAAGGTTTTTGTTGATATAAACGGTCCGTTATCTTCTGTAAAGCTTTATAACAAGTTTTATTAAGTTTAACAGAAATACCATTTATGTAATAAGCGAAAAAATTAAAAATTTAACTGGCGACCATGAAAGACATAGTGAATTTGCATAATTGGAGGGCATCTCAAATCGATAGCTTTTACTAAATTTGCCATAGCACGTACGTTACGCGGAGTAAAAATACGAATTACGGCTTGTTCGAAAGAGAAAAGAACGTGGTTTAAAACAAGTCCAAAATTGTTCAATAAGCTTCAGTAATTTAGAAATAATGAGACACAAAACATGGACTCCGTTTTTTTTGATACACCCTGTAGAAAGACAAACGAAGCAAACGAGGCAAAAATATTGAGTCATTGTGGCTGGCTAACATTATAAAATCTGCGACTTCAGCTCTGGAAACACGTGTGTAACAAAGATACTTCATGTTGCGATAATTTGTTGTCGCGTAATGTCTAATTTAATGACGTCATTGTATATTTTTTGGCGCTAAAATAAATGTGTGTATTGTGTTCGTAACATGGCGCCCAACGTGGGGCAGATTTTTCCCGTTTGAAGGCTGTTTTCGTTTGAATTAAGTAATCGTTTGAATTGAAACTATTCGTTAACATGGAGGAAGAAAATATAGAGCGTTTGAAAGCGAAAAGAAGAGGACATCGGGCAGTAACGACGAAATTAATACACGAAGCAAAGGCGATTTTTGAAACCCCTGATGTAAGTACATTAAACCATTCACGTTTGAAGATTATAAACAACTTACTCGCTGAAAAGGAGAAATTGTTACAAGAAATGGATGATCAAGTTTTGTCTGTGTGTAAGGTCGAAGAAATAGAGAAGGAAATCGAAGATTCGGACGTAATACGATCGAGAATTCTAGAAGTCAAAGGTAGGATTGAATGTTTAGACATTTTGAAGTTATCAGCCAGTGTAAATACATCACCCACAACAATTGATGACTTGCCTCAACAACAAGAAGTAATCGCTGAGCAGGGTATGCCATCTCAAGACGAGGAACAACAAGGTCAGACTGAAGGACTCCAAACAAGTGTACCCTCAGGGGGTGGTGTGTCACAAGGTGATGGACTACCCTTAGCAAGTGCTACTATGACCCCAAAGCTACCCAAATTGGTTTTGCAAAAATTTAATGGTGACATCACAAAATTTAGAACATTTTGGGATAGATTTGATAGCTCGGTTAATAAAAACCCTAACATTTCACCTGTAGACAAGTTTAACTATCTACAAGGACTTTTAGAGGGTCCAGCTGCCAGAGTTATTCAGGGATTGCCCTTAACCGAGGCAAATTACAATGTTGCTTTAAAGCTACTTGAAGAGCGTTTTGGAAACACACAACAAATAATATCGATGCACATGGATGACCTTTTACAACTGCCTACATGTTCGGGGACTAAACCAGCCGAGCTTCGATTGATTCTTGACAAGGTGAGTGTCAACGTTCGTGGTCTCGAATCATTAGGGGTCAAGTCAGAGCAGTATGGGAGTTTCTTGATACCCATCATCATGTCCAAGCTTCCAGCTGATGTTCGACTTCAGATAGCTCGAGTTACAACAAAGGATGTCTGGCAAATTGAAGAAGTGCTGTCTGTATTAAAGAGTGAAGTGCAAGCCAGGGAGATGAGCAACAACATGAAAACAAAGGATACAGCTTCTTCACCAAGGTACAAACCACCTCCCTCTACTGGTGCCTTTTTTGCTGGAAACAACATACGTTGTGTTTATTGTGAAGAAGACCATTTCTCATCATCATGCGAGAAGGTTAAGGATCCCCAAGCCCGTAAGAACAGTTTGAAGAAACAAGGACGGTGTTTTTTATGCTTAAAAAGGGGTCATCGAATGAATCAGTGTGACTCCAACAGACGATGCCGCAAGTGCCCAGGAAGGCATCACCAGTCGATTTGTGAATCCACCTCAAGAAAACCACCATCGAATCAAGTGCAACCACCAGGGCAACAACCAAGTGGACAACTATCAAACAAGCCTGAGCAAGAAGCCACAACAAGACCTGCACTTAATGAAAACCAACCTGGTGTAACCACCACGTCTGTGACCCGAAGTCAAAGAAGAGTATTGCTGCAGACTGCAAGGACATATGCATATAACATGGATAATTCCGAACTTGTACCTGTCCGAGTACTCATTGATAGTGGGAGTCAAAGATCATATATTACAAGTGAATTGCAACGAAAGCTTGGTTTGAAACCCATCAAAACAGAATTACTGAACCTGAACACCTTTGGAGATTCCTCCTTTTCGAAGAAGGAGTGTGATCTGGTCAACCTAAGGCTGCAAGGACGAAATGGTCAAGATGTGGAGATATCCGCTTTGAGTTTCAACAGTATATGTTCATCATTGCCAGGAACTATAAACTTAGAGAGCTATCCTTCATTTTGTGAACTAGACCTTGCTGATAACAATACCGACGTGGAAGATTGCAGTGATATTGATGTGTTGATAGGGTCCGACTATTATTGGGAGGTTGTAACAGGAAATGTTGTTCGAGAGATTGGTGGGTTGGCTGCAGTTAGTAGCAAGTTTGGTTGGTTGGTATCAGGTCCTGTACAGAACGCCAGAAATAAGGGCAATCATGTCACCTCTAATTTAATATTACAGCAACCGAGCGTCTCCGTGTCCTGTGAAGAGAGTCCATCCAATTTGACAGAAAGTTTAGCACGTTTTTGGGACAGTGAATCAATTGGCATAGTTGACTCCCCAGAGGGAACGAGACAAGAATTGAATTTTTTAAGAGGTATCACATTTGACAAGCATGAAGGAAAATATCAAGTTGATCTTCCCTGGAGGGATAAGCAGTTTCTGCAGAATTCCAACTTTGAACTATGCGTATCTCGATTGCACCACTTGAATTCTCGCCTAAGCAAGGACGGTCGATTGAATGAGTACGATGACATCATTAAGGAACAGGAAAGAGCTGGAATCATTGAACGAGTACCTGTCGAAGCGGAGAATAACAAGGATGCTTACTTCTTGCCACAGCATGGAGTGGTGAGATCTGACAAAGCTACCACAAAACTACGTATTGTATTTGATGGATCATCTAAAGATTCGGCCAGCGAACATTCCATTAATGATTGCCTTGAAAAAGGCCCCAATTTAACCCCTCATATTTTCGATGTTTTGATTAAATTCCGAAGTCATCCAGTCGCATTAACTGCTGATGTGGAAAAGGCCTTTCATCAAATATCCATCAACGAAACAGACCGCGACAAGCTGAGATTTCTCTGGTGGGATAAAATCGAAGGAGAAGAGCCCAGAATCGTACAGTACCGTTTCCGTCGATTAGTGTTTGGATTAACGTCCAGTCCTGCCATACTTAATGGAGTGATTCAACACCATTTATCGTCGTATTCGTCTGCAGAACCAAAGTTCTCCAAGTGTCTAGCTGATTCCTTGTATGTCGACGACTTTCCCGGAGGAGCTCCAACCGATGAAGAAGCGTTTAACCTTTTCGAGTCGTCTAAGCGTATTATGAGTGAAGGCGGCTTTAATCTGCGCAAATGGCATACAAACTCAAGAGTTTTAAAACAGCGAATCGACAGGACCGAAACCATGTCCACCAGTAATCAACCGAATATCAGTAACGAGATCTTAGAGCAGACTTCCTCGGTAGATGAGTTGAGCGTCCAGTCACCAGTGATTATACCAAACGGAGAGGAAGAGTCACAAGTGAAAATTCTGGGACTTGACTGGAATACGGATGATGACTGTTTCAGCTTTGATGTTATACAACTTATCGAATATTTGAAGTCACTGCCTCCTACTAAAAGATCAATATTAAAGATATCGGCGAAAATATTTGATCCAATCGGACTGATAAGCCCAATAACAGTGAATTTTAAGATGTGGTTCCAAGAACTATGTTCTAATAAGGTCGATTGGGATGTGATTCTTAGCGGGTCGTGGTTGAAAAAATGGAATTTTCTGCAAAACGAAGTAAGAGCGTTGTCTGAGTTACGAGTTCCAAGGTGCTATTTCGTCACAGAGTTAGGAAAACCTGTCAGTCACGAGATCCACGGCTTCAGTGACTCATCAGAGAAGGCAATGGCAGCTGTGGCGTATTTAGTATCCAAGTATGCGAACGGGAGAGTGAATGCGCGTCTCATTGCGTCCAAAACCAGAGTGGCACCGATGAAAAAACAGTCAATCCCTAGACTAGAGCTCTTAGGAGCTTACCTGTTGGCGAAGCTAGTTTTTTCTGTTCGTTCCGTATTCGAGAGGCTTGCGTTTAACTTCGACACGTATTATTGGGTAGATTCATTCACTACCCTTTGTTGGATAAGGAACAATAAACCATGGCGTCAGTATGTACAGCATCGAGTGAACGAGATCCGGCGTCTATCAGATAAAGAGAAATGGAGATTTTGCCCAGGCGAGTTGAACCCGGCGGACACTCCATCGAGAGGCTGTGCCGTGAAGGAACTAGTTAACAACAAATCTTGGTGGAATGGTCCAACGTTTTTGACTGAAGGTCCAAGTACATGGCCGAAACAACCAACGACATGTACGAATGAACTGGCGGAAGGCGAACTACTGAAACATCCACCTGCGGTTACCAGTTCCCTGCCGTGTGTTTCCGAGATATCATCCGTTCATTTAGAAAATATTATCGACATCGAAAGATATGGAACCAAGCTTAAGCTTCTCAGAGTGACAGCAATGGTACTTCGATTCATAAAAATGTTGAAGAGAAGGTCCAACGTTCATGTAGGGGCTTTAACCGGGGAAGAATTGCACTCAGCAGAAGTCGAGTGGATCAGATCTGTGCAGACAAATTCGTTCATCAATGAACAACAAACATTAATGAAAAACAATAAGGCTTGTTTACACCAGTTCGAACTGCAACTGAACAGCGACAAATTGATTTGTTGCAAGAGACGACTTGGTAACGCTGATGTTCCTGAACTTAGCAAGAACCCCATTTTACTTCCGGCTCGGCACCGATTTACGGAATTGTTAATTCGTGAACGACATGAAAGTATCCATCATCAAGGCGTTCGTGATACCCTGAATTTGATTCGAGAACAGTACTGGATTTTAAAGGGAAGAGACACTGTCAAGCGAATTATTCGAAGGTGTGTCGTATGCAAGAGATTTGAGGGAAAACCGTTTCCAACGCCACCTGTACCAGACCTGCCTAGCAATCGTGTCGATGATAGTCCACCGTTTTCCAATACGGGCGTGGACTTTGCTGGCCCATTCCACATCACGGACGAGTCGAGGCAGAATGCCAGTAAATGTTATTGTTGTTTATTTACATGTGCGTCAACACGTGCTCTACATCTGGAACTTACGAGAGACTTAAGCGCGTCATCATTTTTGCAAGCATTCCGACGATTTACGGCACGCCGTGGACTGCCGTCGAAGATGCAATCCGATAATGCAAAAACATTCAAGGGATCATCAGTTAGTGTGAAGAAGATTATGCAGTCGACCGAAGTAAAAAATCATCTGGCAAATAAGCAAGTGAATTGGGATTTTAT
Source organism: Muricea muricata (assembly GCA_963855995.1). NCBI lineage: Eukaryota > Metazoa > Cnidaria > Anthozoa > Malacalcyonacea > Plexauridae > Muricea > Muricea muricata. The sequence goes on from OY979717.1 coordinate 8,298,157, forward strand.
TGTTGAGAAGGCCCCGTGGTGGGGAGGATATTGGGAACGTTTAGTTCGAAGCGTTAAATCATGCTTAAAGAAGGCCGTTGGACGATCTTCACTAAATTTTGAAGAGCTTCGCACATTAATGGTTGAAATCGAGTCCACCTTGAACAATCGGCCCTTAACTTATCTATATGCTGATGACGAAGGTCCATCCTATCCTCTTACCCCAGCAGATCTTATTTATGGACGGCAGATTGCTAATACACCGAACCAGCGGCACTCGAATGTCACCAGTACGTATCAAACATTGACCCGGAGAGTAAAGTACCACTACAGATTGCTTCAGAACTTCACTCGGCAGTGGCGCAGAGAATACCTTTTGGGATTACGTGAAAATACAAGAGGACAGTCAACCAGTGAAAGGAATACAGAAATTATTCAACAGAACGAGGTAGTCATTATGAGAGACGATTCTACCGCCCGTTGTCATTGGAAACTAGCGAGGATTGTTGAGTTACTTAAAGGCAAGGATGGAAGAGTTCGAGCAGCCAAGATTTGCGTTCTCACGGCCCCTGATCATAGACGGACTACTATACTCCAAAGACCCATCCAACATCTCATACCCTTGGAGGTCCGATGTACAGTTAACAAGAAACTCGTTTAGAACATTAGGATTGATTAACGACCTTAATCTTCATAGTAACTGTTTTATTTTCGAACTGTTGTTGAGTTTAGACTTTATCTTCAGATTTAGTGGTTTGTTTTGATCACCTGCGGGATCAACCCCGGGAGTGTAACAAAGATACTTCATGTTGCGATAATTTGTTGTCGCGTAATGTCTAATTTAATGACGTCATTGTATATTTTTTGGCGCTAAAATAAATGTGTGTATTGTGTTCGTAACAACGTGTAGTGTCACGTGGTCAAGAAACTCGAGATGCGGACACTTTGCTGCAATTATTATACTTGATAAATAGGTGATCGCGCTACAATCAAAACTTTACCACTGTTTCTTTACTAAATAAAAATAATTTGCATGTAGGTTTGTTGTTAACAACAAATATAATGTCTGGAGGACAAAATACGGATTGTAAAGCAATGAGCGTAGCCGAAATAAAGAAATATTTGCAAGACAGCAAGAGCGTGGCGTAAGTGCAAATGGCTATCTGAAACCTGGTCTGGTTGAAATCGCAATTGCGGTTGAAAAGATGATGTTACCCGATCCCAACTTCGAAAGGGTTAACGATGCACATGCAAAGAAGCAAAGATTAAATATTCATGATATTCAGATTGAGGATCCTTTTACAATGAAGACAAAGAACGATTTTATTGACTCTCCGCCGTTTGGACTCTACGACATTTTTAACCACCTGATATATCATGCCACTGACTATGCAAGCAAGGCCTAGCTGCTTACAAATCGTTCGAGAAGATTACCGGCTCTTTCAAGTTGGTTATAATAACCATGGTTTACCCTTTCGAAGTTGGGATCGACGGGTAACATCATCTTTTCAACGGCAACTGCGATTTCAACCAGACCAGGTTTGAGATAGCCATTTACACTTACGCCACGCTCTTGCTGTCTTGCAAATATTTCTTTATTGCGGCTACGCTCATTGCCTTAAAATCCGTATTTTGTCCTCCAGACATTATATTTGTTGTTAACAACGAACCTACATGCAAATTATTTTTATTTAGCAAAGAAACAGTTGTAAAGTTTTTATTGTAGCGCGATCACCTACTTATCAAGTATAATAATTGCAGCAAAGTGTCCGCATTTCGAGTTTCTTGACCACGTGACACTACACGTGTTTCCAGAGCTGAAGTCGCAGATTAATGTACTTTAAAGTTTGAGAAAAAGTCGGAATTTTAGAAAAAAGTCGGAATTTTAGAAAAGTCGGAATTTTAAAAATGAAGTCGGAATTTTAAAAATAAAGTCGGAATTTTAGAAAAAAGTCGGAATTTTAGAAAAAAGTCGGAATTTTAAAAATAAAGTCGGAATTTTAAAAAATAAAGTCGGAATTTTTGAAAATGTTGGAATTTATGAAAAAAAATAAAATAACAATGATAATGGCCCTTATGGGGCTCCGTAGGAATGAGAAAAAAATTCATGCCTTAAATAAATCGAGTTACTAAAACCTGTTTCAAAACCTGTTTGAGACAATGTTTCTAAACGTCTATCATAAATTGGTACATGATTTTATTGTCATGCACCTAAACAAGTTGAAAATATAGCTGTTTTACGAATTAATTCTAAGTTTCTAGTATAATGGTATCCGTCTATCCGGTATCCGTCTATCCGGTATCCGTCTATCCGGTATTCGTCTATCCGGTATCCGTCTATCCGGTATCCGTCTATCCGGTGTCCGTCTATCCGGTATCCGTCTATCCGGTATCCGTCTATCCGGTATCCGTCTATCCGGTATCCGTCTATCCGGTATCCGTCTATCCGGTATCCGTCTATCCGGTATCCGTCTATCCGGTATCCGTCTATCCGGTATCCGTCTATCCGGTATCCGTCTATCCGGTATCCGTCTATCCGGTATCCGGTACCCGTCTTTTCTACTATGCCTAAGCCAACCTGTTTGTTGGCATATACCAGTAATAGAGCATCATCGAGCCCTGAAAGGGCGAGGAAAAATGCGAGAAACGAGTAAAATGCTCGGCCGGATTATATGTCAAATCATTCAATGGGATTTTTATTATATGACATACCTAAAAAGGAACTTTTTCTTCGTTTTTCGGAGGATTTGCATGTATGTGGCCTTGTGAACGGCAAATTATTTCAAGTGAAATGAGAACAACAATAAAACAAGTTGCGAGTTGCATACCAAGTAAGGAAAAACCGTTTACACTGACATCATCATTCTTTAATCTGACTGGATGAAATATTACAAACACAAAAACCTGTCAATCAAGTTTTACATTTTTCATTTTGACTGCAAAATGTCGGATTTTTGCTTCGTCTATACCAGAAAAACCGGTATAGACGAGGGCAAACACGGCTTTTACCGTGTAATCCGCTCTCAGATTTTTCGTGTTCTCGTGACCTTATTTGGTAAAATGGCGTCATTGTCATTTAATAAACAGTAATATAGAAGACGATTTTAATTATGTTTATTTACATAAAACTTGTATATGTACAATTGAGATGGCAATAGCATTTTACACTGTTCTTTAGTAACAAAAACAGTAAAAATATTGGAACCAAAGCTGAATTATCAAAACAGCTGAAATTACCAGACAAAATGAAAGTCTGCAGCATTGTACAATTTTGTATAGAAAATGAAAAATGAGTTAATTTATGGAGCTTCAACAAGAAGAAATAGCAGCACGTGCGGGAATTTTTATTTCATTAGCTTTGCCACAAGGGCATCATGGTCACAACAAAAACTAAACGTTAGCCAATTACTGTGGGCCCGTAATACATAACCACCCTTCAACTTTTTTAACCCACGACATTCGGCAAAGCATTGACTTACACTTTTCATATGAGGGCTGGGTTCGAGTAAAGTTGCAAAGTTCGGAAAATCAAAAGCCCGACCTTACTGGGGCTCAGGGATGTAACTAGGACGTTAATTGGGGGGGGGGGGTATATTCATATATTCATGTTCTGCCCGACAGATTTCTTTTCAAATTGAGAAATTTGAATTTGATTTGAATAGAAACTCGTCTGGCAGAACATGGATATATGAATATACCCCCCCCCCCCCATTCCCCAATTAACGTTCTAGTTACGTCCCTGCTGGGAGCTTGGTAATCAATTTATGTTTCGGTCACTAATATGATTCTATCTCCAAGTATCCCCTAACCCTAACCCTTAACCTTAATCAAACGCCTAACCCTATCCTCTTCTACCCCTAACCGTTGCCTTAGTTACCGAAACATAAATTGATAACCGGGAGCGGTAGGGAGCTTCGTCCCAATTTCATCACGGATGTCAAACACAAAAGATCCTTATCTAGTCGCAAGGTGAAATTCTCGTCAACCCTTTTCAGAAAGTCGTGGGCTTTCACCTAATTTTCTCCGGGTACCCCGAAATATATGTGGAGATGAATCTGCGGCATCGATGCACCATCCATGCATCGTGATGAATCTATGGTTAAACCTCCTTATCGTCCTTATTTCAGCCACAATCTCTCGTGTGCGGCTAACTAAATTATTCCATTTCCTGAAATGCTTTTCCGGAAGTATTAACTATTGAACCGATATTAGGTTTCAGTAAATACCAAGACATAGCTTTGATTGTGTTTCTTGATATTGATCTGAAGTTGTTATTCGTATTCAACTCAAGCATTGGATAGCATGGCTCAGGGTGGTGGAGTACAGCTACAGCAACCAGCTTCGAACGAATATGCAAATTTATTGAATGGAGGACAAGGTCGTGTTTCAACTGAACAACCTGTACCTCAACGTGCATGGTATCTCGGTCTACTGGCAACCCTTTGTACACACTGTGATTATATTCGTGATTTATGTGGAGGTCGATGGTGTGCATTATCTGGCGGCAAACTAGAAGCGTTTCTTTGTTGTCTGTGTCTCCCTTTTACTGTAATTATACAAGCAGTAAACGAACAAGCAGTAATCTTAGACAATCTGGTATTGTATATCTGTACCTATTTCTCAGTATAACAGTAGTTGTCAATTTAGTTGTTCCGCTAAGGGAAATCGACGCTCCAGTTGCTGAGAATATACAACAATATTTCGTGCTTGGATGTATAGTTTTAGCAATAGTGGCGATGCTGTATTTGTGGTTATTCACCCGCGAAACGCTTACATATCACGATTGGAATATACGTGCAGGTTACCCACCAGAAGCTTTGATGCGTGTCTTTTATCAAGGCGGCCTATATCTTTTTGGATTCCTTAGTTTTGGCTACAGTTTAAGCATTGCGATGGACCGTATAAGTTGCGATGAAAAAGTAGTTCCCACAGTAAACATTATGAAAGCGTTGTACATTGTAGTGCAGACAGTATTCCTAAACAAATTCTATAAAGGTAGAATTCCTGACGACACAAGGTGGATACAAATTGTCCTGGCTCATCTTTTAGGAACTAATGTAGCACTGTGGTTTTGGACACTGTGTTCTGAAGAAATGGGCGAATCAACTGAATGTATTAGCCATCCCATCCCTCTTAGAAATACTGCGAAGATTTTTTCGCCACTTTTCGTGGAATATTTATTGATCGCAGCCAGTTTGTTTTACCAAATATGGAAAGATTTGCTACCTACTCAAGCTGTCGCGGGTCAACGGCTCGAGGTAGGTTGCGGCATAGACAGAGTAGGAGCGGTCAGATCTCGCAACTCGGGAATTGGTATCGTTCTAGGCTGCAGTTTTGGTGTTATGTTTTTAGTCGTCGTTATTGCTTCAGCCGCCACGGGCGAGACACATCAAATCTATTATGTTGCATATTCAGGGGGCATTATAACACTCTACCTTATGCAGATTTTTGCATGTTACATTATTTTGCTTTCTGCACAGTCGTTAGCCTGGGATAGGCAAAGAAATTCACTAGACCACGATGATGCATTGCTGTACATTTCCCTTTTCGGTGACCTGTTATGGGAAGGATTTCATCTGTACAGCTTGGTGTTAATTGAGTTTGATTCTGAAACTGACTCACTCTCTCATTCAAACGTTCGTCACATAGACATCGCCGCAGATATACTTGGTATGCTACAATTTTTATTTCAAACAACCACATTAATAAATCTACGCCGACATCAGCCGACAAGAGGTCAAACAACAACGTGGATCAGTCAATGTGCTTTATTCCTGTTAACCACTAACTTTGTTTTGTGGATTCTAGATTCATTCTTTATCCAAATTATTATTAAGAATCCGGGCGAGAATCCGACGTCGATTCAAAGAAGTTTGGAACCTATGGGATATATTCTTCATCCATTAAGTATTTTTTTTCGGTTTCATTCGGCTGTTTATTGTCTCATCTCCTGGTCTATTTTCAAGACTTGAACGAGACAAGGTTCGATGAAGGATACACGTTTGATTATAAATTTTATCTTGGGTATATAGCAAAAATGTAGACGCAGTAGATATACATAAATTGTTATTTGTACATTGCCTTGTCACTGTTTTTGTTCAATTACAGTATCGAAGCAGTAACATTTCATGCTTTAGTAATTGTTCTTTAGTTTCATCAAGCCATATTGGGGACATGTTAGTTATAGTTATGTATGATACATTAAAAGAAAAATAAAACTCACTAAAAACTCGTTTTGATTGAGTATTATATCCCTTATCCGACAAAAAATACGAGATACATGCAGGGGAGTACCGAAACAAAACTTGCAACGAGTGTTCCTCTTTAATTTAGGGTGGGTGGACAAAAAATATGCCTTTCCGCTTCCTTTTTTTCCCGTCCACCCTATAAATTCAAGAGGCAAACTTGGCAGAAATCTCTCTCGAGACCAATCTTTGGGGATGTTAGTCTAAAGACCTCGATGTACCACAGTACTGACAATATCAATTCTGTTGCTAAATTTGACGAATCCCAGTCTTAGGCATGGAATTTCATTTTACCACCAACAATAGACTACTCCCAGCTTCAATTTTACTCCTTCAGGAGCTACTCATTAAGGAGGATATCAGCATATGATCAGGTAAGAAGAGTAAGTTAAACACCAAAATACGGTCACTTTTTTCTGCATTAATTTCCTAATTTAGCAATTTGACGAGCGGGGGCAATTTCTACTACCAAATATGATACCACGGGGATCATTTAACTTGCTCAAGGGCCCTCGCTCAAAACTTCATGTTCCTTTTTGTATATCGTTTATGTGATTAATAAGTTGTACTGGGCACATCTATGACCACCTAAGACATTAATTTTGTGGTGGTATTACGACTCAGTCGACTCTATTTCAAACCAGAATGATCTTTAACCAAAATCATTAAAAAAAACTTGCACAATTTAGACAAAGCTTTGCAACATAGTTTATTCATTTATTTATAAATTGTACGGTATATATTGACAAACAGCAATATGTCTTTGTGTCGAGACAGAATTACGTATACATGAATGTATGTTCATTATAAAGCTGTCAAGCATTTTACATAAAGCTAGTGAATACCAAATAATACTGGAATAAACTGCATTCTTATTTTCATATCAAATCATCCGAGCATGGCTGAAATAATAAATTGAATTTTAGAAAGTCCTAAATGTTTTGACACAGTAAACTGATGCAACCACAGATGAAGTTATTTTTACATAGCAATCATCTAGTTATTCTAAAGCACTAAAAAAGCTCCTCTTTATTTGGGCAACAAAAGATTGTTGTAGCTTCCTCTTGAATTTCCAATACCAATGCAATAACTTCTCTCTCCTATGAATTTTCTGTTCTAATGTCAACAGCTTTTCTTTCTCCAAAATGTCTGGCAACTCTGTCCAAGATTTCAGGTAAATAAATGGAGCATTGTAAAATTTTAGAAGCTTTAAAGGTGTATTTGAACAGTTTCCTGTCGTTTGGACATCCTCAACTAATGGCACAGAACCATATGAACATGCTTCATATAAACGGTAACATTCTGTGTTTATACCAACTGGACTTAATGTTAAATCACTATGCAATAAAGCCTGATAATATTCATTTGCAGTTTCTTTGCTCTCATTTGGTTGCCATGTTTCGCGAAGTCTTAAATAACAAACAGTGTATAGTTTATGTTCATAAAATACCTTTTGCAATGTTTCTCGGGAGGAGTTTGGGTACTTGGTACCAAGAAAATTACACATGTATTGCCGTTGGTTTGAAATGTCGTTTTTAGTAAGAATAACTTTTGGGAAATTTCTGTATGTAGCTACCCCTAAAGGCCACTGGAATATTGTGTTGCTTTCAGTTGGAATATCATATACAATATAAGCAATATCAACCAATCCACCTTGTTTTACCATATATGGTAATAACCAATTATTGTTACATTGTTCATTGCCCAATAGCAACACAGCAACTTTCTTTAAATTGGGAAGCATTTGGAGAGACTTTAGCCACATCTCAGCAAACTTGATTTTTTCTCGAACTCTACCATTCAATATTAGAACAACATTTTGGGAATATTTTGGTACAGTCTCAGGAATAATTCCAGGCCCAGTTCTGAAACTAAATTTAATACTGTCAATTATTTTTTTACCCGACCTAACAAGTTCTCCTTTATTCTTTAAATGTCCTTCCATAATATGTTCCCAAAAATATAACCCAATAGCAGCCTTCCCCCATACTTCAACCTTGTATATTTTTGTAGATTGGGTCATTAAAACGTTCTGCTCTGGCTTTTTTTGTTTTTCATTCGTACTCTCAAGCAGGCTATAGGCGGAATAAAGCGTTATTATTATGTATACGGCAAATATAAAAAAGCCAAACGAAATAAAAATCGACCTTTTTCGTTGCTTGCGACCGCCATATTGGAAAGTCATTTTTAGGGTTGGTGCGCATGCGTTTGAGGAAACCTGCTGACCAAATTGAAATTATTGAGATTAGAGTTTTTGGAGAAAATAGAAAAAAATGAGGTATAGAATGCTTTAATACACGAGAGATAATAATTTATTGGAAAATACAACAAGTGATTGAAGTAGCAATGCAGGTATTATATAATATTAGTTTTGAATGTTTTGAATTTTGTAAAAATGTGTTTGTAGCATTTAGCATGTAAATATAAGTAAATATTAAATATAGCAATGTGATGCTATATTTTGACTGCCCCCCAGCCAGATTGCAAAGTTTGCAAAATGTGCAGGGAAGAAAAATCAAACGACCATATATGTTATAATTCACGGTATGTTCATTGGGCTATTGCGAGGAACCCTATGTTTTATACACCTCGATACAGCAAATTTCCCAATAAATTAACACCCGAAATAGAAATTATATAATCCCTGACAATGGAAATCTCCCATTTTTTGCTGCCTGCACCTCTGAAATTTATCAGTTGCTAACCCTTGCCCCTAGGAATTAATTATATTTCCAACAACCTCCTGCCCCCTGAAAGTTCAAGTTTCCTTTACAGGGGGGGGGCTGCAGTTTAAAATTTCAATAGCCCATGCAGCTGTATATGTTGACATTTGCATCTGAAGCACATTGCAATTTTGCATTTTGAATGTTTTTTTATTCTATATACAAATACAGTTTCTTGCAATATAGTGTGTGGATAGTATGTATGTTATATATATATAATATATATATATATATATATATATATATATATATATATATATATATATATATATATATATATATATATATATATATATATTTATCACATACTTGTGCCTTTATCCGGGCGATAACACGGTGACATAAAAACGATATGTCCCGTGATATCGTTTTTTGTCCCGCGATATCGTTTTTTGTCCCGCTCAAAACAAAGATGGCGTCCGACTGAAGGATCGATGAGAGATAAGAATAAAAATATTAAATAATACAAGGAAAATAACACAAAGAAATTTGCGGCTATTAAAAGATAAGTTATTTTTGGTTTGCTTTTATAATTTCTACCTGTCTAGCGTATTTTAAACAATCATTTTGAATTCATTTTGAAATGTACTCGAAGTGTAAATAATTTGAAAATATAATCTGGTTTTTTCTCGAGATAAAGGCACAAGTATGTGATAAATAGGTTATCATATTCGAGACTCGGTAATATCAGTTTTATCGCTCTCGTTACGATATCATATTTTGTCCCTCGTTCGCTGCGCTCACTCGTGACAAAATATGATATCGTCTCTTGAGCGATAAAACTGATATCACCTCGCCTCTCATATGATAACCTATACATATATATATATATATATATATATATATATATATATATATATATATATATTTATATATATATATATATATATATATATATATATATATATATATATATATATATATATATATATATATATATATATATATTGTGCAGACATGCAAAAATGCACAGGAATGATCTTCTCTGCACACAGCAAATATTGCAATCTAGCCCCTCAGGCATTAGCCTGTGCCATCTAGACTGCCAAATTAATTGTGAATCTCTGTACTTATGTTAATTTCATACTAAACCAAATTGCAGTCTCTGAGGTACTGAAAGATTAACAATTAATTGAAGTGATTTCTATGTTTTTATGTCATACAAATGACAAATTATCAATTTATTATTACACTTTTATTTGCAAAACTTTGTACTGTATAACCACAGAATACGAAGTATAGTAAGTCATCCTTAGCATTTTTGCACACTGGCACTTTCCCATCACAATTTGTCACTTGGCCTCTTGCCCTCTGCTTCTGTACAGGGCATTGCTGATTGGAAATCATGGTGACAAATATGTAGTGATTGTGTGAAAAACATTGAAGATGATACTGTGTACTTGCCTACTCAGTGGTATACGTGTAGTTGAGAACAGGTCACTACTGGGTCATGGCTAAAGGGGATGGATGAGAGGTAGGTTTTCAACATAGCGTAGAATCAACAACCAGACATTTATAACATTTACCCTGAACCTAACCTCAATTTAGGAATGTTGTTGATCCATTATTGTTTAATTAAGAACCTTGAAAAACAGTCGCCATCTTTAAAACCTACCTCTCGTCCATCCTGTTTAGCCTTCACCGCCACTACTGGCATGGCAGGCAGTTTTGTTCATTTACAATTGAAGGGTTTTTTTAGTAGACCAACTAACAGGCATCTTCAGGGTGTATAAAAAAATGTAGCCCATCTTTTGTGTCAAATTATTTCTGAATTACTGAAGCTTATAGCACAATTTTGGTCTTGTTTTAAACCACGTTCTTTTCTCTTTCGAACAAGCCGTAATTCGTATTTTTACTCCCAGTAACGTATGTGCTATCATGACAAATTTAGTAAAAGCTATCGATTTGAGATGCCCTCCAATTATGCAAATTCACTATGTCTTTCATGGTCGCCAGTTAAATTTTTAACTTTTTCGCCTATTACATAAATGGTATTTCTGTTAAACTTAATAAAACTTGTTATAAAGCTTTACAGAAGATAACAGACCGTTAACGTGCACTACGAACGGATAGTTCAAGCTTATATCGACATGAATATTGACATTATGCAATTTCGACAACATTGTGCATGCGCAGATAAACAAAGCGCTAATTTTGATCATTATTTTGGCATAAATCTAAGGTTTTTGTTAAAGTAAACGGTCCGTTATCTTCTGTAAAGCTTTATAACAAGTTTTATTCAGTTTAACAGACATACCGTTTATGTAATAAGCGAAAAAATTAAAAATTCAACTGGTGGCCATGAAAGACATAGTGAATTTGCATAATTGGAGGGCATCTCAAATCGATAGCTTTTACTAAATTTGTCATAGCACACACGTTACTGGGAGTAAAAATACGAATTACGACTTGTTTGAAAGAGAAAAGAACGTGGTTTAAAACAAGTCCAAAATTGTGCTATAAGCTTCAGTAATTTAGAAATAATTAGACACAAAAGATGGGCTCTGTTTTTTTTATACACCCTGTATGGCTGACTGATGGCAGAATAATCGTAATTTTGATAGCTATCAATATTACCAAGTGTGTTTGTCACACCCAAAAGGCCAAAAGGGTGCAACCATGTAACTAAACTAAATAATATTCTATTTATAATATGTATTCTATTAAATGATATAAATACATAATTGCCATTAGGATGAAAAAATACTAGAAACTGCAATTGATGCTTTACTAAATCGTGTTCAAGATTTGAAAAATTCATGTCAAAGTTTTCTAATGAAAATAGAGCAACAACAATTAACCTGGTAAGTAACAGCTAAAAAGACATGTAGATAGAAATTTGCTTATTGCCGTTCATTGGGGGTTGTATTACTGATTAAATGCAATTTGTTTCCTGTCAATCGTACTGTTTAGTGTTAGTCTACTTGTTTGATTATGGTAATTGCCCTACATTTTGTAATTTACCTGATTTTACCTTTAGTTACCAGTCCAATTTGTAGTGCCCCCCAAAAAATTCAGTTTCTGCATCCTGTGTACAGCTTTACCCTTCAAGTTACTAGATCACTTTTTTGGCTTGTTGTATTTGTGCAAAAACATGATAAGCAGATAACCAAGGGGATTTTGAGCATTTTTGCTGTGCTTACGAGAACAAATTCACCTAGTGGAAAACGGGTTATATATACTTGAGTAGAGTTTAGGAAACACCCTCAATAAGTTTATAAGTGTCAGGGTGCTTCCTCTCATCACTCAGAAAGGTGACCACTTGGTGGCCACCTTAACTTGGCCTTAAATGACTCATGTGAGTTGAGCTGTTGCTGGCTCTCTCCTAGTTGACAAAGCTGTTAAGTGAGTTGCAGCTGCTGCTGGAGGTAAGTAGTCAAATGATTGGTGATATTTGTGTCACATACTTACTACTTTGTAAAATTTGATGGTTTCAACTGTTTAGGCCACAAGTCCTTGATAATTTTGCGGTCATTTCAGGTACCGAAGTTTAATTACTAATTAATTAATTATAAATAAATTTAATCATGAATAATAGATTACAAAGGCAATTAAGCGTACGCTTCAATATCTTTAGGCCAAGTGAGCACATTATTTAAAGTAATAAAGAATGATAGAACACCAGTACTTCGTAACCTCGTTCTGTTACCTCTGCTTGTTCAACAAGAACCGGACGCTGATTTGCAGGTATTTGCCATGTCTAGTTCTACCCAAGGTCGTGCGCTCACGCAAGACTTTAGTAACGGCCTCCTGAGTTCACGTGATTCTGATTGGCTAATAACCAGGAAAAAAGTTGTGAAACAATTGTATGAATAAAATTTTTTTAACATAATTGTTATTTTTTAAAAAAATTCTGGTTACACAGTCATGTGTAGGCCAGCAGTTAGTCCAGAATCATGACTGATCTTATGGGTTTGGATACGAGAATAAGTTTACCCGTATCATACCAAAATACACTGCTGAAAATCGAGACTAGACTCCAGGAAAAAGGGTGTGTGTGTGTGTAAATTTTTGCCTATTGGGGGGGGGGGGGAGTTGTATGGCATGTATGCTGCGCGCACTGCTAAAATCATTTATCATCCTATTTTAGTCGCCATCTTCATGAGACTGGTAAAAGTGAAAGAGTTTGCCTTTTAGACCAGGGGCGGGTTATTCAAGAGTTGGTTAGTTTAACCCTGGGATAACGTAAAATGTTTAAAATTTACTTAGTTTAATTTCGTTTCTAAGGTTTTGCAGTAGAAGTAAACTTGTACTGTTAGTAAAACACCAAACAGTACAAGTAAACTCCACTGGCATCATTTTGAACTAAATTTTCCTCTACATTCATTCCACGAGGGTTAAAAAAACTCCCTGAAATTAGTAGCGTTAACTGACAAAAGCGGCCCTTTGGAACAACACGTGAGGAAAAGTACAGTTGTTACCTATGCGCATCCTCGTCATACTTTGGCTTTGGTAGCAATACGTAAATTGTTTGTACTTAGCAAATATATATCGTTTTAGACGTAAATTGTTAATATTTAGGAAATATATATCGTTCTAGAGAGCAACTGAAGGCCGTATCCAGGCTTTTAACCATGAAGTCGGTGAGTGTAAATAAATTTTTGTTATAGTGAAAAGTTTAAATTAAATATTGTAAATCGAAGTTTGTTTTTGTCTTTTATCGCATAATCGTTTATGATCTTTCTACAAAAAAAATACAAGCCCTCTGAAAGACATGATTATATTTTTAAAAAAATGTGCTGTATTTTCTTCTAGTACCTGATCATCTAAGGACAAAATACGAACCAGAAGTGGAAGATAAAGAAAGCGTTCTTTCAGCGACAGCATCTACCATGTCTAGTGAATCCACACAGGTATATATTAAACCTTGACATCAGGAATATATAATTAGGGAAAAAAGTGAAAGAATATATCGAAAGTTATAACTTAGGCTAGTGCGCACGGTGTCGTTTCCGAGCGTTTTCATTTCGATTTATTTCGAAAAGCTCCTGACTTGTTTACACAATTTAATGAAAACCAGCCCGAATCTCGTCTAAGGACAAAAACTGAAAAGTTCATGCGATGAGAATTTTTATGGTTCATATCGTTTTCATTTTGACTGTTGTGAAAAGGCTCGGGAACGACCTTGTGTGCACATACTCTTATTCATATCGATTTTTCGAATAATTTTAGTGGAAAGCTTATTGCGTTAAAAATGCTGTATAAATTCTGTCGTGTGCAGTGGCTGTGTTAATAACTAAGGCAGGATGTATGTATAAATACGTGCCCAAATTTCGCATCTTTTGAACATTGTTTGGATTGCAAGTCAGTTTTATATTCATTTCATGACCATAGGAAAGCAGAACATGCTTAGCTATTCGGTTAGTCTGTCATATTTTCTAAAGGGTCTGTTTACAAGAAGGTAGGGTGACCCTAGCAGAAGGGTTGGTCCTAGCAAGCGAGTTACCCCACTACAATATTATAGGAAGTGCTTATTTACATGCGCGCTTGGGTTACCCTAACGGTTGGGTTACCCTATCAAATAGATAGGGTTACCCTAGGAGTAGGGCTATCTTTTTGTTTACACAAGCCGCATCAGGTAGGGTTACCCTATCAAGCGGGTCAAGTTATTCGCCTTCAGTAAATGTCAAACAAACAAGGATGGTCACAACACTGAAATAAAACAACAAAATGAGCAAGACATTGTATCATACATATGTACAGCATACCACAAGAACTTCGTACATCATTTTTTTAATGAACAGCTGAGCGATCATGTTAAAATAGGGTGACTCTACCAGACAACATAGTCCTACCCTGTCTCATGTAAACTCTCGCTTTTCTCCTACCCGTTTGCTAGGGTAACCCTTCTACTAAGGTCACCCTACCTTCATGTAAACAGGGCCTATGTGTGGATATTCGAAATGTAAACTAAGCGTTTGTTTGCATTACGGACTTTACAGCATATTTAATTCCTAAATCCTCCTTTTCTTCTCATGTAAAATCTGTCCGCCGTTCATTTCAGAGACAAATTGCTGATTTTAATGCAACTCTTTCAAGCCTGATTGAGACGATTGGAGCAGCACGAGAGGAGTGGGAGACTGAACAATCATCAGGTTGGTCACCAGTAACCATTTCTTGTTTGACTGGTAATCGTTAAATCAAACGAGGGATGTTTTGATACATCGGGAACATCCGTTATAGGAAAAAATTCCCTGAGTATTTTTTCCTGATCACCTGATCTTTTAGCCTGCTTGCGGATACTATTTATTATTTATCTCTTCCCCTCGTCGGGAAGAATAACGTCTGCGAACAGGCTACTGACCTTTATGCAGTAAAAATTTATGATATGTGATGTATAGGAAATCAAGAACCAAATGCTAAAAAATACGGAAGTTTTCAGTCCCTTTTTAATTACCTTCTTAAACGGCCAATCTGCTTTGAAGAGAAAGCGAAGAGGGCGCTTGGCAGTAGAAAAGTAGAGTAAAGTAGAACCCCTGTCTGACGATGATTTTGAAATAAACTGATCATCACATGTTTTTAATAACTGATCTTGTATTTGAAAAGCTTTTCTTTTGCCCAGAAAACACTTCCATGCACTAGTGTTCTTGTTGTTAAAATATTCTCAATACTGGTATATCTTTCTTCAGCGTCCATGTCGTCAACCAATATAAACGCAGATGTGCCAAAGCTTGTCGGTGCCATAACGTATGGAAAAGGTTAGTAATTGCAGAGTATCGCCTTTTAATTACCACCTATATTACTAGCAACAACTCTAGCAACCGACTCTGTTTTCAAGTGTAGAATACCCAAGCTACGTAACGACCGGTTAATAATTAACAATTATTCAGCGAAGTGACTCAGTGAATATTCACCTAGACGAAGTCGAAGTGATATTTTAGTATAGTCACATGGTGAAAAATGACAAGAATACGTTTCATATTTCAAAAAAAATTAGGAAAACGACTGGTGGCCATTTTGTCATAAATCACCTCCAGGATAACCAATCAGAGTAGAGGATGTTCATTTTTCACCTATGTGATAATACTGAAACATGTCAGTTGCGGACCGATAAAATTTAATTCGACATCAGATAAGATTGTAATAGCCGTTCGTACACTTTTGTACCATTTGCATTGACAATAAAAATCTTTAGATTGTACAAAACATTAAAGTGAACAGTTGTAATCGTTTCATTTTTATACAGCTGATTCAGTCAAGGTTGTGAGATATGAGCGCACAAGGGCGAAGGATTATTTTTAATTTGGGCCCTGATACTAAAGGAATTACCCGCAAGTTTCCTATATGCTCTAGATGCTGTTTCAAAGAAATAATTTCAAATTTAGATCCGAGCAATAACCCGTCATTTCTTGCGCGCTGATAGTTATAATGTAAGCTTTTGGAAGGAAAACCTTTACTGAATTAACTGTATGTAATCGGTATGGGCAGAAACAAAGGCAGAAACGTTGATGGTCTGCCCAGTCCTCCCCTCAACCCGGCGTTTAATCAGTCCAAATAAGCAGAGAGGTCCTTATGTGAATGTTAACAAGTCGCATTGTTGTTATTCCCTAGGATTGTCTTCCAGTTCGTCATCAGGCAGTTCATCGTCTCATAGATCTTCATCGCAAGGTATTCAACGTCTAATAATATTCATGCTCAAATAACTAGCAGTTCATTTCAACGAATCCTATGGAATAGAGAGTTCCATAAAAGCATATTAAGCAATATTTTTAGATTCATGCTAACCTGAGAATCAGGCTTTATTTTTCACTTCTTCTGCTAAACACGCTAATTTTGTCAGGCTAGATTCGGTAGAACTAATGTTTCTCAGAAAAATGTTTCCTAGTTTGACCACACTGGGAAACATAAAGAAACATTCGTGTACGGACCTGAAACTAAAACTCGCATATAGAAAAAGTGAAGCTTTAAGGATGGTAAAATTGACGTTCAGTTCCAGTCCCTCTTGATTGTTTTTTTGGGAAATTTGGACTGAACAATTGGCACTCTTACTTGCCAGTTTCTTATTTGCCCAGCAAAATCTACTCGGTACTTCGACTAAGGAACACAAAATACTTTGAAAATGCACCATATTTTTGGGATTTTAACTATGCCATCTTTCAGAAAATCGATCTTACTAAATAATGCTTTTAATTTTCAATACAGCACGTCATTCCTCTTCACAACGTTCAAGCACAAGTAATTCTGGAAAAGTGCCAAGTACTGTGAGAACTGAACTGAAAACTAACGTTCTGGATGCAACCAGCCCATATGGAACAAAATAAGTTACTCTTTTAGCATTTTTGATCAATCCTTTAATGCCGTTGCTGTCGCGTACAAAGACTCCTTGCCGTCCTGCAATTGATTTTAAACTGCAGTCTCATGTTGGTATATATTTATTTTTTACCGCTAAAATGCCAAGCGCAGGCTCCATAGCATAGTTATACTTAAATGTTAGTAGATAGTAATATATGTCCTAAAACTGAACATTAAGATTGATTGCGATCAAAGATGCGCACATGGCATGTAATATCTCTGATAAAAATGCGACTCGTAGGTTGATACTGATGTGATTTGAGAACCAGACATACAACAGTGATTTGATTTATGAATGAACCACAGAGATTTGACTTGTCCATAACAAGATATGTGTTCAGATTTAACCTATATGTACCTCTACTCATGTTTAGTAATACATTTCATACTAAGGTAAGGAAGTGACAAGATTTGCAGTTATATTTCGAAATTAATTGTTTGATATTATGGAGCAAATTCAGACATAAGTTGCGTTGCAAGCCAGTCCAGTCCCTCGCGAAGACCACGCCCACTATGTGCATCACAACCAATCAGAGTCCAGCTTCGACCACAGCATAATTTATGTAAACAAAGACGTTCTGTTATTTGATCAAGATTTAACGCCGTTGGTAGATCCTGAAAATATAAGTGTATATATAAATGTGTAGTAGTAATAAATATTTGTGTTGATGTTTCCACAAATCACCACAATGGGTGTGAAGTAATCCTGTATACCACAATGGATGTGAAATAAAGACCGTCAATTAAATAATGTATAAGCCAACCTGTTTGTTGGCATATACCAGTAATAGAGCATCACTTAGTCTCTTCTCAGTCATCAGTTTCACCAACTCAGTATGAGATTCCTCCATGCGTTCCTTGTTGTTGCTTTCCACCACAAATATTATAGCTGAAAAATGGATCATTGAAGGTTATGCACACATTTTACAGTGGTGGTACCCTGACGCTGGGATTTCCTTTCTGGATGTAACCGATCCAGACGGTTTACCAAGTCTGGAGAAACCAAGTCTGACACCAGAAAACACAGAAATATTATAGGACGGGGTCTGTTAGGCTGTCCCATTGTCACCTTTCAGTACCTTGAAGTTCTTTCAAACGTTATATCGACTGTGGATGCTTTCGTGGCATGGTTGTATAATTGTATTGGTTCAAATTTCAGCTGCCTCATTTAAACGCTTTGGAAATTGCAGGGAGCATTGGGGATATCATAGAATGTTTGCACTCATTATCCAGATATTAAAACAACAAAGAGCTTGGCGGCCATATTGGTGTACCTTTCAAAAGAATATATAATTTAAAATTCTTTTGTCCTGGTACACCAACATGGCAACCATGACGTCAGACGAGAATCTCTATACCAGGGTCTACAATCTACATGGAAGTGAGCCCACTGTGAACATTGATTTATTGTTGCTTATTTCGTTCTTAGTGCCTTTACCTTGTGTATTCAGATAATGTCTCCAGAGGGGTCGCAGTTTGTGTAATCCACCAACATCCCAAATTGTAAACTTTAAATTCTTGTGTTCAATTGTTTCAACATTAAATCCTGCAAAGTCACAAAAAGCTTACGTCTTCAAGTTACATTTACACAGAATCTCACAAAGTTTTTTAGGGATTACCTCTAAATTAAATAAACTCGTCACAAAACTCGTATTCACTAAATGCAGAATCTCGAAAAGCTTATTGAATCTAATATGCACTTGCAGTTATATCAGTTAAGTGATCCCGGTGTTTTACAGGATGCCAGTCATTGTCATATAATAAATATATCTTATTGAATGGTTTGACATATAATCCGGCCAAGTATTTTACGAGTTTCGAACGTGTAGTAGTAATAAATATTTGTGTTGATGTTTCCACAAATCACCACAATGTGTGTGAAGTAATCCTGTATACCACAATGGATGTGAAATAAAGACCGTCAATTAAATAATGTATAAGCCAACCTGTTTGTTGGCATATACCAGTAATAGAGCATCATCGAGCCCTGAAAGGGCGAGGAAAAATGCGAGAAACGAGTAAAATGCTCGGCCGGATTATATGTCAAACCATTCAATGGGATTTTTATTATATGACATACCTGAAAAGGAACTTTTTCTTCATTTTTCGGAGGATTTGCATGTATGTGGCCTTGTGAACGGCAAATTATTTCAAGTGAAATGAGAACAACAATAAAACAAGTTGCGAGTTGCATACCAAGTAAGGAAAAACCGTTTACACTGACATCATCATTCTTTAATCTGACTGGATGAAATATTACAAATACAAAAACCTGTCAATCAAGTTTTACATTTTTCATTTTGACTGCAAAATGTCGGATTTTGCTTCGTCTATACCAGAAAAACCGGTATAGACGAGGGCAAATACGGCTTTTACCGTGTAATCCGCTCTCAGATTTTTCGTGTTCTCGTGACCTTATTTGGTAAAATGGCGTCATTGTCATATAATAAACAGTAATATAGAAGACGATTTTAATTATGTTTATTTACATAAAACTTGTATATGTACAATTGAGATGGCAATAGCATTTTACACTGTTCTTTAGTAACAAAAACAGTAAAAATATTGGAACCAAAGCTGAATTATCAAAACAGCTGAAATTACCAGACAAAATGAAAGTCTGCAGCATTGTACAATTTTGTATAGAAAATGAAAAATGAGCTAATTTATGGAGCTTCAACAAGAAGAAATAGCAGCACGTGCGGGAATTTTTATTTCATTAGCTTTGCCACAAGGGCATCATGGTCACAACAAAAACTAAACGTTAGCCAATTACTGTGGGCCCGTAATACATAACCACCCGTCAACTTTTTTAACCCAGGACATTCGGCAAAGCATTGACTTACACTTTTCATATGAGGGCTGGGTTCGAGTAAAGTTGCAAAGTTCGGAAAATCAAAAGCCCGACCTTACTGGGGTTCAGGGACGTAACTAGGACGTTAATTGGGGGGGGGGGGGGTATATTCATATATTCATGTTCTGCCCGACAGATTTCTTTTCAAATTGAGAAATTTGAATTTGATTTGAATAGAAACTCGTCTGGCAGAACATGGATATATGAATATACCCCCCCCCCCCATTCCCCAATTAACGTTCTAGTTACGTCCCTGCTGGGAGCTTGGTAATCAATTTATGTTTCGGTCACTAATATGATTCTATCCCCAAGTATCCCCTAACCCTTAACCTTAATCAAACGCCTAACCCTATCCTCTTCTACCCCTAACCGTTGCCTTAGTTAACGAAACATAAATTGATAACCGGGAGCGGTAGGGAGCTTCGTCCCAATTTCATCACGGATGTCAAACACAAAAGATCCTTATCTAGTCGCAAGGTGAAATTCTCGTCAACCCTTTTCAGAAAATCGTGGGCTTTCACCTAATTTTCTCCGGGTACCCCGAAATATATGTGGTGATGAATCTGCGGCATCGATGCACCATCCATGCATCGTGATGAATCTATGGTTAAACCTCCTTATCGTCCTTATTTCAGCCACAATCTCTCGTGTGCGGCTAACTAAATTATACCATTTCCTGAAATGCTTTTCCGGAAGTATTAACTATTGAACCGATATTAGGTTTCAGCAAATACCAAGACATAGCTTTGATTGTGTTTCTTGATATTGATCTGAAGTTGTTATTCGTATTCAACTCAAGCATTTGATAGCATGGCTCAGGGTGGTGGAGTACAGCTACAGCAACCAGCTTCGAACGAATATGCAAATTTATTGAATGGAGGACAAGGTCGTGTTTCAACTGAACAACCTGTACCTCAACGTGCATGGTATCTCGGTCTACTGGCAACCCTTTGTACACACTGTGATTATATTCGTGATTTATGTGGAGGTCGATGGTGTGCATTATCTGGCGGCAAACTAGAAGCGTTTCTTTGTTGTCTGTGTCTCCCTTTTACTGTAATTATACAAGCAGTAAACGAACAACGCGCTTATCTTAGACAATCTGGTATTGTATATCTGTACCTATTTCTCAGTATAACAGTAGTTGTCAATTTAGTTGTTCCGCTAAGGGAAATCGACGCTCCAGTTGCTGAGAATATACAACAATATTTCGTGCTTGGATGTATAGTTTTAGCGATAGTGGCGATGCTGTATTTGTGGTTATTCACCCGCGAAACGCTTACATATCACGATTGGAATATACGTGCAGGTTACCCACCAGAAGCTTTGATGCGTGTCTTTTATCAAGGCGGCCTATATCTTTTTGGATTCCTTAGTTTTGGTTACAGTTTAAGCATTGCGATGGACCGTATAAGTTGCGATGAAAAAGTAGTTCCCACAGTAAACATTATGAAAGCGTTGTACATTGTGGTGCAGACAGTATTCCTAAACAAATTCTATAAAGGTAGAATTCCAGACGACACAAGGTGGATACAAATTGTCCTGGCTCATCTTTTAGGAACTAATTTAGCATTGTGGTTTTGGACACTGTGTTCTGAAGAAATGGGCGAATCAACTGAATGTATTAGCCATCCCATCCCTCTTAGAAATACTGCGAAAATTTTTTCGCCACTTTTCGTGGAATATTTATTGATCGCAGCCAGTTTGTTTTACCAAATATGGAAAGATTTGCTACCTGCTCAAGCTGTCGCAGGTCAACGGCTTGAGGTAGGTCGCGGCTTAGACAGAGTAGGAGCGGTCAGATCTCGCAACTCGGGACTTGGTATCGTTCTAGGCTGCAGTTTTGGTGTTATGTTTTTAGTCGTCGTTATTGCTTCAGCCGCCACGGGCGAGACACATCAAATCTATCATGTTGCATATTCAGGGGCCATTATAACACTCTACCTTATGCAGATTTTTGCATGTTACATTATTTTGCTTTCTGCACAGTCGTTAGCCTGGGATAGGCAAAGAAATTCACTAGACCACGATGATGCATTGCTGTACATTTCCCTTTTCGGTGACCTGTTATGGGAAGGATTTCATCTGTACAGCTTGGTGTTAATTGAGTTTGATTCTGAAACTGACTCACTCTCTCATTCAAACGTTCGTCACATAGACATCGCCGCAGATATACTTGGTATGCTACAATTTTTATTTCAAACAACCACATTAATAAATCTACGCCGACATCAGCCGACAAGAGGTCAAACAACAACGTGGATCAGTCAATGTGCTTTATTCCTGTTAACCACTAACTTTGTTTTGTGGATTCTAGATTCATTCTTTATCCAAATTATTATTAAGAGTCCGGGCGAGAACCCGACGTCGATTCAAAGAAGTTTGGAACCTATGGGATATATTCTTCATCCATTAAGTATTTTTTTTCGGTTTCATTCGGCTGTTTATTGTCTCATCTCCTGGTCTATTTTCAAGACTTGAACGAGACAAGGTTCGATGAAGGATACACGTTTGATTATAAATTTTATCTTGGGTATATAGCAAAAATGTAGAGGCAGTAGATATACATAAATTGTTTTTTGTACATTGCCTTGTCACTGTTTTTGTTCAATTACAGTATCGAAGCAGTAACATTTCATGCTTTAGTAATTGTTCTTTAGTTTCATCAAGCCATATTGGGGACATGTTAGTTATAGTTATGTATGATACATTAAAAGAAAAATAAAACTCACTAAAAACTCGTTTTGATTGAGTATTATATCCCTTATTCGACAAGAAATACGAGATACAAGCAGGGGAGTACCAAAACAAAACTTGCAACGAGTGTTCCTCTTTAATTTAGGGTGGGTGGACAAAAAATATGCCTTTCCGCTTCCTTTTTTTCCCGTCCACCCTATAAATTCAAGAGGCAAACTTGGCAGAAATCTCTCTCGAGACCAATCTTTGGGGATGTTAGTCTAAAGACCTCGATGTACCACAGTACTGACAATATCAATTCTGTTGCTAAATTTGACGAATCCCAGTCTTAGGCATGGAATTTCATTTTACCACCAACAATAGACTACTCCCAGCTTCAATTTTACTCCTTCAGGAGCTACTCATTAAGGAGGATATCAGCATATGATCAGGTAAGAAGAGTAAGTTAAACACCAAAATACGGTCACTTTTTTCTGCATTAATTTCCTAATTTAGCAATTTGACGAGCGGGGGCAATTTCTACTACCAAATATGATACCACGGGGATCATTTAACTTGCTCAAGGGCCCTCGCTCAAAACTTCATGTTCCTTTTTGTATATCGTTTATGTGATTAATAAGTTGTACTGGGCACATCTATGACCACCTAAGACATTAATTTTGTGGTGGTATTACGACTCAGTCGACTCTATTTCAAACCAGAATGATCTTTAACCAAAATCATTAAAAAAAACTTGCACAATTTAGACAAAGCTTTGCAACATAGTTTATTCATTTATTTATAAATTGTACGGTATATATTGACAAACAGCAATATGTCTTTGTGTCGAGACAGAATTACGTATACATGAATGTATGTTCATTATAAAGCTGTCAAGCATTTTACATAAAGCTAGTGAATACCAAATAATACTGGAATAAACTGCATTCTTATTTTCATATCAAATCATCCGAGCATGGCTGAAATAATAAATTGAATTTTAGAAAGTCCTAAATGTTTTGACACAGTAAACTGATGCAACCACAGATGAAGTTATTTTTACATAGCAATCATCTAGTTATTCTAAAGCACTAAAAAAGCTCCTCTTTATTTGGGCAACAAAAGATTGTTGTAGCTTCCTCTTGAATTTCCAATACCAATGCAATAACTTCTCTCTCCTATGAATTTTCTGTTCTAATGTCAACAGCTTTTCTTTCTCCAAAATGTCTGGCAACTCTGTCCAAGATTTCAGGTAAATAAATGGAGCATTGTAAAATTTTAGAAGCTTTAAAGGTGTATTTGAACAGTTTCCTGTCGTTTGGACATCCTCAACTAATGGCACAGAACCATATGAACATGCTTCATATAAACGGTAACATTCTGTGTTTATACCAACTGGACTTAATGTTAAATCACTATGCAATAAAGCCTGATAATATTCATTTGCAGTTTCTTTGCTCTCATTTGGTTGCCATGTTTCGCGAAGTCTTAAATAACAAACAGTGTATAGTTTATGTTCATAAAATACCTTTTGCAATGTTTCTCGGGAGGAGTTTGGGTACTTGGTACCAAGAAAATTACACATGTATTGCCGTTGGTTTGAAATGTCGTTTTTAGTAAGAATAACTTTTGGGAAATTTCTGTATGTAGCTACCCCTAAAGGCCACTGGAATATTGTGTTGCTTTCAGTTGGAATATCATATACAATATAAGCAATATCAACCAATCCACCTTGTTTTACCATATATGGTAATAACCAATTATTGTTACATTGTTCATTGCCCAATAGCAACACAGCAACTTTCTTTAAATTGGGAAGCATTTGGAGAGACTTTAGCCACATCTCAGCAAACTTGATTTTTTCTCGAACTCTACCATTCAATATTAGAACAACATTTTGGGAATATTTTGGTACAGTCTCAGGAATAATTCCAGGCCCAGTTCTGAAACTAAATTTAATACTGTCAATTATTTTTTTACCCGACCTAACAAGTTCTCCTTTATTCTTTAAATGTCCTTCCATAATATGTTCCCAAAAATATAACCCAATAGCAGCCTTCCCCCATACTTCAACCTTGTATATTTTTGTAGATTGGGTCATTAAAACGTTCTGCTCTGGCTTTTTTTGTTTTTCATTCGTACTCTCAAGCAGGCTATAGGCGGAATAAAGCGTTATTATTATGTATACGGCAAATATAAAAAAGCCAAACGAAATAAAAATCGACCTTTTTCGTTGCTTGCGACCGCCATATTGGAAAGTCATTTTTAGGGTTGGTGCGCATGCGTTTGAGGAAACCTGCTGACCAAATTGAAATTATTGAGATTAGAGTTTTTGGAGAAAATAGAAAAAAATGAGGTATAGAATGCTTTAATACACGAGAGATAATAATTTATTGGAAAATACAACAAGTGATTGAAGTAGCAATGCAGGTATTATATAATATTAGTTTTGAATGTTTTGAATTTTGTAAAAATGTGTTTGTAGCATTTAGCATGTAAATATAAGTAAATATTAAATATAGCAATGTGATGCTATATTTTGACTGCCCCCCAGCCAGATTGCAAAGTTTGCAAAATGTGCAGGGAAGAAAAATCAAACGACCATATATGTTATAATTCACGGTATGTTCATTGGGCTATTGCGAGGAACCCTATGTTTTATACACCTCGATACAGCAAATTTCCCAATAAATTAACACCCGAAATAGAAATTATATAATCCCTGACAATGGAAATCTCCCATTTTTTGCTGCCTGCACCTCTGAAATTTATCAGTTGCTAACCCTTGCCCCTAGGAATTAATTATATTTCCAACAACCTCCTGCCCCCTGAAAGTTCAAGTTTCCTTTACAGGGGGGGGGCTGCAGTTTAAAATTTCAATAGCCCATGCAGCTGTATATGTTGACATTTGCATCTGAAGCACATTGCAATTTTGCATTTTGAATGTTTTTTTATTCTATATACAAATACAGTTTCTTGCAATATAGTGTGTGGATAGTATGTATGTTATATATATATAATATATATATATATATATATATATATATATATATATATATATATATATATATATATATATATATATATATATATATATATATTTATCACATACTTGTGCCTTTATCCGGGCGATAACACGGTGACATAAAAACGATATGTCCCGTGATATCGTTTTTTGTCCCGCGATATCGTTTTTTGTCCCGCTCAAAACAAAGATGGCGTCCGACTGAAGGATCGATGAGAGATAAGAATAAAAATATTAAATAATACAAGGAAAATAACACAAAGAAATTTGCGGCTATTAAAAGATAAGTTATTTTTGGTTTGCTTTTATAATTTCTACCTGTCTAGCGTATTTTAAACAATCATTTTGAATTCATTTTGAAATGTACTCGAAGTGTAAATAATTTGAAAATATAATCTGGTTTTTTCTCGAGATAAAGGCACAAGTATGTGATAAATAGGTTATCATATTCGAGACTCGGTAATATCAGTTTTATCGCTCTCGTTACGATATCATATTTTGTCCCTCGTTCGCTGCGCTCACTCGTGACAAAATATGATATCGTCTCTTGAGCGATAAAACTGATATCACCTCGCCTCTCATATGATAACCTATACATATATATATATATATATATATATATATATATATATATATATATATATATTTATATATATATATATATATATATATATATATATATATATATATATATATATATATATATATATATATATATATATATATTGTGCAGACATGCAAAAATGCACAGGAATGATCTTCTCTGCACACAGCAAATATTGCAATCTAGCCCCTCAGGCATTAGCCTGTGCCATCTAGACTGCCAAATTAATTGTGAATCTCTGTACTTATGTTAATTTCATACTAAACCAAATTGCAGTCTCTGAGGTACTGAAAGATTAACAATTAATTGAAGTGATTTCTATGTTTTTATGTCATACAAATGACAAATTATCAATTTATTATTACACTTTTATTTGCAAAACTTTGTACTGTATAACCACAGAATACGAAGTATAGTAAGTCATCCTTAGCATTTTTGCACACTGGCACTTTCCCATCACAATTTGTCACTTGGCCTCTTGCCCTCTGCTTCTGTACAGGGCATTGCTGATTGGAAATCATGGTGACAAATATGTAGTGATTGTGTGAAAAACATTGAAGATGATACTGTGTACTTGCCTACTCAGTGGTATACGTGTAGTTGAGAACAGGTCACTACTGGGTCATGGCTAAAGGGGATGGATGAGAGGTAGGTTTTCAACATAGCGTAGAATCAACAACCAGACATTTATAACATTTACCCTGAACCTAACCTCAATTTAGGAATGTTGTTGATCCATTATTGTTTAATTAAGAACCTTGAAAAACAGTCGCCATCTTTAAAACCTACCTCTCGTCCATCCTGTTTAGCCTTCACCGCCACTACTGGCATGGCAGGCAGTTTTGTTCATTTACAATTGAAGGGTTTTTTTAGTAGACCAACTAACAGGCATCTTCAGGGTGTATAAAAAAATGTAGCCCATCTTTTGTGTCAAATTATTTCTGAATTACTGAAGCTTATAGCACAATTTTGGTCTTGTTTTAAACCACGTTCTTTTCTCTTTCGAACAAGCCGTAATTCGTATTTTTACTCCCAGTAACGTATGTGCTATCATGACAAATTTAGTAAAAGCTATCGATTTGAGATGCCCTCCAATTATGCAAATTCACTATGTCTTTCATGGTCGCCAGTTAAATTTTTAACTTTTTCGCCTATTACATAAATGGTATTTCTGTTAAACTTAATAAAACTTGTTATAAAGCTTTACAGAAGATAACAGACCGTTAACGTGCACTACGAACGGATAGTTCAAGCTTATATCGACATGAATATTGACATTATGCAATTTCGACAACATTGTGCATGCGCAGATAAACAAAGCGCTAATTTTGATCATTATTTTGGCATAAATCTAAGGTTTTTGTTAAAGTAAACGGTCCGTTATCTTCTGTAAAGCTTTATAACAAGTTTTATTCAGTTTAACAGACATACCGTTTATGTAATAAGCGAAAAAATTAAAAATTCAACTGGTGGCCATGAAAGACATAGTGAATTTGCATAATTGGAGGGCATCTCAAATCGATAGCTTTTACTAAATTTGTCATAGCACACACGTTACTGGGAGTAAAAATACGAATTACGACTTGTTTGAAAGAGAAAAGAACGTGGTTTAAAACAAGTCCAAAATTGTGCTATAAGCTTCAGTAATTTAGAAATAATTAGACACAAAAGATGGGCTCTGTTTTTTTTATACACCCTGTATGGCTGACTGATGGCAGAATAATCGTAATTTTGATAGCTATCAATATTACCAAGTGTGTTTGTCACACCCAAAAGGCCAAAAGGGTGCAACCATGTAACTAAACTAAATAATATTCTATTTATAATATGTATTCTATTAAATGATATAAATACATAATTGCCATTAGGATGAAAAAATACTAGAAACTGCAATTGATGCTTTACTAAATCGTGTTCAAGATTTGAAAAATTCATGTCAAAGTTTTCTAATGAAAATAGAGCAACAACAATTAACCTGGTAAGTAACAGCTAAAAAGACATGTAGATAGAAATTTGCTTATTGCCGTTCATTGGGGGTTGTATTACTGATTAAATGCAATTTGTTTCCTGTCAATCGTACTGTTTAGTGTTAGTCTACTTGTTTGATTATGGTAATTGCCCTACATTTTGTAATTTACCTGATTTTACCTTTAGTTACCAGTCCAATTTGTAGTGCCCCCCAAAAAATTCAGTTTCTGCATCCTGTGTACAGCTTTACCCTTCAAGTTACTAGATCACTTTTTTGGCTTGTTGTATTTGTGCAAAAACATGATAAGCAGATAACCAAGGGGATTTTGAGCATTTTTGCTGTGCTTACGAGAACAAATTCACCTAGTGGAAAACGGGTTATATATACTTGAGTAGAGTTTAGGAAACACCCTCAATAAGTTTATAAGTGTCAGGGTGCTTCCTCTCATCACTCAGAAAGGTGACCACTTGGTGGCCACCTTAACTTGGCCTTAAATGACTCATGTGAGTTGAGCTGTTGCTGGCTCTCTCCTAGTTGACAAAGCTGTTAAGTGAGTTGCAGCTGCTGCTGGAGGTAAGTAGTCAAATGATTGGTGATATTTGTGTCACATACTTACTACTTTGTAAAATTTGATGGTTTCAACTGTTTAGGCCACAAGTCCTTGATAATTTTGCGGTCATTTCAGGTACCGAAGTTTAATTACTAATTAATTAATTATAAATAAATTTAATCATGAATAATAGATTACAAAGGCAATTAAGCGTACGCTTCAATATCTTTAGGCCAAGTGAGCACATTATTTAAAGTAATAAAGAATGATAGAACACCAGTACTTCGTAACCTCGTTCTGTTACCTCTGCTTGTTCAACAAGAACCGGACGCTGATTTGCAGGTATTTGCCATGTCTAGTTCTACCCAAGGTCGTGCGCTCACGCAAGACTTTAGTAACGGCCTCCTGAGTTCACGTGATTCTGATTGGCTAATAACCAGGAAAAAAGTTGTGAAACAATTGTATGAATAAAATTTTTTTAACATAATTGTTATTTTTTAAAAAAATTCTGGTTACACAGTCATGTGTAGGCCAGCAGTTAGTCCAGAATCATGACTGATCTTATGGGTTTGGATACGAGAATAAGTTTACCCGTATCATACCAAAATACACTGCTGAAAATCGAGACTAGACTCCAGGAAAAAGGGTGTGTGTGTGTGTAAATTTTTGCCTATTGGGGGGGGGGGGGAGTTGTATGGCATGTATGCTGCGCGCACTGCTAAAATCATTTATCATCCTATTTTAGTCGCCATCTTCATGAGACTGGTAAAAGTGAAAGAGTTTGCCTTTTAGACCAGGGGCGGGTTATTCAAGAGTTGGTTAGTTTAACCCTGGGATAACGTAAAATGTTTAAAATTTACTTAGTTTAATTTCGTTTCTAAGGTTTTGCAGTAGAAGTAAACTTGTACTGTTAGTAAAACACCAAACAGTACAAGTAAACTCCACTGGCATCATTTTGAACTAAATTTTCCTCTACATTCATTCCACGAGGGTTAAAAAAACTCCCTGAAATTAGTAGCGTTAACTGACAAAAGCGGCCCTTTGGAACAACACGTGAGGAAAAGTACAGTTGTTACCTATGCGCATCCTCGTCATACTTTGGCTTTGGTAGCAATACGTAAATTGTTTGTACTTAGCAAATATATATCGTTTTAGACGTAAATTGTTAATATTTAGGAAATATATATCGTTCTAGAGAGCAACTGAAGGCCGTATCCAGGCTTTTAACCATGAAGTCGGTGAGTGTAAATAAATTTTTGTTATAGTGAAAAGTTTAAATTAAATATTGTAAATCGAAGTTTGTTTTTGTCTTTTATCGCATAATCGTTTATGATCTTTCTACAAAAAAAATACAAGCCCTCTGAAAGACATGATTATATTTTTAAAAAAATGTGCTGTATTTTCTTCTAGTACCTGATCATCTAAGGACAAAATACGAACCAGAAGTGGAAGATAAAGAAAGCGTTCTTTCAGCGACAGCATCTACCATGTCTAGTGAATCCACACAGGTATATATTAAACCTTGACATCAGGAATATATAATTAGGGAAAAAAGTGAAAGAATATATCGAAAGTTATAACTTAGGCTAGTGCGCACGGTGTCGTTTCCGAGCGTTTTCATTTCGATTTATTTCGAAAAGCTCCTGACTTGTTTACACAATTTAATGAAAACCAGCCCGAATCTCGTCTAAGGACAAAAACTGAAAAGTTCATGCGATGAGAATTTTTATGGTTCATATCGTTTTCATTTTGACTGTTGTGAAAAGGCTCGGGAACGACCTTGTGTGCACATACTCTTATTCATATCGATTTTTCGAATAATTTTAGTGGAAAGCTTATTGCGTTAAAAATGCTGTATAAATTCTGTCGTGTGCAGTGGCTGTGTTAATAACTAAGGCAGGATGTATGTATAAATACGTGCCCAAATTTCGCATCTTTTGAACATTGTTTGGATTGCAAGTCAGTTTTATATTCATTTCATGACCATAGGAAAGCAGAACATGCTTAGCTATTCGGTTAGTCTGTCATATTTTCTAAAGGGTCTGTTTACAAGAAGGTAGGGTGACCCTAGCAGAAGGGTTGGTCCTAGCAAGCGAGTTACCCCACTACAATATTATAGGAAGTGCTTATTTACATGCGCGCTTGGGTTACCCTAACGGTTGGGTTACCCTATCAAATAGATAGGGTTACCCTAGGAGTAGGGCTATCTTTTTGTTTACACAAGCCGCATCAGGTAGGGTTACCCTATCAAGCGGGTCAAGTTATTCGCCTTCAGTAAATGTCAAACAAACAAGGATGGTCACAACACTGAAATAAAACAACAAAATGAGCAAGACATTGTATCATACATATGTACAGCATACCACAAGAACTTCGTACATCATTTTTTTAATGAACAGCTGAGCGATCATGTTAAAATAGGGTGACTCTACCAGACAACATAGTCCTACCCTGTCTCATGTAAACTCTCGCTTTTCTCCTACCCGTTTGCTAGGGTAACCCTTCTACTAAGGTCACCCTACCTTCATGTAAACAGGGCCTATGTGTGGATATTCGAAATGTAAACTAAGCGTTTGTTTGCATTACGGACTTTACAGCATATTTAATTCCTAAATCCTCCTTTTCTTCTCATGTAAAATCTGTCCGCCGTTCATTTCAGAGACAAATTGCTGATTTTAATGCAACTCTTTCAAGCCTGATTGAGACGATTGGAGCAGCACGAGAGGAGTGGGAGACTGAACAATCATCAGGTTGGTCACCAGTAACCATTTCTTGTTTGACTGGTAATCGTTAAATCAAACGAGGGATGTTTTGATACATCGGGAACATCCGTTATAGGAAAAAATTCCCTGAGTATTTTTTCCTGATCACCTGATCTTTTAGCCTGCTTGCGGATACTATTTATTATTTATCTCTTCCCCTCGTCGGGAAGAATAACGTCTGCGAACAGGCTACTGACCTTTATGCAGTAAAAATTTATGATATGTGATGTATAGGAAATCAAGAACCAAATGCTAAAAAATACGGAAGTTTTCAGTCCCTTTTTAATTACCTTCTTAAACGGCCAATCTGCTTTGAAGAGAAAGCGAAGAGGGCGCTTGGCAGTAGAAAAGTAGAGTAAAGTAGAACCCCTGTCTGACGATGATTTTGAAATAAACTGATCATCACATGTTTTTAATAACTGATCTTGTATTTGAAAAGCTTTTCTTTTGCCCAGAAAACACTTCCATGCACTAGTGTTCTTGTTGTTAAAATATTCTCAATACTGGTATATCTTTCTTCAGCGTCCATGTCGTCAACCAATATAAACGCAGATGTGCCAAAGCTTGTCGGTGCCATAACGTATGGAAAAGGTTAGTAATTGCAGAGTATCGCCTTTTAATTACCACCTATATTACTAGCAACAACTCTAGCAACCGACTCTGTTTTCAAGTGTAGAATACCCAAGCTACGTAACGACCGGTTAATAATTAACAATTATTCAGCGAAGTGACTCAGTGAATATTCACCTAGACGAAGTCGAAGTGATATTTTAGTATAGTCACATGGTGAAAAATGACAAGAATACGTTTCATATTTCAAAAAAAATTAGGAAAACGACTGGTGGCCATTTTGTCATAAATCACCTCCAGGATAACCAATCAGAGTAGAGGATGTTCATTTTTCACCTATGTGATAATACTGAAACATGTCAGTTGCGGACCGATAAAATTTAATTCGACATCAGATAAGATTGTAATAGCCGTTCGTACACTTTTGTACCATTTGCATTGACAATAAAAATCTTTAGATTGTACAAAACATTAAAGTGAACAGTTGTAATCGTTTCATTTTTATACAGCTGATTCAGTCAAGGTTGTGAGATATGAGCGCACAAGGGCGAAGGATTATTTTTAATTTGGGCCCTGATACTAAAGGAATTACCCGCAAGTTTCCTATATGCTCTAGATGCTGTTTCAAAGAAATAATTTCAAATTTAGATCCGAGCAATAACCCGTCATTTCTTGCGCGCTGATAGTTATAATGTAAGCTTTTGGAAGGAAAACCTTTACTGAATTAACTGTATGTAATCGGTATGGGCAGAAACAAAGGCAGAAACGTTGATGGTCTGCCCAGTCCTCCCCTCAACCCGGCGTTTAATCAGTCCAAATAAGCAGAGAGGTCCTTATGTGAATGTTAACAAGTCGCATTGTTGTTATTCCCTAGGATTGTCTTCCAGTTCGTCATCAGGCAGTTCATCGTCTCATAGATCTTCATCGCAAGGTATTCAACGTCTAATAATATTCATGCTCAAATAACTAGCAGTTCATTTCAACGAATCCTATGGAATAGAGAGTTCCATAAAAGCATATTAAGCAATATTTTTAGATTCATGCTAACCTGAGAATCAGGCTTTATTTTTCACTTCTTCTGCTAAACACGCTAATTTTGTCAGGCTAGATTCGGTAGAACTAATGTTTCTCAGAAAAATGTTTCCTAGTTTGACCACACTGGGAAACATAAAGAAACATTCGTGTACGGACCTGAAACTAAAACTCGCATATAGAAAAAGTGAAGCTTTAAGGATGGTAAAATTGACGTTCAGTTCCAGTCCCTCTTGATTGTTTTTTTGGGAAATTTGGACTGAACAATTGGCACTCTTACTTGCCAGTTTCTTATTTGCCCAGCAAAATCTACTCGGTACTTCGACTAAGGAACACAAAATACTTTGAAAATGCACCATATTTTTGGGATTTTAACTATGCCATCTTTCAGAAAATCGATCTTACTAAATAATGCTTTTAATTTTCAATACAGCACGTCATTCCTCTTCACAACGTTCAAGCACAAGTAATTCTGGAAAAGTGCCAAGTACTGTGAGAACTGAACTGAAAACTAACGTTCTGGATGCAACCAGCCCATATGGAACAAAATAAGTTACTCTTTTAGCATTTTTGATCAATCCTTTAATGCCGTTGCTGTCGCGTACAAAGACTCCTTGCCGTCCTGCAATTGATTTTAAACTGCAGTCTCATGTTGGTATATATTTATTTTTTACCGCTAAAATGCCAAGCGCAGGCTCCATAGCATAGTTATACTTAAATGTTAGTAGATAGTAATATATGTCCTAAAACTGAACATTAAGATTGATTGCGATCAAAGATGCGCACATGGCATGTAATATCTCTGATAAAAATGCGACTCGTAGGTTGATACTGATGTGATTTGAGAACCAGACATACAACAGTGATTTGATTTATGAATGAACCACAGAGATTTGACTTGTCCATAACAAGATATGTGTTCAGATTTAACCTATATGTACCTCTACTCATGTTTAGTAATACATTTCATACTAAGGTAAGGAAGTGACAAGATTTGCAGTTATATTTCGAAATTAATTGTTTGATATTATGGAGCAAATTCAGACATAAGTTGCGTTGCAAGCCAGTCCAGTCCCTCGCGAAGACCACGCCCACTATGTGCATCACAACCAATCAGAGTCCAGCTTCGACCACAGCATAATTTATGTAAACAAAGACGTTCTGTTATTTGATCAAGATTTAACGCCGTTGGTAGATCCTGAAAATATAAGTGTATATATAAATGTGTAGTAGTAATAAATATTTGTGTTGATGTTTCCACAAATCACCACAATGGGTGTGAAGTAATCCTGTATACCACAATGGATGTGAAATAAAGACCGTCAATTAAATAATGTATAAGCCAACCTGTTTGTTGGCATATACCAGTAATAGAGCATCACTTAGTCTCTTCTCAGTCATCAGTTTCACCAACTCAGTATGAGATTCCTCCATGCGTTCCTTGTTGTTGCTTTCCACCACAAATATTATAGCTGAAAAATGGATCATTGAAGGTTATGCACACATTTTACAGTGGTGGTACCCTGACGCTGGGATTTCCTTTCTGGATGTAACCGATCCAGACGGTTTACCAAGTCTGGAGAAACCAAGTCTGACACCAGAAAACACAGAAATATTATAGGACGGGGTCTGTTAGGCTGTCCCATTGTCACCTTTCAGTACCTTGAAGTTCTTTCAAACGTTATATCGACTGTGGATGCTTTCGTGGCATGGTTGTATAATTGTATTGGTTCAAATTTCAGCTGCCTCATTTAAACGCTTTGGAAATTGCAGGGAGCATTGGGGATATCATAGAATGTTTGCACTCATTATCCAGATATTAAAACAACAAAGAGCTTGGCGGCCATATTGGTGTACCTTTCAAAAGAATATATAATTTAAAATTCTTTTGTCCTGGTACACCAACATGGCAACCATGACGTCAGACGAGAATCTCTATACCAGGGTCTACAATCTACATGGAAGTGAGCCCACTGTGAACATTGATTTATTGTTGCTTATTTCGTTCTTAGTGCCTTTACCTTGTGTATTCAGATAATGTCTCCAGAGGGGTCGCAGTTTGTGTAATCCACCAACATCCCAAATTGTAAACTTTAAATTCTTGTGTTCAATTGTTTCAACATTAAATCCTGCAAAGTCACAAAAAGCTTACGTCTTCAAGTTACATTTACACAGAATCTCACAAAGTTTTTTAGGGATTACCTCTAAATTAAATAAACTCGTCACAAAACTCGTATTCACTAAATGCAGAATCTCGAAAAGCTTATTGAATCTAATATGCACTTGCAGTTATATCAGTTAAGTGATCCCGGTGTTTTACAGGATGCCAGTCATTGTCATATAATAAATATATCTTATTGAATGGTTTGACATATAATCCGGCCAAGTATTTTACGAGTTTCGAACGTGTAGTAGTAATAAATATTTGTGTTGATGTTTCCACAAATCACCACAATGTGTGTGAAGTAATCCTGTATACCACAATGGATGTGAAATAAAGACCGTCAATTAAATAATGTATAAGCCAACCTGTTTGTTGGCATATACCAGTAATAGAGCATCATCGAGCCCTGAAAGGGCGAGGAAAAATGCGAGAAACGAGTAAAATGCTCGGCCGGATTATATGTCAAACCATTCAATGGGATTTTTATTATATGACATACCTGAAAAGGAACTTTTTCTTCATTTTTCGGAGGATTTGCATGTATGTGGCCTTGTGAACGGCAAATTATTTCAAGTGAAATGAGAACAACAATAAAACAAGTTGCGAGTTGCATACCAAGTAAGGAAAAACCGTTTACACTGACATCATCATTCTTTAATCTGACTGGATGAAATATTACAAATACAAAAACCTGTCAATCAAGTTTTACATTTTTCATTTTGACTGCAAAATGTCGGATTTTGCTTCGTCTATACCAGAAAAACCGGTATAGACGAGGGCAAATACGGCTTTTACCGTGTAATCCGCTCTCAGATTTTTCGTGTTCTCGTGACCTTATTTGGTAAAATGGCGTCATTGTCATATAATAAACAGTAATATAGAAGACGATTTTAATTATGTTTATTTACATAAAACTTGTATATGTACAATTGAGATGGCAATAGCATTTTACACTGTTCTTTAGTAACAAAAACAGTAAAAATATTGGAACCAAAGCTGAATTATCAAAACAGCTGAAATTACCAGACAAAATGAAAGTCTGCAGCATTGTACAATTTTGTATAGAAAATGAAAAATGAGCTAATTTATGGAGCTTCAACAAGAAGAAATAGCAGCACGTGCGGGAATTTTTATTTCATTAGCTTTGCCACAAGGGCATCATGGTCACAACAAAAACTAAACGTTAGCCAATTACTGTGGGCCCGTAATACATAACCACCCGTCAACTTTTTTAACCCAGGACATTCGGCAAAGCATTGACTTACACTTTTCATATGAGGGCTGGGTTCGAGTAAAGTTGCAAAGTTCGGAAAATCAAAAGCCCGACCTTACTGGGGTTCAGGGACGTAACTAGGACGTTAATTGGGGGGGGGGGGGGTATATTCATATATTCATGTTCTGCCCGACAGATTTCTTTTCAAATTGAGAAATTTGAATTTGATTTGAATAGAAACTCGTCTGGCAGAACATGGATATATGAATATACCCCCCCCCCCCATTCCCCAATTAACGTTCTAGTTACGTCCCTGCTGGGAGCTTGGTAATCAATTTATGTTTCGGTCACTAATATGATTCTATCCCCAAGTATCCCCTAACCCTTAACCTTAATCAAACGCCTAACCCTATCCTCTTCTACCCCTAACCGTTGCCTTAGTTAACGAAACATAAATTGATAACCGGGAGCGGTAGGGAGCTTCGTCCCAATTTCATCACGGATGTCAAACACAAAAGATCCTTATCTAGTCGCAAGGTGAAATTCTCGTCAACCCTTTTCAGAAAATCGTGGGCTTTCACCTAATTTTCTCCGGGTACCCCGAAATATATGTGGTGATGAATCTGCGGCATCGATGCACCATCCATGCATCGTGATGAATCTATGGTTAAACCTCCTTATCGTCCTTATTTCAGCCACAATCTCTCGTGTGCGGCTAACTAAATTATACCATTTCCTGAAATGCTTTTCCGGAAGTATTAACTATTGAACCGATATTAGGTTTCAGCAAATACCAAGACATAGCTTTGATTGTGTTTCTTGATATTGATCTGAAGTTGTTATTCGTATTCAACTCAAGCATTTGATAGCATGGCTCAGGGTGGTGGAGTACAGCTACAGCAACCAGCTTCGAACGAATATGCAAATTTATTGAATGGAGGACAAGGTCGTGTTTCAACTGAACAACCTGTACCTCAACGTGCATGGTATCTCGGTCTACTGGCAACCCTTTGTACACACTGTGATTATATTCGTGATTTATGTGGAGGTCGATGGTGTGCATTATCTGGCGGCAAACTAGAAGCGTTTCTTTGTTGTCTGTGTCTCCCTTTTACTGTAATTATACAAGCAGTAAACGAACAACGCGCTTATCTTAGACAATCTGGTATTGTATATCTGTACCTATTTCTCAGTATAACAGTAGTTGTCAATTTAGTTGTTCCGCTAAGGGAAATCGACGCTCCAGTTGCTGAGAATATACAACAATATTTCGTGCTTGGATGTATAGTTTTAGCGATAGTGGCGATGCTGTATTTGTGGTTATTCACCCGCGAAACGCTTACATATCACGATTGGAATATACGTGCAGGTTACCCACCAGAAGCTTTGATGCGTGTCTTTTATCAAGGCGGCCTATATCTTTTTGGATTCCTTAGTTTTGGTTACAGTTTAAGCATTGCGATGGACCGTATAAGTTGCGATGAAAAAGTAGTTCCCACAGTAAACATTATGAAAGCGTTGTACATTGTGGTGCAGACAGTATTCCTAAACAAATTCTATAAAGGTAGAATTCCAGACGACACAAGGTGGATACAAATTGTCCTGGCTCATCTTTTAGGAACTAATTTAGCATTGTGGTTTTGGACACTGTGTTCTGAAGAAATGGGCGAATCAACTGAATGTATTAGCCATCCCATCCCTCTTAGAAATACTGCGAAAATTTTTTCGCCACTTTTCGTGGAATATTTATTGATCGCAGCCAGTTTGTTTTACCAAATATGGAAAGATTTGCTACCTGCTCAAGCTGTCGCAGGTCAACGGCTTGAGGTAGGTCGCGGCTTAGACAGAGTAGGAGCGGTCAGATCTCGCAACTCGGGACTTGGTATCGTTCTAGGCTGCAGTTTTGGTGTTATGTTTTTAGTCGTCGTTATTGCTTCAGCCGCCACGGGCGAGACACATCAAATCTATCATGTTGCATATTCAGGGGCCATTATAACACTCTACCTTATGCAGATTTTTGCATGTTACATTATTTTGCTTTCTGCACAGTCGTTAGCCTGGGATAGGCAAAGAAATTCACTAGACCACGATGATGCATTGCTGTACATTTCCCTTTTCGGTGACCTGTTATGGGAAGGATTTCATCTGTACAGCTTGGTGTTAATTGAGTTTGATTCTGAAACTGACTCACTCTCTCATTCAAACGTTCGTCACATAGACATCGCCGCAGATATACTTGGTATGCTACAATTTTTATTTCAAACAACCACATTAATAAATCTACGCCGACATCAGCCGACAAGAGGTCAAACAACAACGTGGATCAGTCAATGTGCTTTATTCCTGTTAACCACTAACTTTGTTTTGTGGATTCTAGATTCATTCTTTATCCAAATTATTATTAAGAGTCCGGGCGAGAACCCGACGTCGATTCAAAGAAGTTTGGAACCTATGGGATATATTCTTCATCCATTAAGTATTTTTTTTCGGTTTCATTCGGCTGTTTATTGTCTCATCTCCTGGTCTATTTTCAAGACTTGAACGAGACAAGGTTCGATGAAGGATACACGTTTGATTATAAATTTTATCTTGGGTATATAGCAAAAATGTAGAGGCAGTAGATATACATAAATTGTTTTTTGTACATTGCCTTGTCACTGTTTTTGTTCAATTACAGTATCGAAGCAGTAACATTTCATGCTTTAGTAATTGTTCTTTAGTTTCATCAAGCCATATTGGGGACATGTTAGTTATAGTTATGTATGATACATTAAAAGAAAAATAAAACTCACTAAAAACTCGTTTTGATTGAGTATTATATCCCTTATTCGACAAGAAATACGAGATACAAGCAGGGGAGTACCAAAACAAAACTTGCAACGAGTGTTCCTCTTTAATTTAGGGTGGGTGGACAAAAAATATGCCTTTCCGCTTCCTTTTTTTCCCGTCCACCCTATAAATTCAAGAGGCAAACTTGGCAGAAATCTCTCTCGAGACCAATCTTTGGGGATGTTAGTCTAAAGACCTCGATGTACCACAGTACTGACAATATCAATTCTGTTGCTAAATTTGATGAATCCCAGTCTTAGGCATGGAATTTCATTTTACCACCAACAATAGACTACTCCCAGCTTCAATTTTACTCCTTCAGGAGCT
The DNA here is from genome assembly GCA_963855995.1 of Muricea muricata. Lineage (NCBI taxonomy): Eukaryota > Metazoa > Cnidaria > Anthozoa > Malacalcyonacea > Plexauridae > Muricea > Muricea muricata. The sequence continues at coordinate 8,337,971 of OY979717.1, forward strand.
ACTCATTAAGGCGACACTAACAATGGTGATCAAACGGAGGATATCAGCATATGATCAGGTAAGAAGAGTAAGTTAAACATCAAAATACGGTCACTTTTTTCTGCATTAATTTCCTAATTTAGCAATTTGACGAGCGGGGGCAATCTCTACTACCAAATATGATAGCACGGGGATCATTTAACTTGCTCAAGGGCCCTCGCTCAAAACTTCATGTTTCTTTTTGTATATCGTTTAAGTGATTAATAAGTTGTACTGGGCACATCTATGACCACCTAAGACATTAATTTTGTGGTGGTAATACGACTCAGTCGACTCTATTTCAAACCAGAATGATCTTTAACCAAAATCATTAAAAAAAACTTGCACAATTTAGACAAAGCTTTGCAACATTATAGTTTATTCATTTATTTATAAATTGTACGGTATATATTGACAAACAGCAATATGTCTTTGTGTCGAGACAGAATTATGTATACATGAATGTATGTTCATTATAAAGCTGTCAAACATTTTACATAAAGCTAGTGAATACCAAATTACTAAATAATACTGGAATAAACTGCATTCTTATTTTCATATCAAATCATCCGAGCATGGCTGAAATAATAAATTGAATTTTAGAAAGTTCTAAATGTTTTGACACAGTAAATTGATGCAACCACAGTTATTTTTACATAACAATCATCTAGTTATTCTAAAGCACTAAAAAAGCTCCTCTTTATTTGGGCAACAAAAGATTGTTGTAGCTTCCTCTTGAATTTCCAATACCAATGCAATAACTTCTCTCTCCTATGAATTTTCTGTTCTAATGTCCACAGCTTTTCTTTCTCCAAAATGTCTGGCAACTCTGTCCAAGATTTCAGGTAAATAAATGGAGCATTGTAAAATTTTAGAAGCTTTAAAGGTGTATTTGAACAGTTTCCTGTCGTTTGGACATCCTCAACTAATGGCACAGAACCATATGAACATGCTTCATATAAACGGTAACATTCTGTGTTTATACCAACTGGACTTAATGTTAAATCACTATGCAATAAAGCCTGATAATATTCATTTGCAGTTTCTTTGCTCTCATTTGGTTGCCATGTTTCGCGAAGTTTTAAATAACAAACAGTGTATAGTTTATGTTCATAAAATACCTTTTGCAATGTTTCTCGGGAGGAGTTTGGGTACTTGGTACCAAGAAAATTACACATGTATTGCCGTTGGTTTGAAATGTCGTTTTTAGTAAGAATAACTTTTGGGAAATTTCTGTATGTAGCTACCCCTAAAGGCCACTGGAATATTGTGTTGCTTTCAGTTGGAATATCATACACAATATAAGCAATATCAACCAATCCACCTTGTTTTACCATATATGGTAATAACCAATTATTGTTACATTGTTCATTGCCCAATAGCAACACAGCAACTTTCTTTAAATTGGAAAGCATTTGGAGAGACTTTAGCCACATCTCAGCAAACTTGATTTTTTCTCGAACTCTACCATTCAATATTAGAACAACATTTTGGGAATATTTTGGTACAGTCTGAGGAATAATTCCAGGCCCAGTTCTGAAACTAAATTTAATACTGTCAATTATTTTTTCACCCGACCTAACAAGTTCTCCTTTATTCTTTAAATGTCCTTCCATAATATGTTCCCAAAAATATAACCCAATAGCAGCCTTCCCCCATACTTCAACCTTGTATATTTTTGTAGATTGGGTCATTAAAACGTTCTGCTCTGGCTTTTTTTGTTTTTCATTCGTACTCTCAAGCAGGCTATAGGCGGAATAAAGCGTTATTATTATGTATACGGCAAATATAAAAAAGCCAAACGAAATAAAAATCGACCTTTTTCGTTGCTTGCGACCGCCATATTGGAAAGTCAGGTTTAGGGTTGGTGCGCATGCGTTTGAGGAAACCTGCTGACCAAATTGAAATTATTGAGATTAGAGTTTTTGGAGAAAATAGAAAAAAATGAGGTATAGAATGCTTTAGTACACGAGAGATAATAATTTATTGGAAAATACAACAAGTGATTGAAGTAGCAATGCAGGTATTATATAATATTAGTTTTGAATGTTTTGAATTTTGTAAAAATGTGTTTGTAGCATTTAGCATGTAAATATAAGTAAATATTAAATATAGCAATGTGATGCTATATTTTGACTGCCCGCCAGCCAGATTGCAAAGTTTGCAAAATGTGCAGGGAAGAAAAATCAAACGACCATATATGTTATAATTCACGGTATGTTCATTGGGCTATTGCGAGGAACCCTATGTTTTATACACCTCGATACAGCAAATTTCCCAATAAATTAACACCCGAAATAGATATTATATAATCCCTGACAATGGAAATCTCCCATTTTTTGCTGCCTGCACCTCTGAAATTTATCAGTTGCTAACCCTTGCCCCTAGGAATTAATTATATTTCCAACAACCTCCTGCCCCCTGAAAGTTCAAGTTTCCTTTACAGGGGGGTGGGTGGGGGGGGGGGGCTGCAGTTTAAAATTTCAATAGCCCATGCAGCTGTATATGTTGGCATTTGCATCTGAAGCACATTGCAATTTTGCATTTTGAATGTTTTTTTATTCTATATACAAATACAGTTTCTTGCAATATAGTGTGTGGATAGTATGTATGTTATATATATATATATATATATATATATATATATATATATATATATATATATATATATATATATATATATATATATATATATATATATCTATTGTGCAGACATATGCAAAAATGCACAGGAATGATCTTCTCTGCACACAGCAAATATTGCAATCTAGCCCCTCAGGCATTAGCCTGTGCCATCTAGACTGCCAAATTAATTGTGAATCTCTGTACTTATGTTAATTTCATACTAAACCAAATTGCAGTCACTGAGGTACTGAAAGATTAACAATTAATTGAAGTGATTTCTATGTTTTTATGTCATACAAATGACAAATTATCAATTTATTATTACACTTTTATTTGCAAAACTTTGTACTGCATAACCACAGAATACGAAGTATAGTAAGTCATCCTTAGCATTTTTGCACACTGGCACTTTCCCATCACAATTTGTCACTTGGCCTCTTGCCCTCTGCTTCTGTACAGGGCATTGCTGATTGGAAATCATGGTGACAAATATGTAGTGATTGTGTGAAAAACATTGAAGATGATACTCTGTACTTGCCTACTCAGTGGTAAACGTGTAGTTGAGAACAGGTCACTACTGGGTCATGGCTAAAGGGGATGGATGAGAGGTAGGTTTTCAACATAGCGGAGAATCAACAACCAGACATTTATAACCTTTACCCTGAACCTAACCTCAATTTAGGAATGTTGTTGATCCATTATTGTTTAATTAAGAACCTTGAAAACAGTCGCCATCTTTAAAACCTACCTCTCGTCCATCCTGTTTAGCCTTCACCGCCACTACTGGCATGGCAGGCAGTTTTGTTCATTTCCAATTGAAGGGTTTTTTTAGTAGACCAACTAACAGGCATCTTCAGGGTGTATAAAAAAATGTAGCCCATCTTTTGTGTCGAATTATTTCTGAATTACTGAAGCTCATAGCACAATTTTGGTCTTGTTTTAAACCACGTTCTTTTCTCTTTTGAACAAGCCGTAATTCGTATTTTTACTCCCAGTAACGTATGTGCTATCATGACAAATTTAGTAAAAGCTATCGATTTGAGATGCCCTCCAATTATGCAAATTCACTATGTCTTTCATGGTCGCCAGTTAAATTTTTAACTTTTTCGCTTATTACATAAATGGTATTTCTGTTAAACTTAATAAAACTTGTTATAAAGCTTTACAGAAGATAACGGACCGTTAACGTGCACTACGAACGGATAGTTCAAGCTTATATCGACATGAATATTGACATTATGCAATTTCGACAACATTGTGCATGCGCAGATAAACAAAGCGCTAATTTTGATCATTATTTTGGCATAAATCTAAGGTTTTTGTTAAAGTAAACGGTCCGTTATCTTCTGTAAAGCTTTATAACAAGTTTTATTCAGTTTAATAGACATACCGTTTATGTAATAAGCGAAAAAATTAAAAATTCAACTGGCGGCCATGAAAGACATAGTGAATTTGCATAATTGGAGGGCATCTCAAATCGATAGCTTTTACTAAATTTGTCATAGCACACACGTTACTGGGAGTAAAAATACGAATTACGACTTGTTCGAAAGAGAAAAGAACGTGGTTTAAAACAAGTCCAAAATTGTGCTATAAGCTTCAGTAATTTAGAAATAATTAGACACAAAAGATGGGCTCTGTTTTTTTTATACACCCTGTATGGCTGACTGATTGCAGAATAATCGTAATTTTGATAGCTATCAATATTACCAAGTGTGTTTATCACACCCAAAAGGCCAAAAGGGTGCAACCATGTAACTAAACTAAATAATATTCTATTTATAATATGTATTCTATTAAATGATATAAATACATAATTGCCATTAGGATGAAAAAATACTAGAAACTGCAATTGATGCTTTACTAAATCGTGTTCAAGATTTGAAAAATTCATGTCAAAGTTTTCTAATGAAAATAGAGCAACAACAATTAACCTGGTAAGTAACAGCTAAAAAGACATGTAGATAGAAATTTGCTTATTGCCGTTCATTGGGGGTTGTATTACTGATTAAATGCAATTTGTTTCCTGTCAATCTTACTGTTTAGTGTTAGTCTACTTGTCTGATTATGGTAATTGCCGTACATTTTGTAATTTACCTGATTTTACCTTTAGTTACCAGTCCAATTTGTAGTGCCCCCCCAAAAAATTCAGTTTCTGCATCCTGTGTACAGCTTTACCCTTCAAGTTACTAGATCACTTTTTTGGCTTGTTGTATTTGTGCAAAAACATGATAAGCAGATAACCAAGGGGATTTTAAGCATTTTTGCTGTGCTTTCGAGAACAAATTCACCTAGTGGAAAACGGGTTATATATGCTTGAGTAGAGTTTAGGAAACACCCTCAATAAGTTTATAAGTGTCAGGGTGCTTCCTCTCATCACTCAGAAAGGTGACCACTTGGTGGCCACCTTAACTTGGCCTTAAATGACTCATGTGAGTTGAGCTGTTGCTGGCTCTCTCCTAGTTGACAAAGCTGTTAAGTGAGTTGCAGTTGCTGCTGGAGGTAAGTAGTAAATTGATCAGTGATATTTGTGTCACATACTTACTACTTTGTAAAATTTGATGATTTCAACTGTTTAGGCCACAAGTCCTTGATAATTTTTCGGTCATTTCAGGTACCGAAGTTTAATTACTAATTAATTAATTATAAATAAATTTAATCATGAATAATAGATTACAAAGGCAATTAAGCGTACGCTTCAATATCTTTAGGCCAAGTGAGCACATTATTTAAAGTAATAAAGAATGATAGAACACCAGTACTTCGTAACCTCGTTCTGTTACCTCTGCTTGTTCAACAAGAACCGGACGCTGATTTGCAGGTATTTGCCATGTCTAGTTCTACCCAAGGTCGTGCGCTCACGCAAGACTTTAGTAACGGCCTCCTGAGTTCACGTGATTCTGATTGGCTAATAACCAGGAAAAAAGTTGTGAAACAATTGTATGAATAAAATTTTTTTAACATAATTGTTATTTTTTTAAAAAACTCTGGTTACACAGTCATGTGTAGGCCAGCAGTTAGTCCAGAATCATGACTGATCTTATGGGTTTGGATACGAGAATAAGTTTACCCGTATCATACCAAAATACACTGCTGAAAATCGAGACTAGACTCCAGGAAAAAGGGTGTGTGTGTGTGTAAATTTTTGCCTATTGGGGGGGGGGGGGGGGGAGTTGTATGGCATGTATGCTGCGCACTGCTAAAATCATTTATCATCCTATTTTAGTCGCCATCTTCATGAGACTGGTAAAAGTGAAAGAGTTTGCCTTTTAGACCAGGGGCGGGTTATTCAAGAGTTGGTTAGTTTAACCCTGGGATAACGTAAAATGTTTAAAATTTACTTAGTTTAATTTCGTTTCTAAGGTTTTGCAGTAGAAGTAAACTTGTACTGTTAGTAAAACACCAAACAGTACAAGTAAACTCCACTGGCATCATTTTGAACTAAATTTTCCTCTACATTAATTCCACGAGGGTTAAAAAAACTCCCTGAAATTAGTAGCGTTAACTGACAAAAGCGGCCCTTTGGAACAACACGTGAGGAAAAGTACAGTTGTTACCTATGCGCATCCTCGTCATACTTAGGCTTTGGTAGCAATACGTAAATTGTTTGTACCTAGCAAATATATATCGTTTTAGACGTAAATTGTTAATATTTAGGAAATATATATCGTTCTAGAAAGCAACTGAAGGCCGTATCCAGGCTTTTAACCATGAAGTCGGTGAGTGTAAATAAATTTTTGTTATAGTGAAAAGTTTAAATTAAAAATTGTAAATTGAAGTTTGTTTTTGTCTTTTATCGCATAATCGTTTATGATCTTTTCTAAAAAAGAAATACAAGCCCCCTGAAAGACATGCTTATATTTAAAAAAAAATGCGCTGTATTTTCTTCTAGTACCTGATCATCTAAGGACAAAATACGAACCAGAAGTGGAAGATAAAGAAAGCGTTCTTTCAGCGACAGCATCTACCATGTCTAGTGAATCCACACAGGTACATATTAAACCTTGACATCAGGAATATATAATTAGGGAAAAAACTAAAAGAATATATCGAAAGTTATAACTTAGGCTAGTGCGCACGGTGTCGTTTCCGAGCGTTTTCATTTCGATTTATTTCGAAAAGCTTCCGACTTGTTTACGTAATTTAATGAAAACCAGCCCGAACCTCGTCTAAGGACAAAAACTGAAAAGTTCAGGCGATGAGAATTTTTATGGTTCATATCGTTTTCATTTTGACTGTTGTGAAAAGGCTCGGGAACGACCTCGTGTGCACATACTCTTATTCATATCGATTTTTCGAACAATTTTAGTGGAAAGCTTATTGCGTTAAAAATGCTGTATAAATTCTGTCGTGTGCAGTGGCTGTGTTAATAACTAAGGCAGGATGTATATATAGATACGTGCCCAAATTTCGCATCTTTTGAACATTGTTTGGATTGCAAGTCAGTTTTATATTCATTTCATGACCATAGGAAACCAGAACAAGCTTAGCTATTCGGTTAGTCTGTCATATTTTCGTGGATATTCGAAATGTAGACAAAGCGTTTGTTTGCATTACAGACTTTACAGCATATTTAGTTCCTAAATCCTCCTTTTCTTCTGATGTAAAATCTGTCCGCCGTTCATTTCAGAGACAAATTGCTGATTTTAATGCAACTCTTTCAAGCCTGATTGAGACGATTGGAGCAGCACGAGAGGAGTGGGAGACTGAACAATCATCAGGTTGGTCACCAGTAACCATTTCTTGTTTGACTGGTAATCGTTAAGTCAAACGAGAGATGTTTTGATACATCGGGAACATCCGATATAGGAATAAATTCCCTGAGTATTTCTTCCTTATCACCTGATCTTTTAGCCTGCTCGCCGACACTATTTATTATTTATCTCTTCCCCTCGTCGGGAAGAATAACGTCTGCGAACAGGCTACTGACCTTTGTGCAGTAAAAATTTATGATATGTGATGTATAGGAAATCAAGAACCAAATGCTAAAGAATACGGAAGTTTTCAGTCCCTTTTTAATTACCTTCTTAAACGGTCAATCTGCTTTGAAGAGAAAGCGAAGAGGGAGCTTGGCAGTAGGAAAGTAGAGTAAAAATAAGAGTCAAACACACAACTAGAAAACGTTCCCACGTAGAACCCCTGTCTGACGATGATTTTGAAATAAACTGATCATCACATATTTTTAATAACTGATCTTGTATTTGAGAAGCTTTTCTTTTGCCCAGAAAACACTTCCATGCACTAGTGTTCTTGTTGTTAAAATATTCTCAATACTGGTATATCTTTCTTATCAGCGTCCATGTCGTCAACCAATATAAACGCAGATGTGCCAAAGCTTGTCGGTGCCATAACGTATGGAAAAGGTTAGTAATTGCAGAATATCGCCTTTTAATTACCGCCTATATTACCAGCAACAACTCTAGCAACCGACTCTGTTTTCAAGGGTAAAACACCCAAGCTACGTAACGACCGGTTAATAATTAACAATTATTCGGCGAAGTGACTCAGTGAATATTCACCAAGACGAAGTCGAAGTGATATTTTAGTATAGTCACATGGTGAAAAATGACAAAAATACGTTTCATATTTCAAAACAATTAGGAAAACGACTGGTGGCCATTTTGTCGTAATCACCTCCAGGATAACCAATCAGAGTAGAGGATTTTCATTTTTCACCTATGTGATAATACTGAAAAATGTCAGTTGCGGACCGATAAAATTTAATTCGACATCAGATAAGATTGTAATAGCCGTTCGTACACTTTTGTACCATTTGCATTGACAATAAAAATCTTTAGATTGTACAAAACATTAAAGTGAACAGTTGTAATCGTTTCATTTTTATACAGCTGATTCAGTAAAGGTTGTGAGATATGAGCGCACAAGGGCGAAGGATTATTTTTAATTTGGGCCCTGATACTAAAGGAATTACCCGCAAGTTTCCTATATGCTCTAGATGCTGTTTCAAAGAAATAATTTCAAATTTAGATCCGAGCAATAACCCGTCATTTCCTGCGTGCTGATAGTTATAATGTAAGCTTTTGAAAGGAAAACCTTTACTGAATTAGCTGTATGTAATCGGTATGGGCAGAAACAAAGGCAGAAACGTTGATGGTCTGCCCAGTCCTCCCCTCAACCCGGCGTTTAATCATTCCAAATAAGCATAGAGGTCCTTATGTGAATGTTAACAAGTCGCATTGTTGGTATTCCCTAGGATTGTCTTCCAGTTCGTCATCAGGCAGTTCATCGTCTCATAGATCTTCATCGCAAGGTATTCAACATCTAATAATATTCATGCTCAAATAACTAGCAGTTCATTTCAACGAATCCTATGGAATAGAGAGTTCCATAAAAGCATATTAAGCAATATTTTTAGATTCATGCTAACCTGAGAATCAGGCTTTATTTTTCACTTCTTCTGCTAAACACGCTAATTTTGTCAGGTAGATTCGGTAGAACTAATGTTTCTCAGAAAAATGTTTCCTAGTTTGACCACACTGGGAAACATAAAGAAACATTCGTGTACGGACCTGAAACTAAAACTCGCATATAGAAAAAGTGAAGCTTTAAGGATGGTAAAAATTGACGTTCAGTTCCAGTCCCTCTTGATTGTTTTTTTGGGAAATTTGGACTGAACAATTGGCACTCTTACTTGCCAGTTTCTTATTTGCCCAGCAAAATCTACTCGGTACTTCGACTAAGGAACACAAAATACTTTGAAAATGCACCATATTTTTGGGATTTTAACTATGCCATCTTTCAGAAAATCGATCTTACTAAATAATGCTTTTAATTTTCAATACAGCACGTCATTCCTCTTCACAACGTTCAAGCACAAGTAATTCTGGAAAAGTGCCAAGTACTGTGAGAACTGAACTGAAAACTAATGTTCTGGATGCAACCAGCCCATATGGAACAAAATAAGTTACTCTTTTAGCATTTTTGATCAATCCTTTAATGCCGTTGCTGTCGCGTACAAAGACTCCTTGCCGTCCTGCAATTGATTTTAAACTGCAGTCTCATGTTGATATACATTTATTTTTTACCGCTAAAATGCCAAGCGCAAGCTCCATAGCATAGTTATACTTAAATGTTAGTTGATAAATATATGTCCTAAAACTGAACATTAAGATTGATTGCGATCAAAGATGCGCACATGGCATGTAATATCTCTGATAAAAATGCGACTCGTAGGTTGATATTGATGTGATTTGAGAACCAGACATACAACAGTGATTTGATTTATGAATGAACCACAGAGATTTGACTTGTCCATAACAAGATATGTGTTCAGATTTAACCTATATGTACCTCTACTCTACATGTTTAGTAATACATTTCATAGGTAAGGAAGTGACAAGATTTGCAGTTATATTTCGAAATTAATTGTTTGATATTATGGAGCAAATTCAGACATAAGTTGCGTTGCAAGCCAGTCCAGTCCCTCGCGAAGACCACGCCCACTATGTGCATCACAACCAATCAGAGTCCAGCTTCGACCACAGCATAATTTATGTAAACAAAGACGTTCTGTTATTTGATCAAGATTTAACGCCGTTGGTAGATCCTGAAAATATAAGTGTATATATAAATGTGTAGTAGTAATAAATATTTGTGTTGATGTTTCCACAAATCACCACAATGGGTGTGAAGTAATCCTGTATACCACAATGGATGTGAAATAAAGACCGTAAATTAAAAAATGTATAAGCCAACCTGTTTGTTGGCATATACCAGTAATAGAGCATCACTTAGTCTCTTCTCAGTCATCAGTTTCACCAACTCAGTATGAGATTCCTCCATGCGTTCCTTGTTGTTGCTTTCCACCACAAATATTATAGCTGAAAAATGGATCATTGAAGGTTATGCACACATTTTACAGTGGTGGTACCCTGACGCTGGGATTTCCTTTCTGGATGTAACCGATCCAGACGGTTTACCAAGTCTGGAGAAACCAAGTCTGACACCAGAAAACACAGAAATATTATAGGACGGGGTCTGTTAGGCTGTCCCATTGTCACCTTTCAGTACCTTGAAGTTCTTTCAAACGTTATATCGACTGTGGATGCTTTCGTGGCATGGTTGTATAATTGTATTGGTTCAAATTTCAGCTGCCTCATTTAAACGCTTTGGAAATTGCAGGGAGCATTGGGGATATCATAGAATGTTTGCACTCATTATCCAGATATTAAAACAACAAAGAGCTTGGCGGCCATATTGGTGTACCTTTCAAAAGAATATATAATTTAAAATTCTTTTGTCCTGGTACACCAACATGGCAACCATGACGTCAGACGAGAATCTCTATACCAGGGTCTACAGTCTACATGGAAGTGAGCCCACTGTGAACATTGATTTATTGTTGCTTATTTCGTTCTTAGTGCCTTTACCTTGTGTATTCAGATAATGTCTCCAGAGGGGTCGCAGTTTGTGTAATCCACCAACATCCCAAATTGTAAACTTTAAATTCTTGTGTTCAATTGTTTCAACATTAAATCCTGCAAAGTCACAGAAAGCTTACGTCTTCAAGTTACATTTACACAGAATCTCACAAAGTTTTTTAGGGATTACCTCTAAATTAAATAAACTCGTCACAAAACTCGTATTCACTAAATGCAGAATCTCGAAAAGCTTATTGAATCTAATATGCACTTGTAGTTATATCAGTTAAGTGATCCCGGTGTTTTACAGGATCCCAGTTTTCATAAAGATACAACTGGCTTACAAAATACAACTTGTGTCGAACTTCTGTCACTTCATATTTTGCCCTACTTAATGCTGCAAATTTACGAAACAGTAATTTTCAAAGGTTTTCAATACTATAAAATACTAGACTAGTAGACTGTAATTTACAAAATCGGCAGAAAAGAATTGCTCGTCTAGAATCGAACTTAGAGGCTTACCAATCGTGGTTATCGTTGAAACAAACTCATCTTGTTTGAGCTTGAAAAGTATTGAGGTTTTCCCCGCCCCATCCAACCCCAAGGCAACGACTCTCATCTCCATCTTAGGTCCAATGTGAACACGATTATCTTTAGTGAAAGCGATGGGAATACTGCCGTCTGATGAGCACAGTTCTGTAGTTTCTAGGAATTGTTGCTGTTGTTCTTGCACAGTGTGTAGAACTTTGAGAATGTCTGAACGCGAGACAACCACCTAGAGAACGAAAATAATTTATACTTTCTTACATAGTCTTTGCTATGCTGACTAGTACAAGACAAACGTGCTCAAAAGTTCCGCGCTCGTCCGACACTCAAGCTACACCACATAAATAAATATTTTTGCAAGTCAGAGAGCGTTTTCAATTTGAATATATTCATTCACTAGCTGACTTGTTTTGATGTGCCAATGCACAAAACTGTTCAGGTCTAATTCTTCATTGTGCTAGAATTGAAAAGCTGCGAAAAAGTTACAAAAATTTTGCCCCGAATATCCTGAAGCATTGACAGGTTAGTCGCCAAGCAAATAAACTATAGCTGAAGAAGAATCCAGAGCTTGTAGAAAACGCGAATGGCCATGACGTCGTTAAATGAAAACCAAAGCTCTTGAATTTATAAAGAAGTAGTTGACAGTCCTTGAACTCTAAGCGGTTTATATTTATTAAAGTTGCAAATTAAATTAGTAATATAAATCCATAAATTACCTAATGCATATGGCTTTGATTTGAATGCCTAAAAAATGCCATTTAGTTTTACTCTTCTTGATCATAAGAAAATAATAATAGGTTTTATGTAAGAATCACTTACTTGACTATCATCAGACTTGAGTGTTTTCTCACAATGAGAACATACTGCTGATGTATGGGAATTAAGAGCTACCATATCTTCTTGTCTTTGCCGTAACCATGACAACCGGTCACGTAAGTAACTATCAACAACAGCAAGACCCGCTTCTTCTTGTCTGTTAACAGTTTCACGTAAATCATTGAAGTAGTCACGTATTCTCTCTCGCGCCATATCTCCAGTGCCGATGAGGTGTCGTGAGTGAGACTGACCTTCCACGTCATCTTCAACTACCACAGAACCTGTGGAACATTTTTTGGTGACCTTGTTTATATGTAATATATGCTTGACAACATTCTTCTTCCAAGTTATGAGTCAGGTTTTGTGAAAACACCAGGTAAATTTACTATAATGGCAAAGCTTTCGATCCGTAAGTTGGGATGATCATCAGTGCCAATAATGCATGATCTTTATCATTCCTTACGCTGGTGAAGATCCAAGCTCCGGGTCGAAAGCTGTGCGGTGGCGGTCTCCACAAAGCTTAACTGATAGTGATGTTTACCATACACAATAGCATACACAATAGGGCCATTTATACGGGGCAAAATAAGTCGCGACAAAAGTAAGGCACGTATAAATGGTTCGCGTCTTAATTTTTCACAGCTTTGCCCGTTCAGGATTATTTGTTCTTATCCTCGGATTTAGCTTTGCTTTTGTTTCGTATTGGTCGTTAGTGGGTTGTCGTCATTGCTACGATGGTCGAGGATGGACTTCCGTGTTTCCGATTTTCCATGCTTTCAAGATTCTGAGATTCTCCGAGTTTTCGTCAATCTGTTTCAATTTCGAATTTTTTCCTGCTTTGGTACAAGTAGAAACACTCATGCAGTCTATATAATACTCTAATAGATAAATTAGGCTAACATGCCTAGTTACTATTATATTAGCTTGCGGCAGCGTAACGGAGAGCAAAAGTAACTACGCATAAAGTATAAACATGAGTGAATAACTCGTATTTATCATTCGTATGCCTGGTTACTTTTGCCCTAATCTTCTCTTCCACAAACCAGAACAATAGCATTCAACCAAAGTAGGAATTGGGTGGCAACGGTGTAAACAAACGTCAGGCGACTGTGTCTGTAGCAGCGAACTTAACAATTACATAATACTTAATACGAACTTAATACGAAAGCATGGAGAAATCAGTTTGTTTAATGTTTCATTTATGACATTTAGAATATTGATCAAAAGGGACCGTACTGGTCATGAATGAAATTAGCTGGACCTTCTAGACAACTTTGGGGGTCCGGGGCAATCACTTTAGAGCCCAACCCTCTAAACACCCCAGGGAATTAGAGCATAACGAAATAAAAGCTGACAAACATGGACTGTCAACGCAGAAGCTCGGAAGCTCAAAATCTGGGAAGCTCGAAAACTCAGAATATCGAAAACTCAGAATATCGAAAACTCAGAATCTCGGACACTCAGAATCTCGAAAACACAGAAGCTTGTAAACTCAGAATCTCGGAAGCTAGATCGGAAACTCGGAATTTCGGAAACACAGAAACTCGGAAACACAGAAACGCGAAACCTCGAAAATTCGCGAAGACTCAGAACTTAAACTTAAGGCAGATCTTTATGATGGGGTTTATTGGAGGTTTTTGAGGAAAACACATGCGAAACTTATTTTACAAATTGATAAGGTTTTTCGGGTCCTTAAAGATATTTAGTTTTCACTGTATTATCCCTAGCTGCTAATGAAAGAAAAAAGCTAATGAGTGAATTAAAAAAAAAGCAAAAACAGTACTTTAATTGTTAATCATATTACTTCACGACATCTTCCTCGCCAATTTGCAGGCCTGGAAAAACTTTGTATAAGAATAACGTTGGTTTTAAACTACATTTAGCTATTCTATTGCTTATTGTAAAGCACGAAGAAAGGGAGACGAAAAAGACAAAGCTACTTGTGGCTACCGATACGTGTGAATATAGAAAAATGAGGAGAGTTCTACAAACAAAACTGGGCTTGCCATGATTAGAGGCATATGAATATAAATATGAATAACTGCATCTCATGAGCAATGATTTCCTGTGAACTAACCTTCAATTTTCTGTATGACTGTCTCGATTTTCTGCGTGGCCTTGGCGATATCTTCACTGACCAACTTGATATGTTGAATAGCGTTAGATATAGAGGATCTCACATTCTCTGCTTCAGTTATCACTAAGTGATGCTTATGTCCTTTATGTTTACCATAATCTTTACACAAAACACACATCAACGGATTATTTTGGCGACCGCCTTCTGCGCATGCAAACTCGATGATTCTTGCATGATGTTCGGAGCAAACTGCTTTTTCTGATGGTTTTTCTGATAATGGTACTCGTTTATGTTTGTTTAAAGTTTTAGTAGCATGAGTTATTTCGCTACATGAGCTACGTAAGTGAGTTCCACAAACTGTACAATACACTGAAGCCAAATGCTCTTCGTTTTCATCACAGTTAACTTTATTTTCATCTTCTTCAAAATTACTAACTAAAGGTGCATGTGTGACCTTCAATCGTTCAAGTAACTCTAACAAGGCAAAATTTTTCTTCAGCTCCCAAACTCCGGAATCACTAAGTTGAGTTTTCTGTCGATCAAAAGGGCAAATTACGGTCCGGTTTCGTAACGGCAGTTTTGTTTGTTAGACACTCGTGGCATAGCGTATGACCACAGAGCAAGAGACGAGGAACTTTCTCACCATGGAATGCAAATAAATCTTCACATACACCACATTCTAAAACCTTGAAAATAAAAAAGAATATTGCGTTAAAAATAAGATGAAATAAGCAAATGAATGACGGCACAATCCTTAACGCAAGCCTTCAATCGATCATAGCAGTCAGGGCTCGAAATAATGGTATAGCATTAAGTACTTATAAGTATGAACAGTGTTATTTTGTAATTTGTGTTTGAAACGGTGAAAAATGTACAGGTATAATTATAATATATAGGTTTTCGCGTGTTGACCACTGAGCTCTGAGCTTAGTGGTGTTGACCTAGCACCCTTGGTATTAATTGCTGCTGATCTCTATAAAAAAATGGAGCGCCTGGGTACGAGGCTGAACAACGCTATACATCATGTGAAAATTTTAAAAGTACTGTAAATTTTCCAGTAGTAGCACAGGCATTCCAGCGCACGTTACGTCATTGTATATCATTGTATGATGATGATATGCAATGACGTAAAGTGCGCTGGAATGCCTGCGGAAGTAGTGTATGTTCTACCGATCTGTCAATGACGTTTAGTCGTTTAGTACCCTGTATGAAAAAAAAACATTGCATTCAGGCTTTCAGTAATTATAGCAGATAAAATATTTGTAATTAGGACAACTGATATCAGCAGTGCACTACTTAATATAAACATCCCAGTCGGTTAAAATATTGACATCTGGCAGCACCCTTTGCCAAACAACTTGAAAACAAGTTTTGATCCTGAGCAAATTTTGAATGATGCAGGGACAGTAGAAATTAAAGTAAATTAATTGCAAGTGTTGATTTTTATGTCATATATAGTTATGTCAATACAGAACATGAAAAAAAAATCTTTGGTGTATAAATTGTTGCTTCATATTTCATGACTAGCATAGATTTTATGGATGATCACCTAAACAAAATGGTGGATAGTACAATCCCACCCTATAATTTTCTAAATGTGTTCAAAAATCAGTCATGGTTTATATATCATAAAAGACAGTAAATACATTTTCTAGAGATTTTGCCAAAAACCCCTGACATTTTGTGACTCACATTGCAGTTGTGGGAAAGAATAAAAATGCACAATCAAGCTTCATGATAAAACTGAGGAATAATGGCAGGTCTGCACATGTGAACCCTGGTCAAAGGGGGTAAACTTTTTAGAGGTGTTTTTGTCTAGCTAGACAAGTCACCCTCGCAGGCTACACCGTGTCTTTCAAAAATTAAAATCATTCGAAATGCATGAAAAATTCAAAAGAACGCAAATTTACACAACAGTTTATCATATATGGTGGAGTAACTCAGTGGAATGGGACAATATATGACAATTACTCTCATATGTGTCGCAATCAGCCACTATATCTCTCTCTTGCTCAATATTGCTGTAATTTATTTTTACTGAATTATCTTGAGCTGATGTCGACAGAGTTGCCTGCAGGGGAGGCTATAGTGAGACAGCCTGGTAATTAAGCAAGATGAATTTTGCTTGTGTTCATGAGAAAATTACATCCAGCTTGTCCAGACAATTTTGTAGTTTTGACATTCCACAGAATGCTTATAACATTGTTTTTACCATATCTGTCAGTTGTTTTCATGGTGCCAATTTAGAATTATCATCCTGGCAAACAGCTAGCCTGCTTGTGAGTGCTTCTGTGCTATTATTTTAACTACGCTGTGCTATTATATTATACATTTCGCTCTGTCTATATGTCATTAAGCACTCTTTTTTATTTTGCAAACCAACAATAGCACATTATATATATGGAAAAAATTTCATCCCAGTGAGTGAGATCTCGCATCTTTCAAGTGAGATCTCACCAACCAGGCTAGCCCACTTGTTCATATAAATGCACAGTAATGTTTATTTGGAAAACAATAGCATAAGCGAGATCTTGCTTGCTGGGCTGTCTGTTCGTGAATGGCCATTTTCCTCCGTCATCTACTGACATTCAATGTCATCTACCGTCATTGACTGTCATCTGCTGTCATCTACCGTCATTTACTGTTATCTACTGTCATTCACTGTCATCTACTGTCATCTACAGTCATTCACTGTCATTTACTGTCATTCACTGACATTCACTGACATCGTCCGTCATTTACAGTCATCTACTGTCATTCACTGTCATCGACTGTCATTCACTGTCATCGACTGTCATTCACTGTCATCTACCGTCATCTACTGCCATTCACTGTCATTTACTGTCATTCACTGTCATCTACCGTCATTCACTGTCATCTACTGTCATTCACTGTCATCTACGGTCATTCACTGTCATCTACCGTCATTCACTGTCATCTACCGTCATTCACTGTCATCTGCTGTCATTCACTGTCCTCTACCGTCATTCACTGTCATTTACTGTCATTCCCTGTTATCTACTGTCATTCACTGTCATCTACTGTCATTCCCTGTCATCTACTGTTATTCCCTGTCATCTACTATCATTCACTGTCATTTACTGTCATCTACCGTCTTTCACTGTCATCTACCGTCATCTACCGTCAATAGGGATCTTACGATTTATAGGACGGCAACACGACGGCAACGGCGAGAAAACACTTTATGATGTAGCTTAGTAAAGCATAGAAGTTGTTTAACATCAATCGCATAAGTTAAATTAACACATGTTAACAACACTTTGGTTAAGACATGAGCTGCATGTTTAAGAAGAGTTCTTAACTAGATCGAATTTAAAACTCCCCCGGCTAAATTCAATACGCCTGCGTTAATACAATACGTGAAAATATTTGATTTGCCGTCGTCAACAATACGAGAGCCGCTTTTCAAATATTCAAATTTGCATTGTTCACTAATGTAATTATGGACGTGCCCGTCGCGTTGTCGTTCTGTACATCGTAAGGTCCCTATTCACTGTCATCTACGGTCATCGAGTGTCACTTACTGTCATCTACTGTCATTCACTGTCATCTACTGCCATTCACTGTCATTCACTGTGATCTGGTGTCATCTACTGTCATCTAATGTCATTTGCTGTCATCTAAATTTTACCGGTTTTAATTGGTGTTTTACCGACCAACTACCATAAAGATCTACATCCCGGTAATTCTCAGACCGTTTTCTGTTGTTAATGAAACAAGGAGTTGTTTTTAAAACGCTATCATGAATTATATGTTTAATGTTGTGTTGATTGTTATCTTTCAAGTTTCTTTTGTGTGGCATAACGGTGAAACTATTAATGTTTCAAAGTACACTAATGAAAATATCGCCAAAGCTATCACATTGCTCCTAAAGGACAATAATTTCGAAACAACAATAGTTCGTGAATGGCCATTTTCCTCCGTGCGGGAAGATGTGAACATTGAACATAACAGACTCCTGGGGTCATGGTTTGGGATTTACTTTGTAGTCACCGCTCAGTTGTCGGAAAGTTACAATGCACATTTTGTGCAGAAGATCACAAGACTCAAAGTCTTCGGCATACTTGTTCCTACCAGCTCAGGGCCAGTCCCAACTGAAATTACTGGCAGGAAATTAATAACCAACTATACCAAAATATGATTTTATTCCACAAATATATCGACCAAAAAAATAATTACATAACAGGTTTTAACTTTCAAGTCCGAGCACACTCTCATCCGGGAGTTTATTTTGGACCTTTTTCCGGGTGTCCCGGGCACCGCTACGTGTTCGTATCTCGCATAATGAGAATAATTTAACGATAAATTAATGTCAATAAGTCAATCTGAACATCCTCCCCCCGTGATCGTTCATCTTTAAGAAGGCGATCACTCCTCAAGTGCCACGATCTTAGTAGCAGGTCTTCTATACACCCCGAACTTGGTCTTGACATCAGCACTACGTACTACGTTGTCTGAGCCACGGTACACCTCTACAATTCTGCCCAATGGCCACGTTCCACGTGGGATGGAGTGATCCACTAATATGACTAGATCTCCGACCTTAAGGTTTGGTACATCCTGCGTCCACTTTGTTCTTTGCACCAGCGTAAGTAAGTATTCCCGTAACCAACGTTTCCATAAATGATTTGTGACCACTTGTGACTGTCTCCACCGTTTTCGACTTGATATTTCCTTATCCACGAATACGCCTGGCGACAAGTTAACACTGGGACGTCCGACGAGAAAATGATTTGGTGTTATTGCTTCAATTAAATCGACATCAGAGCTTACTTCGGTTAATGGACGGCTATTTATTAAGGCCTCCACTTCTACCATCGTGGTTGACAATACCTCGTCGGTCAGGACTTGATTGTTTAATACAGCTTTAAATGTCCTCTTACACGAACGTACCAGCCGCTCCCACACTCCCCCCATGTGTGGCGATGCCGGCGGATTGAACACCCACTTGATTCCTTTCTGGCTAAGTTCATTCTTGATTTGATCTTGATTCAGATTCTCGATACACTGCTTCAGCTCCCGATTAGCTCCAACAAAATTTGTACCGTTGTCCGAGTAGAGTACTTGTGGATTTCCTCTTCGTGCTATAAACCTTCGAAGACACATTATGAAAGAATCTGTCTCAAGAGAGAACGCTACCTCTAAATGAACCCCACGTGTTACCAGGCAAGTAAAGAGACAAATCCACCGCTTTAAATGCTTTCTTCCACACTTCACTTCAAGTGGCCCAAAGTAATCCACTCCGGCTTTGGTAAAAGGAGGGCTAACCAACAAACGATCACTTGGTAATTCAGCCATCTTTGGTGGGCGTGGCACAGCTCGACGCAATTTGCACAACCAGCAACCGTGGAGAATCTTCTTCACCGTAGCTTTGCAGCGCAGAATCCAATACTGCTGTCGCAACTCGTTCCGTACGTTGTCTACTCCCGCATGACCAAGACCCTGGTGGGTATCCAACACCATTAATTTGGTCAGCTCACTACTGGGATCCAAAACAACTGGGTGACGGGCAACAAAGGATATATCTGCTTTTCCAATTCGACCACCAACGCGAATTATTTCATCTTCGTCTAGGAGAGGTGACAAAGACACCAATTTACTTTGCTTTTTCACGGAAAGTCCTCGTTTAAGATCTTCGAGTTCCACACCGAATGCTTTTGCTTGCTCTTGACGAACGAGGCTGGTGTTTGCTCGTACGCGCTCTTCGACCGAGGGACTACCAAACATTCTGTCAGACATTGGTGATTTACAGTTATGTAGAAACCTTTCAACGTAAACCATCACAGATACAGCGCGAGAGTAAGAAGAATACCTGGTAAGGTCAACCAACTGTGCTGATTCTCGTTGACTCGTCGTTTTCCCAGAAAAATAAATGCCACCTTCAGTCGCAGGCTGTAAATGACAACTGTCATCGACCTTAATCGTAGTGTCTACAGGCCATTCTGACTCACCAAGCTGAAGGAAATCAGGTCCATTTAGCCATTTGCTGTTTAACGTAAATAACGACACTGGCAGTCCTCTAGTACCATCGTCAGCTGGGTTCAACTTGGTTGGGCAGTAATGCCATTGCGTAGATTCCGTTGTATCCAAAATCTCACTCAGGCGATTAGCTATAAACGATACGTGTCGGGTCGACGCTCCACGAATCCAGTGCAGCACTGTTGTGCTATCTGACCAAAAGTGCATAGAACTAAAGTTATAGTCATGTTCCTTCTCAATTATCCTCGCCACTCTCACACATAAAACGGCAGCTTGCAACTCGAGTCGTGGTATGCTCAACTTCTTGGTGGGTGCTACACGGGTTTTAGCTATGACAAAAACACACTTTCTAGATCCATCATGATATTCAAAACGAAGGTATCCAACAGCGCAGAATGCCAATTCGCTAGCGTCTCCAAAAAGATGCACTTGAATTTCCTCAGGGTACATGTCGACCATTCGGTAGAATCTTGGAATCGAAAACTCTGTAAGCATAAGCATCTCTGACTCCCACGTCTGCCATTCCGCCAACAAATCTAGTGGCAGAGGATCGTCCCATGTCAGCCCAAGTTGCCAAACCTTTTGAAGGAGAATCTTCGCTCTTACAACAAACGGGGCCAGGAAGCCAAGGGGATCGAACAGGGACGCAATGCTACTAAGTAGCTGCCTTCTCGTGTGTGCCGGCTTACGTTGCTTGATGGTAAACGTAAAGTGATCTCTTTTTATGTCCCAACCAACACCAAGCGCTCTCTCAATGGGCATGTCTATACATCCCTCGATTGCCTTGACAGAAGCTGCTCGCTCAGTCTCCGGTATGTTCTCAATCACACGACGATCATTCGAAATCCACTTCGTCAAACGAAATTTTCCGTTTTGGCATAGCTCAGTCAAATCATAACAAAGCTTAATGGCTCTTTCAACTAAATCAACGGACTTGAAAAGGTCGTCCATGTAGAAATTACAATCAACAGTAGCAGCAGCATCGGGAAATTCATGTCTGTTCTCCTCAGCGTTCCGACGAAGGGCGTAATTGGCGCAGATAGGAGCGCATTTGGCACCAAAAATATGTCTTTGATACTGGTAAGTTTCTATCGCTGAGCTAGGAGAATCACGCACAGGAAACGTAGCACAGCTTGATCATCCTTTGGTACGGCAACTTGATTAAACATAGCTTCTATATCTGCTGACAACGCGATCTTTCCTTCACGAAATCTCATGAGAATCCCGGTCAAGGAATTGAGAAGGTCAGGACCAGCAATAAGGTGATCATTTAGGGAGGACCCTTGATATCGACAGGCAGCATCACAAACTCTTCTAACCTTCCCAGGCTTGTTCGAATTTAGAACTGGATGATGGGGCAAGTACCACTGCTCTTCTTCAATGTCAACTTCTTCGGGACCCAACTTCTTGATATAATCTTTCTGAAGACCACTATGAATGCTTTCTTTGTACACTTCAGCAAGATTTATGTCACGCTGTAATCGCTTCTCCAACAATACTAGGCGATGTTCAGCTACTGCTCTGTTGTTCTCTAAAGACTCACAGTTTTTCTTCCAGAGCAATGGAACCTCGTATCTTCCATCGACTAATTTTGTCGACTCTTCCAAAGTATGCATTGCTTTCTCATCTTCAACCGACCTTTGGGCTTCCACTTCGTACTTACAACCAAAGTCCTCTGTTCGCCACCACGACTTTACCCGGTTGTTGAGCTCTTCATCCGGTGGTTGGACGTAGGTATGAAAAACCTTTTCGGAAGTTTGCAGATGGTCTGGAAGCGGCCCACTGATGGTCCAGCCAAGTTTTGTACGGATACCGACTGGAGTTCCTCTAAGACCACATCGTGTTTCAATAGGTAAAATAATATCCATACAGTCACTTCCAATAAGTAACGAGACATCACAACTGGTAGCCTCTGGTATGTTTATGTCCTTTAGATGAGACCATTTTGACTTGACATCCACCACGTTTATATTCTGCTGAGCAATATTTAAATGTTCAACTACCAATGCACCATTCACTTCGAAACGTGGTGTAACCATGTTGAATGAGCTAACTTCCGTGTTAACTCTCCTAGAATTCAGTTGAGATGTTCCCTGAATGCCATTAAGTATGATTTGTTCCTGTAGACCTTTCAAACCAAGCTTGTCCGCAACATGAGATACGACCAAACTACACGTACTGCCATTATCCAACATTGCATGGGTGGTTAAACTCCCGTTTGGACCATGTATCGTCACAGGTATTACTTGCAGTAAGACCGGTATGCTCCGTTTCACTTGTAAGGGTTGTCTACTTTCCGATGCCGTTCCAACGTTCTCTTCCTTTGGAGTTCCATGATCAGCTTCCTTGTTCTCTACTCTGTGCAAAAGTTTACGATGATATCCTTTGCAACCATTTACTTGGCAGTGCTTTTTTACAGGACATTTATTTGACCAATGGTCTTTACTCAAACAACAAAAGCACAGTTTACGCTTCTTAACCTCCACCAGTCGGTCTGCGACAGATAAGCTCTTAAATTTGGTGCATTCGCTAAGTTCATGTTTACCTCCATCCATCATTATGCATGACATCACTGTTCGGTTCTCTTTATTTTCTGAAATCTGCAGCCTTTGGAATTTACCCTTGAAATTCTGCTTTGATGCTCCAATACATTCGTCGTAAATATCAGCTTGTCCCTTAAGCCACTGAGAAAAATGGTTCAAGTTTGGACGGTCTAGCTTGACATTCTTTACGTGTTCTTTCCATTTTACCAACAACTCATTCGATAGCTTGTAGGTAGCCAATGATAAATTTGCTTTAGCATTTAAATCATTTGTATATCCAAATCTTGACAATGTCCACACGGTAGTTGATACCAGTTCAGAGTAGTTGCGAACACCTTCTGGATCATTATCTTGTAGACGCTTGCAGGCTCTCAACTTACCAAGAGTGGCTTTGATAACTAATGATGGTTTGCCAAATCTGGTTTCCAACTCAGCCATTGCTACATCGTATGACTCACCACTATATCCATATACCCTTCGATTGCAGTCTTCGCCTTGCTGGTAACGGAATTTTGTAAATGCTGCATTTTTGCATTTAGAGATATGCCTGAATCACCAACCATTGATTTAAACATGGAAACCCAATCAGGCCACTTAAGCGGGTCACCATCAAAGATCGATAACTTTAACTTTGGAAGATTACTACCCTTTGGCTGAACTACAAGTTGGTGCACTGTTGTCATTTGAATAAGTCTGCTGAACTTGATGTATTGATGGTACATTATGGCAATTTGTTTCAGGCTGATGTGACGGCACTTTATCTTTTGCTTGGTCGGTCTCAGAAATTGGCTGGGGGAATGCAACCGATTGCTTGTTATCCTGGGGTTCATTGTCGAAGTCCCATAGTCTATTTGATAAGCTTTCTGGGTCGTCTTCTTCGAGTAGCTCTGCTTCTGCCCTAAGCCGCCTCCATTCATCTGTTGCTTCCTGGATCTTTCGTCTTTCTTCAGCTTCAAAGTTTGCTTTCTCAGCTATCGCTTGTGCCATTGCTACATTTTTCTCGAGTTCTAACTGTTTTTCCCGTTCTTGCTTTCGTTTTTCTTCTTCTTCCATTAATTGCTTGGCTTTTAATTCTGCGGCAAAGGCTTTCACATGCACTTCGGCTCTCTTTCCACTTGATTTAGAGCTACAAGTCACCACAGATTTAGAATATAGTTGTGTTGGTAATTGTAGACTTGCTTGTTCGCCAGGAAACGTACCAGCTACTGATGATACTTCATGTAAGCGTCCCTCAAGATGGCTCATAGCCTCCAACTTAGCCAGTTCAACTCTTTTTAACTGTTCTTCATACCAATTTAACACTAGTTCATGCTCGTTTTCATGGACAAATGCAAGAAGTTCATTATTAAGACACTCAGCTTCGTTCAAGTATTCAAACAAATTGTTTACGTACCCTTTTATCATGATTTTGCTGCTAGTTTTTGCTATAAGTTCCTCCAATTTTCGTAAAGTCGTAGTAATTCTCCTCTTAACTACCGATCTTTTGCTTCGTATACGTGTTTCCTTTAATTCTCCAGTAGACTTCTTCGAGGAAACGCCACCAAACTCGCTCCCTTCGACGTTTTCCGCCTGTAACCCACTCGAAACAGACATCATCGCTCATGTAACACTATTAAATCTCGATTAAACCAGTTCAAATCCGGGGTCAAAGGACCATTTAATGTTCCTACCAGCTCAGGGCCAGTCCCAACTGAAATTACTGGCAGGAAATTAATAACCAACTATACCAAAATATGATTTTATTCCACAAATATATCGACCAAAAAAA
This sequence comes from Muricea muricata, assembly GCA_963855995.1. Lineage (NCBI taxonomy): Eukaryota > Metazoa > Cnidaria > Anthozoa > Malacalcyonacea > Plexauridae > Muricea > Muricea muricata. The sequence continues at coordinate 8,362,745 of OY979717.1, forward strand.
TAATTACATAACAGGTTTTAACTTTCAAGTCCGAGCACACTCTCATCCGGGAGTTTATTTTGGACCTTTTTCCGGGTGTCCCGGGCACCGCTACGTGTTCGTATCTCGCATAATGAGAATAATTTAACGATAAATTAATGTCAATAAGTCAATCTGAACAATACTGGATTATGGAGTAATGGAGGAGGAAATTTTCGTCATGGACCCCGGTTAATATATGACTCAAGCCGTATTTTACTGTTAGTTTCTGCTGTATATGTTTGTCCCGAAAATCACCAAGTCCCTGCGCATCACCCATCCGTATTGTCATGCATACCATCACATTACACTCCGTTTTATTTAACCAACCGTGCAGAATTTTCAGTTGAGTTTTTACCCAAATAACTGCACTCGTCGATCACGGAACAAGTTTTCACAGTATCGAAGGCATCGTTCGGATATTGGCGTTTGCGCTTACAATACGAAGAAGATTTAAAAAGAACTGCAAAAGAATCATCAGTTCCATTCCCACCTTTTTCGCAGGAGATATACCCTTTTCCACAAGAGAAAATAATAAAAAATGCCTTTGCATCCTACTCAACGCTATTCCTTTCAAGATTCCATGCCAACATGGCGCCCCGAACGATGCCTTCGATACTGTGAAAACATGTTCCGTGATCGACGAGTGCAGTTATTTGGGATAAGAACTCAACTGAAAATCCTGCACGGTTGGTTAAATAAAACGGACAGCAATGTGATGGTAGGCATGACAATACGGATGAGTGATGCGCAGAGACTTGGTGATTTTCGGGACAAACATATACAGCAGAAACTAACAGAAAAATACGGCTTGAGTCATATATTAACCGGGGTCCATAATGACAATTTCCTGCCCCATTACTCCATAATCCAGTATGCCGAAGACTTTGAGTCTTGTGATCTTCTGCACAAATGCGCATTGTAACTTTCCGACAACAGAGCGGTGACTACGGGGTAAATCCCAAACCATGACCCCAGGAGTCATGTAATGTTCAATGCTCACACCTTCCCGCACGCAGGAATTAAAATGGCCATTCACGAACTATTGTTTCGAAATTATTGTCCTTTAGGAACAATGCGATAGCTTTGGCGATTTTTTCATTAGTGTTCTTTGAAACATTAATAGTTTCACCGTTATCCCACACAAAAAAAACTTGAAAGATAGCAATCAACAAGACATTAAACATATAATTAACAATTAGATTACAAGCTCGAGATTTCTATGCGGTGATAGTTCATGAGGGCGAAGCCCGAATCAACTATCACCGCATAGAAATTGAGAGCGAGTAATCTAATTGTTTTAGTAGAATCAGAGGTCAAACATGGAATATTCAACAAAACATTTGATTTTTGAGCAATTTTTTAAAAGAAATCTCTATAGGAAGATGATTGTTTCGCTACTCGCTATCTATCAAGGAATAGATAGCGAGTAGAGTTACCAATCAAATTACAGCATTTGCAATAGTATACTAGTATGATTCTACTAATTCATGATAGCGTTTTAAAAACAACTCCTTGGATCTACTATGTTTCATTAACAACAGAAAACGGTCTGAGAATTGCCCGGATGTAGATCTTTAAGGTAGTTGGTCAGTAAAACACCAATTAAAACCGGTAAAATTTAGATGACAGCAGATAACAGTAGATGACACCAGATCACTGTGAATGACAATGAACAGTGAATGAACAGTGAATGGCAGTAGATGACAGTAAGTGACACTGGATGACCGTCGATGACAGTGAACAGGGACCTTACGATTTACAGAACGACAACGTGACGGGAAAGTCCTAAGACAAACAGTCAATTGAAAAGAAGTGAATAATCATAGTTGTGAACAATGCATTTGAATATTTGAAAAGCGGCTCTCGTATTGTTGACGACGGCAAATCAAATATTTTTACGTATTGTATTAACGCAGGCGTATTGAATTTAGCTGGTGGAGTTTTAAATTCGATCAAGTTAACAGCTCTTCTTAAACATGCAGCTCATGCCTTACCCAAAGTGTTGGTAACATGTGTTAACTCAACTTATGCGATTGATGATAAACAGCTTCTATGCTTTACTAAGCTACATCATAAAGTGTTTTCTCGCCGTTGCCGTCGCGTTGCTGTCCTATAAATCGTAAGGTCCCTATTGACGGTAGATGACAGTGAATGACGGTAAATGAAAGTGGATGACGGTAGATGACAGTAAATGACGTTAGATGACAGTGAATGACAATGAATGACAGTGAATGACAGTAGATGATAGAAGATGACAGTAAATGACGGTAGATGACAGTGAATGACGGTAGATGACGGTAGATATCAGTGAATAACAGTGAATGACAGTAGATGACAGTAAATGACAGTAAATGACAGTAGATGACAGTGAATGACGGTAGATGACAGTGAATGCCAGGAGATGACAGTGAATGACAGTAGATGACAGTGAATGACGGTAGATGACACTGAATGACAGTAGATGACAGTGAATGACAGTCGATGACAGTAGATGACAGTAAATGACAGTAAATGACAGTAGATGACAGTGAATGACAGTATATGACAGTGAATGACGGTAGATGACACTGAATGACAGTAGATGACAGTGAATAACAGTAGATGACGGTGAATGACACTAGATGACGGTGAATGACACTAGACGACAGTAGATGACAGTAAATGACAGTGAATGACAGTAGATGACAGTGAATGACAGTATATGACAGTGAATGACGGTAGATGACAGTAAATGACGGTAGATGACAGTGAATGACTGTAAATTACAGTGAATGACAGTAGATGACAGTAGACGACAGTGAATGACAGTAGATGACAGTGAATGACAGTAGATGACAGTGAATGACGGTAGATGACACTGAATGATGGTAGATTACAGTGAATGACAGTCGATGACAGTAGATGACAGTAAATGACAGTAGATGACAGTGAATGACAGTATATGACAGTGAATGACGGTAGATGACACTGAATGACAGTAGATGACAGTGAATAACAAACAGTAGATGACGGTGAATGACACTAGATGACGGTGAATGACACTAGACGACAGTAGATGACAGTAAATGACAGTGAATGACAGTAGATGACAGTGAATGACAGTATATGACAGTGAATGACGGTAGATGACAGTAAATGACGGTAGATGACAGTGAATGACTGTAAATTACAGTGAATGACAGTAGATGACAGTAGACGACAGTGAATGACAGTAGATGACAGTGAATGACAGTAGATGACAGTGAATGACGGTAGATGACAGTGAATGATGGTAGATTACATTAGATGACAGTAAATGACACTGAATGACGGTAGATGACAGTGAATGACGGTAGATGACAGTAAATGACAGAAGATGACAGTGAATGACGGTAGATGACTGAAGATGACAGTAGATGTCACTGAATGTCGGTAGATGCAGCTTACTGCATACTGTAGTTTATTGATAGTATTGTAGAGTACTGATGGGTTACACAGGGTACCAGTAGATAACAGTTAATGACGGTGTATATCTATTGATATGCAGGGAGTTTGTCGTATATATGCGTGTGTAGAACATGGAATTATTACCAATAATACTAAGCTAGCAAGTGCTGGTCAAATGTACTAACTGCTCAGATTCAAGATGGAGTCGACAAAAGCTCCGGCTCCTGATTGGTCAACTAATTATAGGCAACCTGATGTAAAGTAACATCATAGCCAACCGGATGTATAGCTGACCGGAAATAAATCATTGATGTTTCTTCTCTGTTACTAAGTTACCGGTTTTACCGGATTATAATTTACGCGCGAAATTCGTAAATACTAACTCAAAGGTCTTCCTTTAATCCTCGCATCTTGAAACTGCAACATTATTATATCGCTGAACACCGTTCTATATAGTTTTTCTATTCATTTTGATCGAAACTGTGTGATTTGTAGCGAAGAAATTAAAAAATGGTAAGATTTTACGATATATTTGCTTATTATTGGTTTAAATGTAAACAAAACAGTGTGCAAACGTTATATCATACATAGCCTTGCGTAGGCTATTATGTACTTTATTAGGATTACCTCTGAATTAGATATTCAGCCGACGTGTGTCATTTATATTCGCATTGGAAGTATTTTACTATTTCAGTCAATTCTGTAGCGGCAGCAAGCCATTAATATCCACCACCCTACCCTGTTGATAAGATTTTCAGAGAGGGTCAGACACTAACTTTCTGTAAATTTCGAGAAAATTTTGACATTTCTTTGGGCTGCGTGTACCATTTGGCGAAGTCTTCTGAGGGTTCCAGGATATGTCTTGAGGGTTGCAGGGTATGACGGTGTGTTTTCGTGTGGGTGAAGCTTTCAGGGAGGTTGTAAGTTAGCATTAGATATCGTCAACTGTATTCTTAAGATGGCTAAAATACATTGGAGCTCTCTGAGGAGGTTCTTGATAAACCAGCAATTTTCTAGGGGTGGGGGTAGTTTGAAAAAAATTTCTGAGGCATTTAAAATCGGAAACCTTGTCAACTGGGGTTGGGGTTGGGTGTTATATATTAAATGGCATGGTTGGCTTGCACCCACAGTGAAATTTGGTTTATTTTGCATGACCATGTTTGCATGTCAGGCATTTCCCTCATATCATAAAATGCACCTACTAGAGGCATAAATAACTTCACATATGCTGCATTATAATACTAATTAGGATGAAAAATTATTTAAAGATTATGCTAATGAACATGAAAAAGTATTACTACACGTGACCTATGACCATATGACTTGGCAATATTAAAGATCATGAATTATTAATAACATCTGAAGAAAACAAGACATAAAACATAAACAAGACGTTGTTGTTCCTTTTCAGGCATATTTAAAATTATAAACGTATCAAGACCCCTCGGTAGAATGAACTTTGCCCAACATAATCCCTCCTTTATTCGCAAGAATAGGTCTTAAAAAGTCTTAAAATACCTGTACTTTTTACAAAATTCTTAAAACATCGGGGTGTATAGGATGAAACGTACCATGTATGCATGACATGCAAATTTGAAAATTAGTACAACAAATTTTTAATACACTAGATTACAGGGCGAAAAATCTTATATTTAAAGGCATATGTAGCGAAAACAAGCAAAACCCCAACGCGATCGTTTACTTTGCAATCAATCAAGTCGTTTTCTCGTGGAGATGCATTCAAATGTTATACCCACAAATACGAAGCACTCAGGAAACAATACACATTGTTAATCAAGGTAATTTGTCCATAACATCACCGTTTCAACTGAAGTTTATGCCAACAAAGAAGAAATTGTTCGACTGGAAAGACAAGCTGGTGAGCGAAAATAAATCTGGCCGAAAATGCGTTGTTCATTCTCCTTTTGGGGTTTTCTCAGAAGAGTCTATTAATGATTTGATACGGCTGCATAGAGCGAGGGTAATAAAAGCAGAAGTTGCTAAAGACATGGACTGGTTGAATTCTAGCATGGAAAAACCAAGTATGGTAGCTGACCATCCTTTACCAGAATCAATTTCAATGTTCAAGTCTTTGATACATTCCCAACGCTTTGACGAGGAAATTGCAGAATACGGAATGAGTCCGCAGGAACAGTCAAAGGTATGTTGCAACAGATGGCTCTCGTGTGACCACATTTTATGGATTGTAAAGAAACTGAACTAAATGCAGTCATCCACTATGTGCGTCCATTTAAATTTTGTAAGGGATATAAAGCAGTTTGTAGCGAAAAGACTTCGACCAGATCAGCCCAGACCATCCAGTCTTATATTCATTTTAAATGTTGGTGAATCACATGATGGCTCAGTGTATCTCAGCGACGATGAAAACCAGGGTAATCACTGGAGCATATGTTATCTTGACAAGGGCAAAAGAACAGTAACGTACGCGGATTCACTAGCATACAACGTTCCTACAAGCCTCAAAGAGAAGATTACAGAAATTTATAAAGATATATACGATGAAGAAATAAGTGGGTTCTCTTTTAAAAAGTGCCACGATCATGCGGGCAGAAAAGACGGAAAATGTGGGCTCAAGTGTGCAAAATCTTACCCACTACAGACGTGCGGCTCGGTTGTGGATTAGTCGCAATAACATCAACCGCATTAGCCTGTTTAGCAAAAAGTGCATTTCAAAATCTAATCAGCAAAGACGCGAAGTTTACTGGGTTTTTCTTAACAACGCCTTCTAAATATGCCAAATACCTTAGAATGGTTCTGTGTACATGGATTGTCGAAAAAACAGTAAACATACAGTATGTGTTACAAAACGAGGACGTTAAAAAAGATGACCATGAACAAAAGTTGAAAAAAGTGGAGTATGTGTTACCAAACGAGGATGTTGAAAAAGATGATCGTGAACAAAAGTTGAAGAAGGTGAAGTATGTGTTACCAAACGAGAATACTAAAAAAGATGATCATGAACAAAAGTTGAAAAAGGTGGGGTATGTGTTACCAAACACGAATCTTAAAAAAGATTGTCACGAACAAACGTTTAAAAAAGTGAACAAAATCACGTCTATCACTTTTCAAAACAAAGCGAGGGTACCTGCAGATAACAAAACGCATCACAGTTTCAAAGGGTGTGAAAATGACCCTAATGTAGCTAATACCTCTGCTAAGAAAATAGCCGACCCAACTAAAAACAATTCTGGGAATCTTGCTAAAGATTTTGACAAAGTTCACAAATGTCCCCATTGCCAACAGACCTTAAAAAATTGTACAATTTGAGAAGGCACATTTCTACTGAAAATAAAAAAAATGAAACAGGACGATGTACCTGTCTAGATTGTGTCACAAGATTACTGATCTGAGAATTCACCTACAGAAGGCCCACGGAACGATCATGAACACTACTACCGTGAATTTTGACACAAAAACGGGTATGTAAGCAATTTTTACATTGAAAGAATACTCAGTCTCTTAGTATAAATCGTTAGCGTAGACACAGATTAAGTGGGATGAGATTAAAGAAGAAAATGTTTATTAGCAATTACAAACTAGCAAATGAGATCTTGATAGTCACGTGTTTTAAAGTGACGTGTAAGTATAAATAAAAAGGCTATAAAATATATAATTGTTGCACTTAATAATTAATAGGTAAATCAATATTTTATGATTGAATAGTTACAAACGCTCATTTCTTAAAATTGTGCACAAAATAGTAAAGCTTTTATCACGTCATACCATTTTATATTTAACTCAATGCCATCCATCCTAATCAAAGTTCAACTTTCTGTACAAATTTAAATAGAATTCGATAAGTGGAAGTTGAAAGTTGAGGACACATGCTGCTGTAAGTTTGTGAAGCAAACAGGTGAAAAATTGGACAGCCATGATGAAAAGGTAACATACTATCAATGCAACAGAAGTGGGACCTACAAACCAAAACTATCAGGGAAAAGCAACACAAAATCTCAGGGTAGTTAGAAAAGTTGTATACACCATATAGTTTTTGTTAGTCTTTGTCACTACCAGCAGTTTCACATACGGCTGGATTTATTTTCTGGATTTTTTTACTTAGCTATAGTTATATAGCCGCTCGTGATGACTTCACAAGGTTCGTGAACCTGCTCGCTCCTACCTTAATAGCAACGAACACTCTCACACACATATTGGTTGGCTAATTGTAATATTATACTTATCAACATCTAGGTACCAGCAAAATCTACAACAACTGTACTTCAACAATAAAACGAATTGAGGATAAAGATGGAAGAATAACTCCGGAATTTGTTGAAACTCATTATGGCCATAACTTGGAATTACAACACGTACCAATACCTGACGATAAAAAGGAGGAAATTGCTGCCAAGCTTCAACAAGGGATATCTAACGAAAGGATCATTGACGACATTAGGAACATTTGCAACGACGAAGGTATAAAGCGTCATCATTTGCTAGAAAAAAAGTATTTGCGGAACATATCTTCTTCCTTCGGTATTGAAAGTGCTCGAAAACATACAAACGACCAACAAAGCGTACATGCTTGGATAACTGAGTGGGAACAGTCGGAAAACAATCCAGTTTTGTTCTACAAACTCCAAGGACATGACTACAAGGACGAGGAGGACCTGAATTTAACAACCGATGACTTTATCGTTATATTACAGAGTCCATTTCAAAAAACCTTGGCAAAAAAATTTGCGCACAAAGGTGTTTGCTGCGATGCCACTCATGGCACTACTGCGTATGACTTTAAGTTAACTACTCTGCTTGTAACGGACGAATTTGGCGAGGGAGTACCAATAGCATGGTGCTTATCAAATCATGAAGATTTGTGGGCGTTTAAATCCGAAATGGTTCATGACAGATATTGCCCCACAATTTTATAATGCCTGGGTAGCCAAAAACAGCGGCAGTCGTCCACAACAACTTTACTGTACTTGGCACGTGGACAAGGCCTGGAAAGAAAAGCTGAGAAAGAAAGTCGGAAACCTGGACACAGAATCAGAGATATATAAAATGTTGCGGACAATTCTTGAACAGCCAAATGAAAAAGTTTCTATGAACACTTGAATATTTTCACGAGCAAAATTGGCAGTGTATAGACAATGCGGAGGAGTTTTTGAATTACTTTAAGCACGATTGGCTGCCTAGAAGACAGAATTGGGCTTACTACCACCGAGCAGGCCTGGGCATAAATACAAATATGTTTGTCGAGGCATTTCATAGGGTATTCAAGTACAACTACCTAAATGGTAAGCATAACAAGAGGGTGGATGTATGTCTTTTGCAGCTGGTAAAGTTCGCGAGAGATACATGGCATTTAAGAGAGCAATAAAGCTACTAAAACGCAAGGACAACTATCGGTTAAAAGAAATAAAAAAGAGGCATGGACGAAGTTTGGAGATGTCTCTTGAAAATGTTGCTGTCGTCGGTGACAATGCATGGGAAGTCAAATCTGCAAACTCGAATTACAATGCTTACAGTGTAAGCTGTGTTTCAAGTCGTGCTAGAATGAAAACTGTCAAGAGCGATGCACTGAATGCAACGCATGTATTCATCAATATAGTTGCAACTGCCCCGACAGTCTTATCACACACTCAATATGCAAACATATTCACCTGGTCAGAAGATACACGATGGAAACAGTGGAATATCCAGTTACAGGCGAACAACGGTATATGTCAACAGAACAACTAACAAATGAAATCGATAACATAAATGATCACGTCAAATCTGAAGGACCAATTGATGTTGATGGAATAAAAGGAAGAATCCAGCAAAAGCTTCTTCGAATAATGAGCAGTGTTCAACTGTCAAATGACATAACGTCTTTTAAGCAACTGGATAAAAGTTTAAATGCAGCAGAAAACCTTTTCATCTCCTTGAATAAAACCAAGTCACTCACCCATCTTCATACAGTAACAAACGCTCCAGCAAACAAAAAAAATTGATGTCCAAAAAAATTCTATTCCACTACAAAAAAAAGAAAGCGAAAACAAAAAATTAGGTATGCCAGGCCAACAGAAGACGAAAAACAAGAGCTATTTAATGTTCACCATGCTAATACGTCATATCCGATTGCGTTGGTACCGTTAAACACTAAAGGTAATAGTAAAAAGTTTAATGCCTAACTTTTTTACGTAACTAAACTGTTGCTGTGCTAATGATGGTTACCATCAATTTGTTTACTTTGCATTGAGTGAAATCAACAGAAATCAGGCTCAAGTAACACATACTTACATGTTCTGATAGTTCCGTTAAGTAAAAATTGTATGGGTTTATTTCCTTAGTTTACAGATGAAAATATTAAATTCGTATCTAAAACAGTAGATATTCCTAACGAGTAACGTGCTTATATTTTTACATACTTAGGCTTGTTTCACACTTAAAATAAATTAAATCGTAAATCTTATACATAAAGGAAAAGTTTATATGTTACGTAGAAAAAGTGGGGGAGGGAGGCATCAAAATATTTTAACAGGGCTTTGAAAGTTTTCAGTACCGGTAAGAGAGGGGAGTGTCAAATGGGGGAGGCCTAGGCAATTTCACAAAAACCCAACCCAACCCCAACCTCCTCATAGTAGATAAACTCTCCCTAAAATCTTTCAAATGCCTAATTTTGTTAATGTATGATTATTTTTATGTGTTTTTAATGTGTTGCTTAAATTATCCTTTATTTAGTCAAGCTAAAAAGGCTCGCCACCCTTATACGAAAAGGTGCTTCCTCCAAAGTGTCAAAATTCCAAAAAGCTGGACCAGATGATTTGAATATTGATAAGAATACCAAAAAACTGCTTCCACCTGCAATTGATTTAAATTTAAATGAATTAAGACAATATTTCAATGAACAATGCTGGACTAAAGTACAAAATTTATGTAAGTCTTAATTACAAATAATAAACAATTAACCATCTTTTTATTAAATACGTTATTAATTTATATATTTGCAAGACTTTTTTATCTGTAAACTTAGGTCTTCATCTGACTAATGTTAATTAATCAAAGATAGCACTGATCAAGATTTTAAGGCTTACAGATTTACAATTAGTAAATTTATAATATCATACACACATTTAATGTGCCACAAATTAAAAAATATACGATCCATTATTATATTTTTAATTCTAACATTGAAGTTGAAAGCAATAATGTTTTGCAATGTAACATCAGATAATACTATACCAGAACCTATATAGATATTTATAGTATTTTAACATTCTGTTTAAATGTTAAAGAAAAAGTGTTGTTAAACCTTAAATAATAATAATAATAATAATAAAAATAATAATAATAACAATAATAATAATAATTAAAAGTATCAATAATAGTGTGTCCTGAATCATGTAATTTTCCCACAGTAAAGGAAATGAAGAAAGATTGGCAGTGCCACCAGTGTAAGGAATCAAAATATGTCAATATAATAGAATGTGATAAGTGCAGCAACTGGTTTGACTGGTAAGTCATATATACTATGATCCGTTAACCTAAGAGGGTTTTTAGGTAAGGGTGGTGGTGACTCTGGTCTCCCATTTCATCACAGTAGCTAAACTTGTTTTGATGGTCACTGTCAAACATTTAGGTTTCAGATGCAGTATGACACCTTTGTCTAGTATCAGAAACAGTACATGCCAGGAAGCTTGAAAGCTAGATTTTCCATTTCTTTAGCACCTCTTGTCAAACAAATGCAGAGGGAGGGTATGGGCACAGATTGTGACTTGGATTTGATTCTGACAATAATCAGTATAAAAGCACTATGATACAAGCATTCTACTTTATCTTGTTCTTGAGTATTAATTACCTTCTATTTATAGGAATTATGCTAAAGTTGATGAGGTCACAGACAATACACAGTGGACTTGCACGTCTTGTTGCAAGAAGGACAAATGTTGTCAATAAAATTATATAAATTTGTTTGCAATTTATTCTAGGCAAGAGTTAAGGACATGAACATTACTCTGCAAGCCCATGAGAATGGGTTGTTCCAGAAAAGATCCATACCTTCCCCACAGAGGAAATTTCTATTGTCCAGGGAAAGGGGGAGGGGAGGAGGAAAATTGTCTTAAGAAGTCCAAAAGGCAGGGGAGACACAGGGAGAAAGGGAGGAGGTATTTTCAATTTCCTCCATGATTAGGAAATGGATTTTTGCTGGAACAGCCCAATAATAGGCCAGTTTTTCGGCATGACATTGTTTTAAAAAAGCAATGACTGGTCATTGTAATTTAAGAAATATAAAGCATTTTCTATGTTGATATACAGTTATTTTAACATGAGTGGGGGTTGGGAAAACAGCACAACACCTACAGGGCAGGGTGTGTTCTAGTGGTGTGTTTGCATGATGTCAAGTTTATATATATATATGTATATATATGTATATATATGTATATATATGTATATATATGTATATATATGTATATATATGTATATATATGTATATATATGTATATATATATATATATATATGTATATATATATATATATGTATATATATATATATATATATATATATATATATATATATATATATATATATATATATATATATATATATATATATATATATATGTATAGGTTATCATATGAGAGGTGATATCAGTTTTTATCGCTCGAGAGACGATATCATATTTTGTCACGAGTGAGCGCAGCGAACGAGGGACAAAATATGATATCGTAACGAGAGCGATAAAACTGATATTACCGAGTCTCGAATATGATAACCTATTTATCACATACTTGTGCCTTTATCTAGAGCAAAAACCAGATTATATTTTCAAATTATTTACACTTCGAGTACATTTCAAAATGAATTCAAAATGATCGTTTAAAATATGCAAAACAGGTAGAAATTACAAAAACAAAACAAAAATAACTTATCTTTTAATAGCTGCAAATTTCTTTGTGTTATTTTCCTTGCATTATTTAATATTTTTATTCTTATCTCTCATCGATCCTTCAGTCGGACGCCATCTTTGTTTTGAGCGGGACAAAAAACGATATCGCGGGACAAAAAACGATATCACGGGACATATCGTTTTTATGTCACCGTGTTATCGCCCGGATAAAGGCACAAGTATGTGATAAATATATATATATATATATATATATATATATATATATATATATATATATATATATATATATATATATATATATATATATATATATATACATATATACATATATATATATATATATATACATATATATATATACGCATATATATATTATGGGTGCCCCTAGTGCAGATTAATTTCAACTGTACATGCATTGATGCTTACGCTGTGCAAGGGTGAGCAAATGATACGAAATTGTATATATTTGCTATCAAACACAAGGTTATACATACAACACATATATTTAACATTCAAATCATTCCGATGAACCTTGAACTTTAATACTCCTCACTCTAACTTTCCGGCTTCTGGTTGGTTATGCAAAGCAAATATGCATGACATAAATTGTAGAATATTACCGTTTCCGAAATCCTTCCATACAGATTCCACTATTTTGCAATCACAACAAATGAAAATACTATCGTAAATAATGCGAACAAAATATCACAACGCAGACGCAGACGAACTTATGTCCGGTCGGCTATAATTTGCATACTCACATCAGGTTGCCTATAATTAGTTGACCAATCAGGAGCCGGAGCTTTCCTGTTAATAGCTGCTAGTCAAAGCTATGTGCATGGTCGGCCACTTTGTAGACGAATGTGGCCTCGGAAATCGGAATACGGAAGGATGTAATACTGGTCTGTGGCAAATGTTTAGAACTTTTGTGCTTCGCTGTGATTGGTCAATTTTACGAATTCTGAAATCGACAAAGAAACATGAATCGAACGACAAACTGAACGTGTAACACTTGTGCCTATTTATAACAATATTTTTCAACTCTACCACAATTAATACATGGTTTATTAAGCTTATCGGGGGAAAAGATCTTCAAAGTTACACCCATATCGATTTAAGCGAAATACGTACGTTATTTAATGCATAAAATGTCGATATTGAAGCAGCAATTTGTAATTCTTCGTGGCGCCAATGACATCAGTTGGCAACATGAAGTTGTGTATTACACTACTTTTTTTCATTTTAGACGTCGTTTTATGTCTGAATTTCTATCCTATTGATAGGTCAGACCTATTCGGTGAATACCTTTTTGAAGACTATTGACTGTTTACTATATGGACTACAGTGACTGGAATTGAACAAAATAGGTACAAAACGAACAATGGGTGCATCAACAAACATTTGCCACAGACCGGGTAATATGATACTTTCCCTCGCCCCCTCTGGCGCTAATTATATACCGTGACACGTGACCAGCTGGGTACGAGGTTGTATTAACTATTGAACCGATATTAGGTTTCAGTAAATACCAAGAAATTGCATTGATTTTGTTTCTTGATATTGATCCGAAGTTGTTATTCGTATTCAACTCAAGCATTGGATAGCATGGCTGAGGGTGGTAGAGTACAGCTACAGCAACCAGCTTCGAACGAATATTCAAATTTACTGAATGAAGGACAAGATCACGTTTCAACTGAACAACCTGTACCTCAACATGAATGGTATCTCGGTCTACTGGCAACCCTTTGTACACACTATTCTCATATTCGTGATTTATGTGGAAGTCGATGGTGTGCATTATCTGGCGGCAAACTAGAAGCGTTTCTTTGTTGTCTGTGTCTCCCTTTTACTGTAATTATACAAGCAGTAAACGAACAACGCGCTTATCTTAGACAATCTGGTATTGTATATCTGTACCTATTTCTCAGTATAACGGTAGTTGTCAATTTAGTTGTTCCGCTAAGGGAAATCGACGCTCCAGTTGCTGAGAATATACAACTATATTTCGTGCTTGGATGCACAGTTTTAGCGATAGTGGGGATGCTGTATTTGTGGTTATTCACCCGCGAAACGCTTACATATCACGATTGGAATTTACGTGCAGGTTACCCACCAGAAGGTTTGATGCGTGTCTTTTATCAAGGCGGCCTATATCTTTTTGGATTCCTTAGTTTTGGTTACAGTTTAAGCATTGCAATGGACCGTATAAGTTGCGATGAAAAAGTAGTTCCCACAGTAAACATTATGAAAGCGTTGTACATTGTGGTGCAGACAGTATTCCTAAACAAATTCTATAAAGGTAGAATTCCAGACGACACAAGGTGGATACAAATTGTCCTTGCTCATCTTTTAGGAACTAATGTAGCATTGTGGTTTTGGACACTGTGTTCTGAAGAAATGGGCGAATCAACTGAATGTAATAGCCATCCCATCCCTCTTAGAAATACTGCGAAAATTTTTTCGCCACTTTTCGTGGAATATTTATTGATAGCAGCCAGTTTGTTTTACCAAATATGGAAAGATTTGCTACCTACTCAAGCTGTCTCGGCGCCCCACTGTCGAACATGCGCCTGTCAAATGTACGCGGAAAACGTTGACGCGGGTCAACAGCTCGAGGTAGGTCGCGGCTTAGACAGAGTAAGAGTGGTCAGGTCTCGCAACTCGGGACTTGGTATCGTTCTAGGCTGCAGTTTTGGTGTTATGTTTTTAGTCGTCGTTATTGCTTCAGCCGCCACGGGCGAGACACATCAAATCTATCATGTTGCATATTCAGGGGGCATTATAACACTCTACCTTATGCAGATTTTTGCATGTTACATTATTTTGCTTTCTGCACAGTCGTTAGCCTGGGATAGGAAAAGAAATCCACTGGACCACGATGATGCATTGCTGTACATTTCCCTTGTCGGTCTCCTGTTATGGGAAGGATTTCATCTGTACAGCTTGGTGTTAACTGAGTTTGATTCTGAAACTGACTCACTCTCTCATTCAAACGTTCGTCACATGGACATCGCCGCAGATATACTTGGTATGCTACAATTTCTATTTCAAACAACCACATTAATAAATCTACGCCGACATCAGCCGACAAGAGGTCAAACAACAACGTGGATCAGTCAATGTGCTTTATTCCTGTTAACCACTAACTTTGTTTTGTGGATTCTAGATTCATTCTTTATCCAAATTATTATTAAGAATCCGGGCGAGGATGCAACGTCGATTCAAAGAAGTTTGGAACCTATGGGATACATTCTTCATCCATTGAGTATTTTTTTTCGATTTCATTCGGCTGTTTATTGTCTCATCTCCTGGTCTATTTTCAAGACTTGAACGAGACAAGGTTCGATGAAGGATACACTGTAATACACGTTTGATTATAAATTTTATCTTGGGTATATAGCAAAAATGTGGAGGCAGCAGGCGCGGATCTAGGATATTTAAAAGGGGATATACAGTAGATATACATAAATTGCTTTTTGTACATTGCATTGTTATTGTTTTTGTTCATTTACAGAATCGAAGTAACAATTCATGCTTTAGTAATTGTTCTTTAGTTTCATCAAGACATATTGGGGACATGTTAGTTATAGTTATGTATGATACATTAAAAGAAAAATAAAACTCACTAGCTAAAAACTCGTTTTGATTGACTATTATTTCCCTTATCCGACAAGAAATACGAGATACAAGCAGGGGAGTATCGAAACAAAACTTGCAACGAGTGTTCTTCTTTAATTTAAGGTAGGCGGACAAAAAAAATGCCTTTCCGCTTCCTTTTTTTTCCGTCTACCCTATAAATTCAAGAGGCAAACTTGCCAGAAATCTCTCTCGAGACCAATATTTGGGGATGTTCTTCTAAAGACCTCGATGTACCACAGTACTGACAATATTAATATCAATTTTGTTGCTAAATTTGATGAATCTCAGTGTTATGACATGGAATTTCATTTTACCACCAACAATAGGCTACTCAGTCTCAGCTCTAATTTTAATCCTTCAGGAGCCACTCATTAAGGCGATACTAACAATGGTGATCAAACGGAGAATATCATCATATGATCAGCCGAGTGATCAGGTAAGAAAAATCCAAAATTCCGACAAAAGCAGAAATTCCCTAAAATTAGCAATTTGACGAGCGGGGGCAATTTGTACTACCAAATATGACACCACAGCGATCATTTAACTTGCTCAAGGGCCCTCGCTCAAAACGTCATAGTTCTCTTTGTATATCGTTTATGTGATTAGTATAGGAAATTACACGGTTCGAGAAGTATTAATGAAAAATCGCACGAGTGTTTGGCGAAATGTTTATAATACCGCGAGTGCGTAGCACGAGCGGTATTATAAATATTTCGCCAAACACAAGTGAGATTTTTCATTAATACTTCGAGAACAAGTGTAATTTCCTATTAATATCATTTTACTACATATTTCAATGCTGAACTTAACTGTTTTTGTGAATGAAGTGCTGTCGACGATATGTTTCGCAAACTTTCGCAACAAATACTTTCAGGTTTGCCATTTTCTCTTCAAAGAAACCTTTTCTAACACGAGTATTCATCTATCGAAAGTTTTTTAACCACCTTATGAACATTTTTGTACAAAAAACTGCTGATTTTTTGAATATTTCAAAATAAAAGTACAAAAATGTTGACAAATTTTATCACAAAAACATTTTACTACATGACGTATAGCCCGTTTCCGTGCCGATTAATTTTTAATCGGCACAATGTGCCGATTAAGGATTAATCGGCACACTTTTAACCAATCAGAATCGAGTAAACTAAAAAAAATGATATTAATAAGTTGTACTACTGGGCACATCTACGACCACCTCCAGCTGGATAGGAAGCGCACACGGATAAAACTAATTTGAGTTAATTTTCCAGCAAAAATGTTTAGAGCATTACTACGTTTTTTTATAAACTTTTATTGAAATTGGAATTCTCTTAAACATTTTTTAGCCTAGTATTGTCAAGTGATTGAGCTACTGAGATTATTAAACACTTTAATGCAACAAGTATCTTTTAAAAAACCATTACCAGCAGACAATTTAATTAAATATAAAACACTTGGAAAAACAACATCTTGTAAACTTGAGATTCAAGCTTTTTAAAACAAGACATCAATTTTGTGGTGACATTACGACTCAGTCGACTCTGTTTCAAAGTCATTGTCAAACCAGAATGATCTTTGACCAAAATCATTAAAAAAAAACTTGTACAATTTAGACAAAGCTTTGCAACATAGTTTATTCATTTATTTATAAATTGTATATATTGATAAACAGCAATATGTCTTTGTGTCCAGACAGAATTATGTATACGTGAATGTATGTTCATTATAAAGCTGTCTAGCATTTTACATAAAGCTAGTGAATACCAAATAATACTGGAATAAACTGTATTCTTATTTTCATATCAAATCATCCAAGCATAGCTGAAGTAATAAATT